>JBBPBQ010000002.1:13662794-13698230 GCA_037974755.1 Cicer yamashitae
AAACAGGCCCATATTTTTTGGACAAAGAAAGGAAAGAAAAAATAGAATCAGATTTTTATAATATTGATTTTATTTAAAAGTTTTGTTTTTTGTTTTTTTTTATGTTACTAACGTTATTTACAAATTTAATGTTATTTATAATTTAAATAAAAAAAATATTCTTTTTAAGTTTTTAATTTTTTTTTATTAAGAGTCTAATTTTTTAAAATAGATCGGAGTCTCTAATTTTTTAAATTAATCAATGATTTTTTGTCTTTATTGTTGAAAATGATAAACATTTGCATTTGATCAAGGGACTTTTCATGTGTGCGTCCATTGATGTTTGATGCTTTAAGTTTCTAATTACAAAATGAACATGAGTATTTTAGAGATGAAAATCAATCAAAATAAAAAATCTGAAAAATTTAAAATCTTAATAGAAAATTTTAAGATTCAAATAAAAAATATAAGAGTATAAATAATTTAACGAAACTTGATGAAAATTTAAAAAAAAAAAATTGAGACAGAATAATCACGAATACTAATTAGTAAAAAAGATTAATTTATACCAGAAAACTAATAAAATATCAAATTAATTTATCTGCTTGTTTGTTTTTTATGCACCCTTGTTTTAATTTATTTATTCGTCTCTTAGAAATACGGCAATAATTCTAAATCTTTTTTCATGAAATTAAATGTATCAACAAACTTTTTTTAAAACAAAAATCAATAAAATATTATAACTATACAAAAAGAAAAATATAAAATCAAACAAAGTTAATCTCTAGTTAATTTCAGAAAGAAAAAAAAGTTTATCTCTAGTTAAGACATGAAAACAAGGATGCAGTCAATTTTTATTATTTTAATGGTCGATGAAGTGGTCAATTTTTTATTTGACAAAAATGATGCGGTCAATTGATATTTAATGAAATTCAAATATTAGATAATATATATAGTAGTAGTTGTTAATATCCAAAAAAAAAATGTATATTTTATTAGTCATTGGCGTGTATATATTTAATATCCAAAGCAAAAGAAAGTTTAACTTTACTCGTTTGATTCAACAAATGTGAGAAGGAGAATCTCTTAAAGTGGGTTCCTTTAATTTGTATTTAATTTTTAGACCTTAGTGCATATCTCAATATTTCTAGAAACCACGTCTCTTTGAGGAATGGGGGTTGTCTAAGTTTTTCTTCCTTTATATATTTTATTATTATAAATATAAGAGTCCCGTGCAAGAATTAAGATTCCACAAACATAGTTTTATGATTTCATCACTCTATTGACCTTTCTTCTCTTTAGAAGTTATGGTATTTGTCACTCTTATTATTCATTTCCATAAGCTTTGGATTCATGGATTTTAATTATAACAAAAATAAACCTTACTCTTCTTCTTCTTCTTGTTCTTGTGTTTTTTCCTCTTTTCATTTTCGCTTTTTCCTCTTTGGTTTTTATTGCTGGGATTGGGAATTCTTAACTGCTCTTCTTCTTTTCAGTTTTTTTCTTAATTAAGCTTTTTCAATTCTACACCATAATAAACATACCTTTTTACTTTATTTTTTTTTTCCTTTTATTGATACATCAAGTTTATACAAGGAAAAATACATATATAGATTTTTTGTTTATTTTTTAAAGAATAAAAAAACATAGTAGATTTAATTTGAGAGGTAGGTGAAGGGTAGATCGGGAAGAAAAAATGTCGCGATCGGCACCGGCACCGTTTTTAACCAAGACTTATCAGATGGTGGATGATCCTTTTACTGACGATGTGATTTCTTGGAGTGAAAGTGGTAACACTTTTGTTGTGTGGAAACATGCTGATTTTGCTAGAGATTTGCTTCCAAAGTACTTTAAGCACAACAATTTCTCAAGCTTTGTTCGTCAACTCAACACCTATGTAAGTTTCTTCCATCCTCTATATTTTTTTTTTTGTCTTATCATCTTTGTTTGAATCAATTGTCAATGTTGTGTTGTTATTTTATTTTATTTTATTTTTGTAAGTAATTCAAAATTTATTTATTTTTATATTGAGAAGAGGAAGTACGGTTATACTATTATCCATCGATTAAAAAATTGATATATTTAATTTAATTTTAAAATTAAATACAAATATAATAAATACAAATATAACTTTTTTTTATTTGATTTTAGAGAGAGTGACTACTTATATTTGGATTTGGATTGTACCAAAAAAATACTGGTATTTGGATTTAGGAACGGATTAAATTGATGTTCATTTATTATATAAAAATTCTGTTTTTTTTTTCTTCTTGAATTGCTTAGGAGGTTGATAGAGTGTTTCATGATGTTTGCGTAATGGATTCATTAATTCATATATCAAATTAAACGTGTGAGAATTTATAACACTTGATTACCATATGAATTGGTGAATTTACTTGAGTGTGGGGCTGGAATTTTACGTGGAACTTTCAATTCAAGGATCATAATTTTGGCATATGTATATGTTGAATGAAAAGAGTGGATTTTACATTACGTAGGATAGAATTAATTGCTTTGAATTTTTCTTTTGTTTGTTGAAGTATCGTTATTTGAGAAATGTTTTTTAATCCTTTTCACACACCAAATGTTTTACTGTTTCTTGGAAATTTACTCCACATGTTTTTGCTTCAAAACAACAATTGAAATATATTACTATGAAGAAGAGTTTTATAACTTTTATGTTGTATTTTTGTCCAAAAAAAATAACTTTTTATGTGGTAAAAGGCACGTGTTGCTTAGTGCTATGACCTTTTATTAGGTGGCCGAATTGAAATGAATTTCTCTACCCATCTCTTTTTCGATATTTTTTCATCCATTTTCATACTAATATTCTATTGTTTTGTTTCTTTTATTTTTTTCACCTGATGTCTCTTTTTTTTTTCTCACCTTATGTCTCTTCTCAACATTTATTTTAGTCAATTTTTATCACTTTCTGCAAATCTTTTAAAAGATTAAAGATTAAGGTTTAAATATGTATTCGGTCTATACAAATATATCACTTTTTGATTTTAGTTTTCGTAAATTTTTTTGTTTGAATTTAGTCAATCTAAAATTAGAGACAATTAATTTTGGTCCCTAATGTCAAATCAAAAGTTACAAAAAAAAGAGTTGGGAAACCGCCGTGACACGGAAGATGACAGATTTTCCAAAAATTTCTAAACTCCACTTTTAATTTCTATTCATATTTTTTTATAAAATAACACTAATTATTAGATGATAATTAATAATATAAAATATTTTAATTTTTAATATATCATAAAAAATGATGTGTTGGTGTGTATTTATAGGACTACGTGTTCTGCCGCTCTTTTTGTTATATTAATTTGACGTTAGAGACAAAAGTTGACCGATTTTATAGGAACTAAATCTATAAAAAAAAAATAAATTAAAATTAAAAGTGATATATTTGCAAGTACCAAATAAATATTTAAATCAAAGATTAAATATATAAAATATAACATTAATATTTTCCATTGATGAGAGTCTATTATTTTGCCATCTCATCTCATTTTTATAAATGTATGTATTTTAAAATTTACTTTATAAACGAATAAAATAGTTTAATGTATATGTATTTTTATATTATCAGTACAAATAAAAGCTTGAATTAATAAATATATATTACACAGGCAGTTTTTTTATAGTCATAATCATACCTATACATTAACTTTGTTTTTATAGAAGGAAAAGGGAGATATCTTTTATATAATGCATTGATTTAATTCTAAAATGAATAGTATCAAATCAAATTAATGGTAACATAATTGCTTCTGACATGGTTTAATTTTTAATTCCAAAATAATATTTTTCAAATCAAATTAATGGTAAAATAATTACTTCTGACATGGTTTTTTTTTAATGTTTTATATTATTTTTATAAAAAATGTTATATATTATTACAATCCATTTTCAAATAACTTTAAATTTTTTAAAAGAGTTATTATGATTATGTGTTTTTAAGGAAAAATAGTCTAATATTTCCAATTTTATCTTTAAGTTAAATAAGACGTACTCTATTCTTTACTTATTATACTCTACTATATATTTTTTTCACGGACACAATATATATATAATATCAATATAGTTAATAAAATTAATTTTATAATAAAAATTGTACTAATTCAATAATTTATTATTATTCTTAATATGCATAAAGAAATCTTGAATAGTGGTTATTTAATGAAGTAAATTTTGTTAGCTCATTTAATGGATGAATTTTATTGATTAGGTGCTATATTTCAAATGTCAAATTAATAATTTATAAAAGAAATTGTTAAATTCGGTGAGGTCGAAATTGTTTTTGAAAAATTATAAATAACTTATCAATTACTCTATAAAAGTTTGTCATATGAGTAAATGATTAAGTGATACTCACAAGCTCGTGAGTACTTTACTCATATGTCATATTTTTGTTGGATGTTGAATAAATTATCAGTAATGTTTCAAAGATAATTTAGAAAAAATTAATCTAAAATTATTAATATAAAACAAAAAATTTCAAAAATAATCATAAATTTATTAAAAAATCAATTCTCTCTGTTCCTTTTTAAGTGTTATTTTTTAGAAATTTTTTTGTTTATTTTTATTTTTATTTGGCATTTTTAATGTTCCAATGTAAATATTTATTGTAGAAAAAGAATTATGAAATAAATAATTAAAAATATTAAAAATAAATATTAAAAAAATTTATTAATTCCATAAATGCGTGTAAATAATTAAAATGTAATAATTAGAAAAGAACAGAGGTAATGTGGTAGTCAAAATCTACAAAGGAACTACTCTAAATATGATTTTTTAAAATCTTGTTTGGTAACACTTGCCTTTTACTGTTAATTTGATAAACGGGAAATTGAGATGGTAGTTGCGCCTTCCGAACGTTTCTAGTACTTCCTCGTCTTATAAATGTCCTTTAAGATTGTTGTTTATCTATATTAATAAGTAATTAAAATAAAAAGATAAATTATTTTATTAAATTATTTATTTTAATTTTTGTATAATGTTTTGAAAATTATCTATTTAATAATTATTTAAAGTAATATAAGAAAAAAATAATTAAAATAATATTAAAATTAAAAATAATATTTATTTTAAGATAATTTTTTTTTAAAAAAGTATTAGTCATTATATAAGACAGACGGAATATAATATAAGAGCGCGATCAAAATTTTATTCTTAAAAAGTAACGTCTCTTAATAATACTCTAAATTAAGATTTTGCTAATTATCTTAATAATACTTTAAATTTAGATTTTGCTAATTAACGTTTGATTTTGTAATTGTTATCTTTTCATTATAATAGCAGTTACATTTGAAGAACAAAAACATTGTTCTAGAGACACTATTTTTTTTTTCAGATGCATGTAATAAAATTCTATTTTTTTCTTCGACAGTGTATTTTTGGAAAAGAAAATCCATTTTTAGTTCAATCCTTTATTTATTTTTTGTTCACTAATGGAAGTGAGCATTTTGGAAAAAGAAAATCTAGAAATTGACATTTTGGAAAGCAAATATCATTTTAGTCTTTCTCCAATTCTTCTAAATTAATTAAACGATTGAATTGAATTGATTAGAAGATCAATAAACTTAAGTATTAAGAAAGGATGAGAGGCTATCTTAAGAAAAATTGTTTTAAGAAAAATTGTTTTAATAGTTATTGTTTCTTTAAATTACTTTACAATTATATTTAAGTAATAATAACTTATTAAAAAATTGAATTTATTTATATTTGAGTTTAGTTATAATATCAATTAACCACGACCATAAATTATTAAAAACGTTTAATTTTTGTTATAGTTACTTTTTTTCTGAAATATCCCCATAACTACTACTTTGAAAGTCAGAGTCCATGTATAAGTGGAATATGCTAACAATTAAAAATAATAAATATGTTAAGTATAGTTAATTTTTATAAAAAAGTTTAATTATCGTGCATTATTTTAATAAAAGTTAAATATTCTTAATTTATTAATTATTGTGATTGATTTAAAATTTAAAAATTTTAATATGTATATAAATTAAATCTTTATAAAAAAACATTTAAATAAATCATATGTTGCTGCAGTTAAATGTATAAAAAAGTTAATTAGTTGAATATAAATTAATTTTCAAATTCAATTTTTCAGGGGTTCCGAAAAATTGTCCCCGAAAAATGGGAATTTGCGAACGAGAATTTCAAGCGAGGCCAGACGGAGCTGCTGCCAGCAATCAAGCGGCGGAAGACGGTGTCCCATTTGACCGCAGCAGGAAAATCCGGCGCCATCGGTGGAAACTCGGCGTCAAACTCCGGCGGCGAGGACATGGGTTCAACCTCAACAGGATCAATAGAACCAACGACCCAGTGCACCGATTTATCGCGCGAGAATGAGAAATTGAAAAAAGACAACGAGAAACTGAGTTGTGAGTTGGCACGTGCAAAGAAGCAGTGTGATGAGTTGGTAGGTTTTCTTCGTGACACTTTTAACGTGGGCCCGGATCAGATTAACCGCATTATTCGGCAAGGAACAAGTGGGTCCAGCCAGGATACGGTGCGTTTTGATGATGACGATATTGCGGTAGGTGAATGTGAATGTGAAGAAGGAGAAAAATTGAAACTGTTTGGTGTTTGGTTGAAGAGTGAAGAAGGGAAAGAGAATGTGAAGATTGCAAATGGCAAGGGTAATTGTCGCAAGAGAGGGCGTGAAGACACAATTGGTGCTGCCAACAATGAGTTGAAGACTGTTGTCTAGGACACATGATAAGGTTGTTGTTACAAAGTATACAATACTTTTTAAGAAATTTTAGTTTGAACTTTGAACAATTTGGTCATCACTAAACGGTGTATGGCTTTTATACAAAATGGTCATTGTTAATTGGATATTTTGCAGTATTAAATGTGTCGCGTTTGCTTTCAATTTTTTTTATAAACTTTGAATATTTAGGGTGATATCTTATCGATCTCTAATCCTTGACAAAAAAACTCAAATATACTCTTTATTATTTAGAGCGTCAATCAATTTAATTTTCTGAAATTATTACGGTGATTGCAATGTTAGATCAGTTGGGATAAGCACTGCAAAGTTTATGGTAAAAGAGATTGATTGTATTGGATGGCTCGACTTTTTCATTGTCGCCAAATACAAATACTATAGTCACACTTTTGATGCTAGGAAGGTACCAAGAAGTCAAGATTCTTCAAGAAATTAAGGAAAGCAAATTTTGGTTTGAATATCAAAGAAATCACATGATTTTTTCCTTACCTGTTTGTAAAATCAATTGGTAAAAATATAAGACATCATTTAGAGGTTAGTAGTCTAACTCAGTGTACTTTGAACTATATTTTTCTGCAAAGTAATTTATCATCCTCATTTCAAATTTATCTCTGTAATCCTTGACCATATTATTTATACACGGCATGATTTTAAGTTTGAAACATATCATCGCCCAAATTATTTGGATTTTTGACTGAGTTAGATATCAATATGATAGTGTCATACAATTTTAAGAACTAAATTATTGGTTTGTCCTTTTTTATTGATCATAGGACAAATTATTTTATATAATTGGACTGTCATAAAATTATACTCATATTGATACATATTCTTTTGATTTAAAATATGCATTTCAAGTTATATGGTATTACAACCTATACTTCTTGATGTTCGATTCACACTACTCGTACTCCACTTGTAATCTTTATACATGGCTATTGTGAAGATATGCCTCAAATCATCTCACTAGAGTTGGTTATGGTTTAGTGTTTGTTATAACTGAATTTGGCCAATTTGATTATGACAAAGTAGTTATAGTTAGTTAAGCTAATTTTTCTTTGAATACTATAAATAAATGTAAATGCATTTGTTGCATAGTAGTATGTAATAAGAGCATGAAAAGAGGTCTATGCAATTATCAAAATGATTCATAGAAATCAGAAAAGAGACTAAGGGAGAGAAGAGATTGTAAGAGAAAACTAGTATTGATGTGCTCTCAAAAGTGATAGATGCTAGGCAATTACAATTGAAGATGCCTTAATCTTGTAAATTCAAATACTCATAGTGAATTGTCTTGCTTTCTTGCCCGTGACGTAGGTCTCAAGTAACTGAGGCTGAACACGTATATCTTGGTGTTATTCTTGCCTTATCTTCTTTAATTTTCATTTTACACTGATTTTAAAACTGTCTTCAAAACTGCACAAACGAAGAACATTCTTCTTTTTAGTATTTTAGTTCTGGTGAAGAACGTCATTCGTTTCAGTTCAAACGAAAAGCATTCTTCGTCTCAGTTCTGGTTCTGCAGTTGTAAATGAGAAACTTTCTCCGTCTCAGTTCTGGTTCTACATTCTTCGTTTTCTGTTATGGTGAAGAACGTTCTTCGTTTTAGTTCAAACGAAGAGTATTCTCCGTTTCAGTTTTGGTTTTGCAATTGTTAGTTTTCTGTTTTGTTGGTTAATTCTTGTTGCATAGCTCATTATTGTTTCAACAATTGGCGCTGTAACGCCGTAGATTTTGATCCAAGACATTACTTAAAGATATTTGTTTTCTTTTAAAAACGACAATAATTTTTTTTCTTAGGAGTAATACATCATGTAATAAAGAAAAATTTCGCTAGAAAATAACTTAATATCATTTTTGTAAAGGAACACAGTGCGATTTACTAGATATTATTATTATATTATTTTTTTGCAAGGATAATTTGCTAATTGTTAGAAAAATATTCAGTTACGTCCAAAAATAGAGTAAATTCTCTTTAAGTGAAATAAAAAAACAAGATTGACTGATTCAAATTTTTCCTAGCGGAAGGACCCTCACCTCCGCATTTCTATTTAAAATTAATGATGAAAAGTAAATAAACTTTAGAAACGTACTACTTCGATTTTATCAATAAAAATATTATTTTTAAGTCAAAATCTCCTTTTTCCCACACACGTGCACCAAGCAAACATCATTCATGCAACTCTTCGATATCATTAGTACCTAAATGTTGGTGTAAGGGTCAGTTCATCCCGACAAAACTAAACAAATAGTAACTTAACAGCCATAAAATATGTATAAAATCTTTTCGTAATAAAATATTTAAAGAAATTGATTCTTTAATAATTCACAAAGATGTATCAAAAGTCATAAAATGCATCTAAAAATCAAGTAGTAACTCACCTTAAAACAAATAATTACATCAAAATAAAAATAACAATAAAATGTATGCAAGTTATGCATGTTCTTAAAAGTATATAATCTGGATATAACCAGCCACACAGGCATCCACACAGAAGTCACCCATACCAATGGAGAAAATTAAACCAACCACACAGACGTCCACAAAGATGCATATGATATGTCATGAAATGAAAATGATTCTCTAACGGTACATGTCACCATCCACTTAGATAATCACAAAGAGAACAATGTCCAACACACAAATCACCAACCACTTAGGGAACCACAAAGATAACAATATTTAAAATACAAATCATCAGCCACTTAGGCAACCACAAAGATAACAATATTTAAAACAAAAATCACTAGCCACTTAGGCAACCACAAAGATAAAATATTCAAGCTTAAATTTTAATCACATATGACATCAAGGTTTTATTCTCATGGATGCTTACAATCAAGAATCAGTAATTTTGCTATCCTAAATATATAACACACAAACACGTGAATAAATGTCTTAGAGTCACAACTTTCATTTTACAAACGATAAAATTGGATTAGCGTACGTGTTATTGATAGACATCAAAACTCAACTAACGAAGAACACATGCAAATATAAACTTTATTTCTTCTACTATAAAATTTTTCCCATTATTAGTCATTTAGGCATACAAATCAAGGTTTACCACTAAACACATCACAAAAATCAACTTAATCATGTTATCACAATTAAAAATTAAAATTTTTCATCAATTCCCCCAAGACTCATATAGTATTCATAAAAATCAAAACTTTGAAATGAAATAGCAAAAAAAATCGAAACTTTAACTTAAAAACATCCTAACAAACATATTACTCATGAGATCATAATAAAAATCATAACTTTATAATTAAGTACACCTAGGCAACACAAAAATTGCAACTTTACATCAAAAATATGGCAACAAGCATATTACTCATGTTATAATAATAAAAATCGAAATTTTATAATTTTTATCAAGGCAAACATATTACTCATTAAAACAAAACATTATATTTAAATTCTTTAAGGCAAACATAAAATCAACATTTTTCTTTTAAGACATCAAGGCGTCATATCAATATCTTACAAACTATTAATTTAAAATCTAGTCTAACTTTGCATGGGGAAAGGCCTTTACCTTAAGTGCTTTACTTCCTAGCAACCCGTTCAAAGCCCCACGAATCAAAGAACAAGACAAAAGTCCAATATTTACTTGAGATGGTATTAAAAGAAGAAAGAAAATTGTAATTCGACTTGATGATAATGATGGTGTGAGAAAAGGAATGAGACTATGTTTCTCTCGTTTTTTCTTTCTTTCGTTTGTGATGGAAAATTTGAGAACTTAGGGGAAAACAAAAATACGTATGGAAATAGTATAGGAAGGTGCGTAGACTACCTTTTAATTTTTTTTTTGCTAATAGTTATGACACCAAAAATTGCCTAGAATTCTTTTTGTAGAGAATTAAAATAAAGTTATAATATTGGTTTAAGAGAGAGGGAGACATGAGATATAACAAAGGTTGAGAGTCTTTTTTTTTTTGTCCTCTCTTAATTGCATAAAAAGATAAGAACCATAATTCAATTTGTAACCGTCCTATCAAAAATGAATTAAAGGCGTTAAGAATGAAGGAATCTACATTATCTCCTCTCTTAACTGGTTGAGACAAGGAAATAAAGTCTACATTATGCCAAGACAACACCATGAATTGTCATAAAATCTTGTCATGAAGGAAAATAAAAAGAATAAGTAAAGACACTATTTTTTTTTTATACTATAGATGATGAACCAAATATATTTTCAAAACACTTATCCATAAGGGAGGGTTGGGTTTCACTAACTCTACTATCTCATAAAATGAATACTTATTTGATCGAAAATAAAACTAAAAACAATATAACTTCTATAAATTCTAATTTAATTATATAATTCAACCAATATTTTATCAACTAAAATAAATCAAGCAAGACAAGAAGATCACTATAGGTCACACATAACAAAATAAAATAAACATATCTAACACATCAATTAATGATAATCGAAACTAATCAAATAAAAAAAATACACAACAGTCCATTTAGGAAATAATCACGTCATAAATCGTCCCCATGTAATTGTCACGCCAAAACAATTAAATAAAAATAAAGGTTATAATTATTCAAGTAAAATTGAGTGTGATAAAATTTAATTTAATTTATTTACACATAGAATAATTATTAATTAAATAATAAATCATAACAATTACTAAAAAGACAATGGGTGGAATTACAAAGTTTGATACTGGAAAACTAGTATTGTTTACTCTCAAGAGTGATAGATACTAGGCAATTACAATTGAAAAGGCCTTAATCTTGTAAATTCAAATACTCATAGTGAACTGTCTTGCTTTCTTGTCTGTGACATATGTCTCAAGTAATTGAGGCTGAATACGTATATCTTGGTGTTATTCTTGCCTTATCTTTCTTTAATTTTCGTTTTACATTGATTTTATAACTGTCTTCAAACCTGCACAAACGAAGAACATTCTTCGTTTCAGTATTTCAGTTCTGGTGAAGAACGTTTTTCGTTTCAGTTCAAACGAATAGCATTCTCTGTTTCAATTTTGCTTTTGCAATTATTAGTTTTCTATTTTGTTGGTTAATTCTTGTTGCAGATCCTATTATTGTTTCAACAGCTATTAATCGGCATGTAGTATTAATACTCGATTTGAACTCGACTCATATTCTTGTTGTAGTACTCGTACTCGACTTGTGCTCTTTGTACTCAACTGCTAGTGATCATATTCGACTTCTACTCCTCGAATTTGGTTCATATTCAAGTTATACTACTTGGATAGGACTTGTATTCCTCAAACTCAACTCATATTGAGTTTCCAGTACTCGACTTGTACTTAGCTTTTATTCGTCACACTCGACTCATTTTTCTAGTACTCAGTCCAGTCTTCGATTTACTGGTCACATTCATACCTTCATAAAAAATAATTTCTTTGAGATGAAACATCACACGACTGAAAAATAACAAATTTAAAATATTTTTTGACTTGTGCTTTACCAATGTAACCACGAGTAATGGGATAAGTTTGACTATATTATTATTATTATTATTATTATTATTATTATTATTATTATTATTATTATTATTATTATTATTATTATTATTTAATTCGTGCTCTATGGTATGATTGGCGTTCGTGTTAGCACGATTTCTTTTTTTGGTTTTTGTTTAAATTTAGGTTGAGTTAAGTCTGCTCTAATGATGTTTAATAAAAGAGTCTATTGAGAAATTAAGAAATAAATTTTTTATTTTCATGTACGTATTTATATGGTTGACAAATATATGAGATGAGGCTGACATCAATTTCAACATTATCTCTAAGTATCAATCAGCTTCCAAACAAATGTTTGAATTGGAAAGTTTTGAGACTGACAATAGTTGAAATCTACTTGCAAATGTCAAAAAATGTTATGTAGTTGGATTAAGAAGACTATGGATTTTCACTTCTCCATGATAGTGATTGTGTGGGGAAACTATTGATAAGTTAGTTTGTAAGACATGGTATTGGTTTTGTTTGTGCCTTGCTGTGTAAATCTTAGATTTTCACTTTTTACTTTTGAGTCTTATCCAGAGCCGACAATTTTATCATTCCATTAATTATTGGCTTCAGACTATATATTCGAGGAGTAAAAAATTTCATAGTAATTAAGGCTCCAAGAAATGAAGCCCCCAAAGCTAAAAAGACCATAAAATTTTGTGGGGTCTATAGACCCACTTTTTTAAATTTATCTTTCGATTTTTTTTAAAAAAAATTACGACAAAATTATTTTGATTTTTTTAAAAAAAATAAATTTTTTCGTCAAAATTTTCCGATAAAAAATGATTTACAATTTTTTTTACTTTTTTCTGAAAAATTTTTTGATTTGAAAAAAAAAATCGATTTTTGTCGAGAAAAATAATTAAATTTTTTTTTTGATTTTTTATGTGAAAAAGTTGTTTTATATATTTTTTCTATATTTTTTCAAGAAAAATAAATTTCAAAAACTTTTCAAAAAAAAAATTCTAGATTAACAAAACATTGGGTCTATGAGTTTCATCACTTAGCCCATAAACAAATAATGGATCGGAGCTTTAAAAAAATTATTTCAATAGGAGGCTTAATAGAGGATTTCATAGAGGGGTTTAGACTTTAAGGCTTAATTGACAGCTCTAGTCTTATGTGCTATTTGGTAGATGATTTGATGTTTAGATATCAATATATGATATGTGTAAATAGGGTCATCTTAATGTTTTTGGAGGCTTTATTCGAATCTAAGAATTAGGTCTCTAAGATCACAAAATTCTAACATTTGGTAGTGGACTATGATGTTTGATAGGATACAGTAGTTGTCACATACTCACAATGGTGAAAAATTATGTATTTATTCTGGGCATAAAGTGCAAATATAAAATTTTAAAGTGTTCAACGTATAAAATTAAGGATATAAATGCAATTTTTCAAAGATCAGAATATACTATAAAAAAAATTGGAGTATAAATGTTCTGGTTGCACAGATTGATTCTCTGGGTATAAATCACCTAGTTGATGTTTTGTAACAACTAAACGATTAAATTTCGTTGACATTCGAGTATTTAATTGGTAAATCAATCACCATTCTTTAATCTTATGTTAATCAATTAAGTCATTCATTAATCGATTAAATTAAGTCTGATCGTGAATAAAACTATTTTTTTAATTATTTTGGGCGCACTTGAATTTGAGAATTCAAAACCCTAGTTTATTATCATAATTTGACACTTGTTTATATATATATATGGTCTTTGTGAGTCATTAGAATTATCTTGTGCCATTTAGAGTAAGGTTGTCAAACTCGAAAATTTAAATAAACTCGTTTTGTTTAAATGAAATCAATTTGTAAATTCATTCGAACTTATCTCATTTCAAAATAATATATAATGACATATATACTTATATAATACCATAAATATATCAATAATTCAAAATTTCAAATCAATAAAATATAAAGCAAAAAAATTCCAAAAGCTTTAAAATATTATTGTTATTATTATCTTATAAAAAAATTAACTTGAAATATTAATAATGCATCGCGAGTCTTAAAATATTATTATCTTAATACTTATGTATATTTTTGAATAAAAGAAAAGAAGTGCAACCTTGTCATAAAATAAAAGTACAACCCGCTTCTTTTACTACTATGAGTGTACCACCAGTTTGTCAAAAACATAGATGTTAAAGTCTCACATTAGAACTTTGAAACAAATAAGAGGCAGTTCAACCGTATATAAATAGGCTAGAACTATCGTCTAGTGTAAAACAACAAGTGTCTATGCACTTGGGGGGCCAGTGAAATTATTATTCACAATGCCCAATGTAGTAAAATTGTAAACTCGCTTCAATTTTAAACGAGTTTAACGAGTTAGGTTTGAGTTTAACGGTGTAAATTTAGATGAGTTTACGAGTTAATTTGAAAGTGATATCTAAACTCATAAAATTGTACAATTTTTCGAGTTAATTTGCAATTCAAGTTAATTTGCAATTCTGAGAGTCTTGATTGAAAATAGTCATTCTTTGATAGATTATTAATTCAAACACTAAAAACATTGTCTCTATACTCAATCATTTTGAGTATCGTTTATTTGTGTGGACCGTAGGAATGTGAAGAATTGTCCGGCAATTGTTTTCTAATGACAATAATTGAATTGAATTTTATAATTTTATTAGGTTTTATTTCTATTCATTGGAATTACAACCCTTTTTTAAAGCCTTGTTATTATTCGAATTCTTGAAAAAAAATTGGAACAACAATGATATCTTTATTTCAACATTTTTCAATTCATGTTTTTTTTCTTTCATTTAAGGTACACAGTGAGTTTGATTCATTAATATAATGAGTAGGTTGAATTGTTAATTTATACAGGGATATCTAAGGAATAACAATTATAAAGGGGAAAATGATTTAGGTTGTTTGAATTAAGATAATCTCTTATGATGTGTCGCATGATTAAATGATGATTTATTATTGATTGACAATTGTTGAATTATGTTATTAAATGATATTTTATGCATTATTGATGATTGATGATGAATGTTGATAAATTGGCATAAGTTAGATGAGGATTATGTTACTTTGTTTTTTATTGTTTAAAATTGTTAATCGATTAGATGTTATAGGTTGATCGATTACATGAGTAAATAACTTGGATAAATTATGTGTTGATCAATTAGGATGATTAATTAATTGATTGGTGAATTAAATAATCAATTAGGTAGTAAGGATAATTATTAAATATTTAGTAAATATTCATAAATTTTCTAAGTGTTAATGTGTGATAACTTAATGGTGAATAATCAACTAGCTTTACTGAATAATCGATTAAATTGACTAAATAATAGATTAAATTGACTAAATAATTGATTGAGTAAAAAGTCTAATTAATTAATGATTTATGGATTACAATGAAGCAATAATCAGTTAGACAAGTTAGTTAATCAATTAAGTGGATAGAAAATCGATTAGAGAGGTAAAATAATTAATTTGGTAATTAACAAAATCTTCGTAATTTATAATTAATGATGCGTAGTGAATATCTAAGAATAATTGGTAATGGTAAGACTCGGTTATTAATAATGAATTAATTATTAGTAACTTTTTGATGTTGATGGTGATGTTAGCCATTGTAATGTTCTTAGTTGCATATACGGGCTGAGCTCAGTTAATATTATATAATAGTGTTGATCATGATGATTTGATTATATTCTATGCATGTTCATTCTTTTAAATAGGATATTTTGGGGAAGTTTTGTTGTCATAAAATTGAAGTTGCAGGTTGAGGAAAGCTTTGAATGACATTGGTAGGAATGTAATGGCGGGGTATCATTCGAATATTTTATTGAATACTAAGTTACTTTGACGAGACTTATTTATTCACGAAATTGTAGGTTTCTTTTATGCTTGCATCAACTCAGAGTTACCTGAATCAACATCGATAAGTAGTTGATAAATAAAATGCATACAATATTCCCATGCATAAATAATGATATGATGTATGTTTATGTGTTGGATATTCATGTTGTTGTATCTAATGTTAGTATATTTGTGAATTATTATGATGTGCTCATTTTATACTTTTGTGTATGATGACTGTCTTTTTTATATTTCTTATGACTGTTTGCACATTGATTGTTTGAGTATATGATAAGTTGGTAGGAAAAGGCGAGATCGAGTATAACGTTGAGGGGTGTTCGGCATGTAACGGTCGCATTAACTAGTTTTATGTATTTAGAATAGACTTAGATTACAACGATATTCATAATTATATTCTTAGTTTGTATGATTTGTTATTTCTGCAATTACTTTATCGGCAATTATAAAGATATGTTTAATTGCCGGTACAAGTTCGAGAAAGATTTCAATTATGCAAACCTTGTGCAGTTGTGGCAAGTTAAACCAGTTGATAACTATAAATTAGTGCAACTACTACAATAAAAAAAGGGAGAAAAATTAGCAAAAGGATTTACCACTTAAAAAGGATATTAAGAAAAGGACAACACTAATTTTACAAAATATATTATTAAAAGTTGGAAACTAATTATTACATGTCATCTGATAAAACATAACAGGGCAACGAAATATTGGAAGGAGTTCAAAATTAAAATTGCTATGTTTTTAACAACTAAGTCTATGAAATGTAATGTCAAGCATTCCCAATAAAGATAATCAGAACTAAAACTGCATACTCAGCAGCGTCCCCAAGGGCCTGTAGTTGAGCAGCCATTGCCTTGTTTATTGGTGGTGGCCTACATCTCAATATCTGAAAAATTCTAAGGAACATGTTTAATCAGTTATCTTCTTTAATCTAATGTGGAACCAACTCCATTTATCTACAACTTTAAGCATCCTAAAGTTTTATTCAAAAGAAATTTATGATAACAGAAAGTAAATAGAAGGATAAATACAAATGCTTTCAATGTAATATAAAATTTACCTCTATAAACCAGGAAAAATGTAATAAGATAAAAACAACAGCAATAGCAAAAAGTAGGAAAGGTTTATTCAATGTAGGAAAGGCTAATGAAAATAAAATAAAAGAAATAGTAAATGTCACATATATGTTCTCACTTTTCACTGCAAAAAGTGTGAAGTGGATATGAAGCAAGCATGGTTATATTATAATTGACTACTTTAGCAGGTTTTGCACAAGGAAATGAGAATATTTGAAGAGCACAAGTTACAGCGAATATGTAAGCGCCAATATAACATAAGGACTAGTGTGTTGCATCTAATTTCTATAATTAAGGATAACAAAAATCAGAATGTTAGACCAAAACTAAAACAATGGTACAAGACCATGTGCTGAGACGATATTAGCCAGAATATTAGCAAAATAGTAGTTTCATGGTTCATTCTTTGCATTGTCTTCAACCCCATCTCTTTTTTATCCTTACACACACCAAATTTTGGTTAATCTTCAACATTGCAACAGAGCAAACATACAAACACAATTAATAAATTAACCAAACTTCAACACAATTAACAAATCAAACAGAACTCAGTGTTGCTACATAGCAAGAACAGCTCCAAAAACATAGGGTAAAAACTAAAACACCATACTCAAATTCAAGATAGAAAAGTGAATGCAAACCTTAATGTAAAGACGAACTTCTTTATTGACACCGATGAACTCAAGTTTGTAAAAAAATCCATTTGTAAAAAAATATCTATACATCTGAGTTCAATGCATGCTGGTGTCAATACCTTGCCTATGACCCTTCTGACATGCTCCTTCATAACAATGTCCTTTTGAAAAGTGGTTACCTAGATCATACAATGTCAAAATATCCTATCATGAAACATTGAAATGAAATGTCATTAAATTTAAATTCTCCTTAACAATTTATGATACAGTTTTCCTTATCTTCTTTGAACCTCTAAGTGTTTCAACATTCTCTTAAGCAATAGTACTCATACATTAGAGCTATGAGAACTGTAGAAAAGAGATAACATTGAATATTAAGTATGGAGATAGTAATGTGCTTAACACTGAATATTAAGCATAGTAGAGCAATCATATTAAGCATTAACATTGAATATTGCTTTAAACTTATAGATACCTTTTTAATAACACAACTAAAGTGAACAGAGGTGCAGTACTTGTGGTTCTCGACTCTGGCACCAGGAGTTGATTTATTTTCTCAACTTATTGTTGGTACACCTGAAAATTGAACACAAAGTTAAACAAAGAAGTTGAATTTGCTTGTTATAAGTTTTTGGAACAAAGTATATTAAGATTGAGAGGTGTGTGAAGGTGATCAATCTCATTTATCATGGTAACAAATTCCTCTGCTTTGTTATTCTACAAACCATAATCAATGTTAATTATTTTTTAGAATTAATAAATCTTATAGACTTGTTCCACTGTACTATATAGGTAATAATATAGCTTGTTCACTCACATTGTTGTATTTAGACTTTTTTGTTGGCCCTCTAATATTGATGTCATGGCTTCAAAATAATTATTAAAACAAGAATTAGAAAGAAAATAAACTAACTTGCTACAGTATAAAATTTATACCGTTTTGATTCCACAACTTCAATTTATACCTGCATGCCAATACTAGATTATTTGAGAGAACAATTACAGTGAGAAATTAATGATCAAGTATAAAATAGCATCTCTTGTAGATAAAGTACCTAAAATTTGAGAGAATTTAAAACAGAAAGTTTTATACCAAACTCATTTGAGCTGTGAAGTGTTGTTCCTTGATGCATTTATCTCCAATGACTTCAAACTTGCAATAGAGAGTGGATTAGAATTGTATATCTACAAATGTGAACAATCACAATCACATTGAATTGAAAACCAAAAGCACATCATGAACATCAAAACTAACCATATGGAGTGTTATGAAAACTTTAGCAGCATCTTTCTTCATACAACTTTTGAAATATGTCTTTAATTTTGAAATAATCTCAAACTATAAAGTGAGAAAATCAACAACTCAATCACAATTCATTGCGACTTGTGAGAGAATCAACAATACAATCACAACCACAGCTGGACCCTACAGTTAGTTGTTCAACTATTTTGTTAGTGGACCCTACACCAAATATAAGCACAAATATCCTCCCAGCTGGAATTGGAACTTAAATTCATCTTAAAGGAGTTACTGCCTAGTGCCTACTTTTTCTTTTGGTATATACGAAGAAAAAAGTTATTTACTTCTGTATCTATATGATTCTTCCCCGTGGTTAATTATTAATTTTTGGTAAACTTTAACAAGTATCTTCACGTATTTGTATTTAATACCGATATAAATTATAACTAAAAAAATATTTTATTGAATGTACTTAACACTATTCACTTTTTCAATTATTGCATTTTTTAATAGGAGCAATAATAACATTAAATGAGATTCATTGTGTGATATTAAAGTTCACAATTTGATCCAATTATCTATCATCCATCTAACTATAAATTCATCCACTACAAACAAACAAAATTAACGAATTGGATCCAATCCATCCATTTAAAAATATAAATAGATTTAATTCATTCAACTTTTTTCAAAATCCAATGTATCGCATTTTATTTAATACAATCCAATAGATTACATTTTTTTTTAAATATAAATTTTAAGAAAATATTATTATATTTATTTCAAAAAAAAAATTATTACAAAGCTACTTTAAAGATAGTTTTTTTAATTATTTTAAAACTAATTAATTCTAAAAATAGTTTTATTTATTGTTTTTTAAAAAGCTGATTTAAAATTTATTATTTTAAAAACTGTTTTTAGAAAATCAAAATTTTTAATTATTATTTTTACCATATTTGTTTACTAATATCTTTATTATATTTAAAAAAATTAAATAATGATTTATTTTTATTACAAAGCAGAATTTTATTAAATAAAGATATTTTGTTTGAATTAAAAAAACAAATTATATTTTTTCATTATTTTTTAAAAATCATGATTTATTAATTATTCATTTAAATGGGGTGGTGGCTGGAGCACCACTGCGGCGGCTACCGAAAATCTGCCTCCAACCACTGTGGTGGTCACCGGAGCTTCGTCGTCCGCTATTGTGGATCGGCTAGAGCGCCGCCTGCGACCTTACCTATTTTAAAATAGTAATAATAATAAACTGTTTTTAAAAATAATATAAAAAATAAGTTTATTAATATATAAAAATATTTTTTTAAATAATAAATTAATTAATTTTAGGAATAATAAAAGCTATTATTTATTTACTACAATAAATAAAAACCATTATAAATATTATTATTATTATAAATATATATTTATTATAATGTTAAAAAATGATTAAGTGAGTCAGATAAATACCCCTCTATTAAAATATTATAATAGATGGATGAATAGTTTTTATTTTTAATGGACAGATGGATTTTGATTTTGTTTTTTTATTTTTTTTTAATAAATTGTAAATAGATTAATGAATTATTTTAATTCATCTAATACAATTTAAATTTATATCTACCAAATTCATTCATTTTACTAATCTACCAAATTTCATTTCATTCATTTAAATTTATATCTACCAAATTTATATCGAAGGTGGTAAGGGCAAACCAGGCCAGGTGTAAAGCTTCCATTAAGCCACAACAAAACACACAAGATACCATTTCATCACTCTTTCCATGCAAAGCAGCAACCTCTCCCCACACTTCCACGTATTTTACAATATGCTCCTTCCACTCCTTACCCTCGACCGAGCTTTCTACGTTTCTCCTCATCCCCTCCACGTGCTATAACCATCACACAAAAATACAACCAATCCTTAACGTACACCTACCCTCCACGTCACAACACAAAACCCATTTATATTATCGAACTAGAACAACATTCACATCATTGTCACTCGAACTCGAGACAATGGCAGTTCCCATTTGGAATGATATTGTTGCAAAATTATTACCAAATAGGGAACACGAAAATTCTATCATAGTATCCACTCTTATTAAGGTTGTCTCGTCTAGTGTTGTTGTTCATAATTCTGATATTCAGCTACTTAATAACAACAACATTAACCAACAACAAATGGTTTCCACTAATGCAAGTGGGTCCCTCCACAACCAACATGATACTGCCACGTGTCTATCATGCAAAATCAAAGGCTGTCTAGGTTGCATTTTCTTCATTGAGAAGGAGAAAAAGGAAGAGAAGAGGAAATACAGGGGAGTGAGGCAGCGAGCATGGGGAAAATGGGTCGCTGAGATTAGAGACCCAAAAAGGGCAACTCGTGTTTGGCTTGGTACTTTTCAAACGGCTGAGAAAGCTGCAAGGGCTTATGATAAAGCTGCTATTCAGTTTCATGGTGTTAGAGCTAAGATTAATTTTGATTTCTCTGATTATGGAGTAGGTCATGTTGGTGAGGTTGTAGCAGGGATGAAACAAACAAAAACTACCATCTTATCATTTGGATCCAAAAGTGAACTAGACTAGAAAAAGAGAATAAACTGCTCAAACTATCACTCTTATTTCATTTTTGAAGTCTCTAAAGTATTATCCCAATCCATATATTAGTTTTGGTGGTTTGAGTTGTGTTAGTGTCATGTTGGCATTTTCTCTCTTATAAGTGGAATCAAGACATTACATGTGTCATTGAAGGAGCCACTGCCATGAAAATGAATTAAATAGTAACTTAGAGAAGGAAGAAGAGTAGGGATTGAAGGAGCAAATTGATGTTATCCTCTTATGTTCAATTTGTTTTTTTAATGTTCTGCACTAAAGTAATGTATTTTAACAAGCATGCAAGAAAAGTGGGTCTGACTTGACTCTATGTGGGAGAGAGGGAGTGCCAATATAGCACTTAAAATCACTCAAATGAACCAAACTAGTAGAGGGACTAATTGAGTAATTTTAAGGACTATTTTAAAGTTATTTACAAATTAGGAAAGTGTTAGTTTGGATTACAGGCTAAATTAGAGATAATGAAAGTTTGGATGCCAATTTGATGGTCGATTCTAAAGTCAATTATCCAAACAATGGAACTAGGAAATGTTTGGCTTCTCAGTTGGTTTGGTAAAATCACATTATGCCATAGTGATTTTGCAAAAGTAAAATTTAACCATTTACTTGGTAATTTAGAGTTCAAAAACAATATTTTAGTTGGGAATCAATTTGATCTCTAAACTAATATTTATATTTTGCACTACGTCGGAATTCACTTTAGCTTCCAATTCATCAATTGGCTACCAACATAAGTAGGTCCAGTGGAAGGAACTAGTATTTTTCAAGTAAAAGTTCCACATTTTCATCCCTAGTATTTGTGAGCAGAACAAACTCGACTGTGAGAAAATGGCCAATTTACTAGGGGCCATGAACTTCAAGCAGAATTTTGTGATGAGGGTTCATCTAAAATCATCCACGATTCATGTCTGAGTGTAAAACTAGAAAAGAAAACTAGAGATTCTCAAAACTGATACTTCCTTGTAATTATAAAAAGAATATATGAAGACAGCTAATGATTCCAATACACAAAACCCAATAAATACCTAGGTTTTTTAACTGTCAAAGAAAACAAAGATTGTCCAAGCTTGATGGCAATTGCAAAATGACATGGCGACAACAATGACAGAGCTATCAAACCCAACCAAAGCCTTCATCAGGAAGAATGGTATAGAATCTGTTGTAGCCAGCAAAAATCTTAATCTAACACTCAACCTGTCCTAAACCCAAGTAGAAGCTAATCAAAATTTTATTCCCGCCAGACCAAGAATTAACAACAAAGCCTTCCAAGTTTTTTTTTTTCAAATCCAGCAGTTATTGCTTGCACACCTTATGACACTGTTGATGACCCACTAATAGTCTGCTTAGCAACATAAATTTGCTTCACCTTCGACGAGGAGAAGTTCTTATCTCCACCCAAAGATTGGTTTCTTCCATGGTATCTACGATGGGACCATTCCCCACCAGAACTATTTCTCTGAGAAGCACCACCACCTCCTCTCTGATAATTATTATGTCCTGAGGAATGGTCATAATGCTGCTGCTGGGTAGAAACATTAATTTGTTGCGAGGGCTGAGTCTTGTATGTAGAACTTGCGTTCTGGTTACTAATATTGCTTCTATTTCCAGTTTGAGAATCAACTTTGGCAGCAGCATCTGTATTGGTTACCACAGATGGAGTCTTGTTGATAACACCCTGAGCTGAAATCTTGGAAGCAGTGGAGCTTGAAGTGTCCACTAATCCAAGTTCATCAGGTAATTGATTGACATTTACATCAGCTGCTCTAGGAAAATTCCTATCACTGTCAGAAGATGTTGAAGTTCGAGAACCGGTAAACCTTTTGACATTTAGTTGCTGGTCAACAGATGGGCCATGGCTCATCTGAGAAGTTTGAACACCCTCTTGTTGATGCAATGGCATTGATAGAGGAATGGATGATAGTGGTGCATTAGGAACATGAGGCCATCGAGCTTGCACTGACATCTCGGTTGAGGGCTGGCACAAAGTTCACACACTAGTTAGCTACTACTACACAAGCAAATATCTTAAACAGATAAATTAAAATAAAGCAGAAGAAACCAATGGCTATATTTTGGAATAATATAAAAGAAACTGAAAATGACTGAAATTCCAAGCAAGAACAACTATGATATCCCTATCCCAGCACTGCTATACGGTATACAACAATCATAAAAGCCTTTGTATGACAAATGCAGAAATCAACCCCAAGACAGATCAACTCTTTACCTGAAAAGGAGAAACATCAAACATAGCCACGGGAGATGCCATTGGCAGAAGTGGCGAACCAGGAGCAAGATGTTGAATTTGAGAAGGCATGTTAGCAGGATTCCTCTGTGAAGATGCCATATTCATATTGTTCATATCCCCTTCACCAGTCCCTGCTGCAGAAGTTGTAGGGATGTGTTTCCAATCAGGTTGCTTTCCAGATGGGATATAAGTGGTGCCCATGAAACTCAACCCAACTTGACCAAATTGTCCAACAGGTGCAAAATGGTTATAAACAACCATGTGTGGAGGCCCTTGGACACCTGGAATGCCTCCAGGAGGAGCAATAAAAGGTCCAGTAAATCCAGCTGGAGGACCATAAAAGGATTCCACACCAGAATGACCCTGTTGCCAGCTCCCTATTGTCCTTGATGCTGGGGCAGTACTTTTTTGAGGCTGCGACTGTGTTGTAGATGCAGACTCGTCATGTGGTCCAAAAGCAAACACAGGACCACCCATCATAGGATTCATTTCATAGTAAGGAAAATGAGAAGGTGGGCCAGAAGGAAAATGAGGAGGGACGGCAGGAAAATGGGAGATCATCTGGCCTGAAGAATTTTGTGTATTTGGTAAGGGAGGCCACAAGGAAATTGGTGGAGTCTCAACAGATAAATCAGCAGGAAGGGATACACTAAGAGGCTCCACAGATCTAGATATGCTTGCTGATTGCTGATCACATCCTACACCTGCCAGAGTAATTAATATTATTAGCATATAGACAGAAGAAACAAAAAACTATACCAACGTCTTATATAATTAGGGAAAAGAATCACCTGCTACTACCCTATCAATATCTGCTGCTACAAAACTTTTAGCATCTGAAACTGAGACAGAACTAGTACCCAATCTATTACCAACAATCTCATCACTACCAATGGCAGCAACAGCAACAGCAGAAGCAGCTGCTTCAGCTTCAGCTTCCGCATCACAATCTTCTAAATGGCCACGAGATCCGTTGCCATGTTTCTCTTTCTCAAAGAAAAGACCGCAATCATTGTCAGATCCAGCAAGATTGTGGGATATTTTCATGTCTGATCTAGATGATCGATGGGGGCCAATGCCATGAGACACAGCACGGCTGCTAGGAGGAAGAACAGTTGGAGATGTCACAGCCCCTGGAACAAAAAGAAATATCCTTCATAAGCAGGGAAACTTAACATCCAGAAATATTACTTCAAACTGCAAGAAAGTAGTAGCCTTTCAATGTTTTTATGCCCAAATAATTGACTAAAACAAATCCCAGTGAAAAAATTATTTTCTAACCAAATTGAATTTTCTCTCCAGCTAGCAAGGAATTTATTGGACTGGCAGCAGATGAGAATGCTTTCTCTTTTGTCAAAATGGATGGTGCTGGCAAGCTGGATTCATTAACAGCACCTGTCATATTGCCACTAGAAGCCTGTGAATCAAACTGCTGAGGCTTCATAGCCTCATCAAGTTGTGTCTGTGTCAGCGCCATGACCTGTCATGAAATTAGTTTTACAATACATCAAATTTTAAACTGAAAAATTATTGCAATATATTCATTTTAATAATATTGGCTCCTAAGTACATGTCTGCTCCCTACAATGAACTCAACATGTCACTTAATTTTATCACTACAGAAGCATTAGAGACTGAAGTGCACCAAGTGAGATCTCGACCACCGACACTTGTGGGTGTCAATAAGAATTGAGCAGGCCCATTTAGGTTAGGAATGATATATTGTGCCAATTGAAGGGTAGCCCTAGCCAACAATGAAGAAAGTATTGTTTTGGTTGACAATATAGTCCTCCCTCCTGAAAGAAATATAAACTTGTATTCGAAAAAAGTTGATGTATCTGGTTCAAAT
The DNA here is from genome assembly GCA_037974755.1 of Cicer yamashitae. Classification (NCBI taxonomy): domain Eukaryota; kingdom Viridiplantae; phylum Streptophyta; class Magnoliopsida; order Fabales; family Fabaceae; genus Cicer; species Cicer yamashitae. The sequence continues at coordinate 13,688,526 of JBBPBQ010000002.1, forward strand.
ACTCTCTTTACTTATATTTCATTCCCAAGGGAGTAGATATAGACCTAAGTGCAGTTGGCTGCAGGCTATTTCAGATTGATAAACTGGCAAATATACTCTTTACATATTTATATAATAAGTCTCAAAATAGTAGTTTCAAATAATTTATTTGATTCAAGTTTATAAAAATTTAATTAATTTGCATAAAATTGTAAAATTAATTGTTACTTAAAAAAAATTGATATTTGCTGTGTTGTAATTGAAATGGTTTTACATAAGCTATATACATACACAGTAAAACCCAATATCGCCCAATTATTATATATGAGGGGCTTGATGTAAGCATTGTCGATAAAGTTAAAGCACGAGAAGATCAGAAATTATGACATTTCCATTGCCACAGCTATTTTAAAAAGGGAGGAGGGGTGAGTTCAAACCTGTTGGCTAATTTGCACATTGCCCCAAGAACCCAAAGATGTCTGAACATTATCAAGAATCTTGTTCTTGCTTTCAAATATCACACCAGACCCAGGGTCTTTTTCACGACCAGAAACTGATGGGAGATTTGTATGAGGTGACCTGTAAAATGAAAAATAAGAATCATGTTTCTTGTACAATGACAGCCACGCGAAAAATTACAAGACTGCAACTACCTGTTCGTCTGTGATCTTAAATCAGGCTGGGCGTCAATTTTCAAAGGAGGCGTGCCTATTGGAGGTAATGCCTGGGACAGTAAGTTTGAATTATATCCAGAAGATGAGGATTCACTCTTTGTCATCCCATGCCCGTCAGCACCACTATAGTTAGACACTTCTCCAGTAGAAATGGATCCTTTGCTTGAATTGGCCATGGTCACAGTACTTTGTGAAGTTGAACGGGTTTTCTGTGGCACCTAGTATAAAATACAAAGAAAATATAAAAGATGCACCATAAAATAAGGCAACGCGAATAGATAGGAACTGAGAAGCTTAATTTATAACTAGTACCTTTGCAACCCGAGACTTAGCCTTGTTTTCTTTCTCTCTTTGTTCTCGCCGATCATTTATCATTTGCCTCTTTGACCTGACTTCTATGAAGTCGTCTTCATCACTGGGAGCTTCAATTCCAGGTTGCTCAAACACACGTATAATTCCGCTTTGCAATGGCGCATCAACATCTTCCTCAGAACACAAGTTCCTTTTGAGATTACTATGCCCAGAATGTGAAATGCTCTGAGCCTTTGTTGATTCTTTTCGTTCAACATTCCCAGCCCTGCTTCCAAAATCTACGCCATGTGAATCTTCTCCACCTGACTCCACTGTCTGTTTTCCCAATTTATCAGTGAAAGACTTCCTAGGTCCAGTTCTTCCAGATATGCCTATTCCTCTTCCAGTGACATTTGATCTATTGTCCAACCCAAACTGATCAGTTGAAACAGAACTGGAAGGCTGCCTCTTCTCAGCACTTTCCCGAACTCGAAACTCAGTCCGCTGTGTATTCCTATTAGGCCTCCTCATAAATCCTCTGGAGTCCGGTCGATTTACCCTTGGAGCTGGACCTGACGATTTTGAGCTTGAAGTTTTCACTGTATAGACATATCTCTGTCCTCTACCCCCAGATACAGGATACCGCGTTTTTGACTCCATTAAATCTTTCTCTTCTGAAACTGAATGAAGAGATGCAACTTTGATATGAGGCTGAACATCTGATTGTTTAGTATTGGATGAAGTACTGCTGCCCTTCCCAACTACATTTTGGCTCCCCCGCTTGTCCAATTGGAAATTGGTTGCAATCCTAGTGTTATTATTAACATCATGGGGAGGAGCATAAATTTGTCCCTGCCTTATTCCAGCCATATTTTCTGCATTCTCACTTGCCAGTGAACCATGCGATAAGTTCCTTGAATTACCTGGTTGGCCGTGAACAGAATGATGCCTGATATCTTTCTTAATAAAGGAATTGGAGGTTTCTGGGGCACTTTGAACTGGAATTTGACTTCCAGAGTTGTGATTAAAAGGGAAACCAGATGGGATATTAGGCTGAACATATGACATTGATTGAGGACCCAGAGGCATCATCCCCTGTGATACGGGAGATGAATACCTAAGCTGGCCAAATTGAAATAAAGGAGCCTGTGATGGGTGCATGTGAGTGAGGGGTGCACCAACCTGTGGATGCAGATGCAGTGGCATCTGTATAGAACCTATCTGTATGGCTGGTACTGGAGAAGGTATCAATGATGGACCAGAAAAAAGACCAAATTGAAGCTTAATGGGCAACTCAGCTTGACCTGGAGCAGCAGATGTAACAATTTGACCTGAAGATGTGTAGTGCGGGCCAATAATAACCGAAGATGGTGTACTATGATTGGCAGAAAGGCCATTAGAAGCTTCCACATTACTTAAACTCTCAGATGCTACATTTGGAGTCGGCTTTGCTGATTCCTGGAATACACTAGAAGAACTATTGAGATTCACCTGAGAGGTATCTTCAACAGGTTGAAGGGCATTGCCGTCATTGCATGCATTGTCAAAAGGTACTTCTAGAGTGATGTTAGGAGCCTGTTGTACCATATATGTAGTTTCTTCATTTTTCGAAGTCCTTTCAAACTCCTCATTGGGCATCCCAACTTGAACACCCTCATCAAATCCTAACACTAGGTTATCCATCAAGTGTGGCAATCCTTTTTCCTGCAAATGCATATTTTCAAAATCCTGGTGGAGGTCAGCATTATCATCTCCTTCATGCACTTCATCTTCTTCCCGATAATCTTCATCTTCATCATATTCTTCTTGTTCCTGGAACTGCTCATTATTCTCTGTAGTCCATTCATCATCATCTTCATCACTAGAGAGAGCACCTGAAGCAACTACATTCTCTTTACCAGCAGTGGCAGGTGTTGCAATGGATTCATTATCTGGAGCCAAGAGATGGCCACTATTGTTTTCTTCAGAAGTCAATATCGCAGAAGACTGTCCAGAGTCATCTAGGTCATCATGAGAGAGATGTGTTGGTGAACTAGGGGGGCTCGAAACAGAGAGTGAAGACTGAGAATCGCACCTTGGTGTGGCCTCCACTTTATGGTCCTCATTCTCAGCAACCTCTTGAAGTGGATCAACTATTTCAGGTTGCCCATGATTCCCATTGTCATAACCAGTTGACAGAGTAGAGTCACTCCTTGTTGCCTGATTATACGGCATCTCATTTTCTAGGAATGCAGAAGGACCGGGGTGTTCATTTCCGTTCCTGTAAGTTCTGTGAACTGAAGTAAGCGGAGGGGGGAGAACACGAGGCTGCCTGACAGAATACCGTGATCTCCCCAAGGCATAAGGTCCATCTGCTTCAGAATTCTGGTAAGGACGGTCGGGGAATGGAGGAAATGCATTGCCACGGGGACGGCTCTGTGGCCAACCATCACCAAATCTTTCAACAAAATTTTCATTAAAATCAGAATGCATCTCTGTATTTCTGCCAACATGATCTCCATCTGCAGGTTGATTCCACCTGTGGGCTTTAACATGAGCATATTCATCTAATTGAGGCTCTGAAATTCCCCCTTTATAATAAGTCCTTGAAGGTATAAGTCCGGCACCACCATTATATTCTTTCTTCATAAATGGCTTTCCAACAATGGATGAATCTCTACGGGAACTGTTGTGACTATTCTCCTGATCCTGTGGATAGAATGCTGGGCTACTCCAACTCTCATATGCATCTCTTCTCCATGAATTAACTGGTTTTCCTCTATCCGCAAAGTTGGAAGATAAATCTCTAGAGAAATGAGACCTGGATCCCATCTCCAATGGCCTATTCACACTTGATGAATCAGAAGATGCTGAAGTTAATATCCTGTCAACCATTCTTTCACTATCCTCCCAATCACCTGCAGAATCTGTAGCTCTGGAGGCATCTCTTTCATTCACATTTGCAGGCATTTTCTCATCCGCGACAACTGGAGCATTATTGTTACCTTTGGCGGCTTCAGCCTGCCTCCTAGCAATCTTTTGTTCCAATTCTATAAGTTTTTGTTTAGCAGCTTGTTTCCTCCTCTCCTCTTCTAAAAACATTCTTTGTTTCTCTTCTTCCCTCGCTATCCTCTGCTCTTCAGCCTTCCGCAATGCTTCGATCCTATCTTGTTCTGCCCTCCATGCTGCCTCTCTTGCTTCTTCTTCCAACCTCCTCTGCCTCTCTTCCTGTTCTCTAGCTAGTCTGAATCTTTCCTCCTCTTCTCTACGAGCTAGCTCCAATGCCCTTTCTTGCTCTTCAATGATTCTCTGCCGCTCCTGTTCCTGCATCCTCTGAACCCTTTCAAGCTCGGCCTCAAATGATTCTCTAACAGGATCATGGAAATCTGTTTGCTTGAGTACGTCCTTCTTCTTCTTCACCACCCCAACAAGACCAGTTGAAAAAATGTCCTTCCCATCAAAAGCAGAAGCTCCAAAATCTTCCAAGTAAGTCTTTTCACTCTTTGGCAAATTGCGCTTCTCTCTGCCAAAATTAAGCAAAGGATCATTAACAGGAAGCCCTTTACCACCCAAAGAAAATGAAGACTTTGACACCGAGCTCTGAGCAGAATCAACTCTATTCCTGTTATATTGATCACCACCATAACGATGATCCCTCGTCCCATTTCGTTCACCATATGATTGCACCATATTATTCCAAGGTTGTTTCCCACCTTGACCATACCCCACATCCCTCTTTCCAGAATCATCATGAACAACATCTCTGAAAGGGGACGAATTGTACTTGTTATCCTTCCCTACATCTCTATTCCCACTAGACGGCCTTGCACCAACAACACCATTTCTCTCATTTCCAGCAGCATCTTTAACACCAAACCCATCGTTCGAAAAAGATGAATTCCTCCATGAAGAGGAACTGGAGGAATTTCCTTCCCTTGCAGGCATTCTATCATAGGAGTCCACCTTAGGAACTTCACTGGAGGAAACCTTTCCAGCTTCATTGCCCCTCGGCTGTCCCCTCTTATGATCAAAACCACCAACATGCTTCTGTGGCAAAACACCAACACGAGGCATATCAAAATCCCAAAAAGCATCACTCTTGAGAAATCCATGATCCCTGCTCTCTCTGCTCCGCTCTGTGAAACCATAACCAGTATCACGTTCATCATCAGCCCAATCAGATCTCGGGTTCAACCTTACCAGAGGTAAAGGACCCGGAAAAAACTCATCTTGATTCATACCACCTCGGCTTTGATTCGCCCCACGAGAGCCAATAAAACCTCGATTTTCACGGCCATTCTCACCGAGAAAATTCCCAGTGCGAGGAACATTATACCTAGAGTTCACATTATTAACAAGTGAAGAAGCATTACCATCAGCATCAGCATTCACATCCTTACCCTTCTTCTGCTCAACAAATACATTCTCATTCTTAGGCTTCTGATTCGAATTCTCTTGGATCTTCTGATTCTGGCCAGGACCAGGTGCAGGAGGCACCAACGTGGCACGCAATGAAGGAAAATCCTCTCTTCTCAACACCGCCGACGAAACAGGTGGAGGAGGAGCCGTTCCAACCACCTTACTAACCGACCGCGACACATCCTCCGGAAAAATCGGCTCTTTTTCCTGCAAAACCACCGCAGCAGGCTTCGTCCAACCAACACCTGACGAAGATGGTCTCGAACCGCTACCCGAACCGGCTCCTCCAGCCGGACCACCACCGGATCCAAGCGAATCGAACCGTTCATGCTCTTTCCTCAGCGAAGGGAGGTTCAAGGGGGGTGGAACGGAAAGCTTCGACCCCGCCTTCTGCGAACTTCGAGGTCTGGAGAGAACCGCCATACCCCCAGCGGCGGGTCGCGCCGTTCGGGTGGATCCGAAAGCGGCCGAGTTTTGTCCATACGACTTGTTGAGATTCACAGACACATATTTGGTGCCGGAATTTGCCATCGCAGTCGCACCGCAAGTGTGAATCGCCAAAGCATGAAAACCCTAACACTTTTGATTTCTACTCGTGATCTAAATCGTGGAAGATCGAATCAAATCGAACCTTGAAACCCTAACCCTAAGAGTGATGATCGAAAGAAATGCTTCAGCTATGATCGATCGATGGATCGATCGATCTCGGTTTCCTTTTGGTTATGATTTTTCCTTCAATTAGGGTTAGTGTGATGTGAATTAGGGTTTGAAATGAAAGGGGGGAGTGGGATAAGAGGGTAACCTCCGGGAGCGTAAAATAGTGCGCGGCGGTGGTTAGGAGCGCGATGAATTAGAGAAGCCCTACTCTAATTATATGTTTTGTCTAAGGGGGGAGAGAGAGAGAGAGAGAGAGAGAGAGAAAACAGAAGAGAGAGAAGTTAACAACGAACGAGCTGAACGAGTAGACCAAACTAAGGAAAAGCTTTTTTGTCTTCATGTTTAAACCCCTGTTTTTCTAGATATTTATGTTTCTGCCACTCCTCCATTTTTTTATTTTTTGATAAAAACTGGTTTCTTTTTATCATAGAAGTATTTTTTTTGACTGGATTTCTTTATAGATAATAAAAAATTTACATCCCGACTCAACTCAATTAGTAAATGATAATATAATTCAATTAATAAATGATTATATTATTAGTTTAGATGAAATTTAATTATATAAATTTATAGTGATATTTAATATTTTTTTCAGACAAAAATGTCTAACCAATATTATTATTATTTTAATATTTTAACTATAAAACAAGTTGTTAAATAAATACATTGAAAATATTTATTAATTTCTATTTATTATAATATATTATTAAAAAATGTATACCGCATTAATGTTGTTATATTTAACTGGCACAATAAAAGTTTTGCCATAATTTAAAAATTTGTAGGTACCATTTGTATAATTTTCAATTTTATAGTGATTTTGAGATAAACTAATGTTTGGCCTAAAGATTCTTGAGTTGTGGAGAATATGCCTCACATGAGACAGTCGCTATGTTTTGTGTGATCTTATTAAATTATTAGATGATATTTTGCACCTTTTTTTATCTTTAGGATTGGATCATTTATTTTTGGCAAACGTACTTATCAAAAAGTTAATCAAATTACATGTCTTTGCAAATTTAAGGTATTAGTGTTTCTTTGATTTGTTTTAAGGATGGTAATAGACAAGACGGCGTAAGAATGAATTCTCTCAATGTTTGTCTACTTTTTCAAATTCAACTCTTAAATGTTTTTTCTTTTTACTATTTTATTTTCCTAATGGAATGTCCAACAAGTGTTTTATATGTACCGATTAAGTAACTAAATATAAAAATTTAATTTTAAAAAAGTATTGAAAATTGTATTTTTTTCACTTTTTAAAATCTTAAAATTTGTTGTTTTTAATACAAAACTTCTAATTTTAGTTTCATTTCAAATTAATGGTGGAGATTTCAATCATCTTTTGTATCACATGAGACTATTCATTCCCAACTCCTCCATATCCTCACACTTTAACACATTAATTATAGTTTTATTTTTAAATATAAATGTTTAGTATTGATCAATTAGTTAAAAGTTTATTTTTATTAATTAAATAGTTAAAAGAGAAATATGTATAGTAGTGTGACTCTTAAATATTTTTTGAATAAAAAATTTGAATAAATTATAATCTAATAATTATAATTTACTGTAGAAATCAAACATTAAGTAAATATTTATCGGTGGTCAATTAGTTAAAAAGAAATATATATATATATATATATATATATATATGTCATTAGTATTGTATATATTGAATTTCTTCTATATAAAATTTGAAAAAAACATAATACACTATTTATAATTATAATTTATTATATAAACTCTAAACTGGACAAATATTTTTACTAATGTGTTAGTTAAATGATGGGTTTTCACAAGATCAACCTTATTTCACTAATTGTATTGCTATAATGATAGAAAATGATTAAAATTTATTAATAATTTGTAAGTTTGTAACTAATATAAAATATAAACATGATTATATTTTTTTTAACAAAAACATTATCATATTTAAAATGAAAAATGCTAAATGTTACTATGAAAATAATAACAAAAAACAAAAAGTTATATGTCATTTTTTGATTGGTTTGACTATTTCAATTAGCTATCTTAATGTATAATTAATTTTCTCAACTTAAAATTTTAATATTCATGATTTATTCGTAAAAAGAAAACTTATTGTATTATATAATATTGATGATTTAAAATACACAACAATAAATCATGCAAGTTGAGATGGAGATTTCTTTTGTAAGACACGTATTTTATCCTCATCCATATGTCATTAAGTTGTCAAATATGTTTCATATTGTACTAATCATTGAAAGCGCATATAAAACAAACATATATATGCTCCTAATGTTTAAAGTTTTCAATGTCATGGTACTTCAACAAAGTTGACATCCTCCATGGCATTAGCATGTCTAAAGTTTGAGATATATATATAGAGGTAAAAGTATATTTTTATCTTTTATTTTATTTAATTGTAACAATTTAATTTTTATTATTTTTTTATTTGAAATTGATCTTTTATATTTTAAAACATGTACTAATATAATTTTTTTTTAAATATTGATGTGTCAAGTCGCATCAGATTTTTTTAAATAAATTTTTTTTAAATAAATAAATAAACTACCATCTCCATCATCTATATTACCACATTCACCATCTTCAGCACCACCTTAATCATAAAAACCATGAAAAAATAAAACTTTGAAACTACATTTTCTAAATTAAAAAATAAGCCCTAAATCTATCAAACTTATCAAAAATCAAACCACACATTACATACAAAAAATACTCATGTTTGAAATTTCCTAATCCTCCATAAAATAATTATAACACAATAGTCAATATTGAACCTCCGAACCCTACTTCTGCAACATATGTGGTAAAAAATGCAAAACCAACTTAGATCTCAAAAACACGAGTGGAAATAATAAAGAGAGGATACACATATCTGAGTTTGTGTATGTGTTGTGTGATTTGATTCTTGATGAAGGTGATGATGAAGATAATAGTTTTATTAACTTTTATTTTTTAAAAAATTATTAAAAAATAATCTCATGTGGCTTGACACATCAAAGGATATGGCGTGATACATCATCTTTTTTTAAAAATAAATAAAGGACCAATTTGTGCATATTTTGAAACATTAAGTATCAATTTAGGACAAAAAAAGATAAATGGTCAAACTCTTATGTAAAAATATGTAATTTATGTCTTTCTTGTGAGATCACACATCTTCTATTTATAATGATTGTCAAGACTTAGTTTTATTATTTTTCTTTTCATTATTCACAAAAAAACAAAAATAGAAAACAAAGAACATTTTGGACTTTTACACTTATTTTTAAATTTTAATTTTATTTCAATCTAAAAAATATATATAATGTTGGGTTTCTTTTTCTATGTAATTGTCGCTTATTAATTAAAGGGAGATAAATATTAGACTTTTTATTTATTTTATCATTTATTACATTTTTTTAGTTCTATAAATATCAAGATAATAAAATAATTGAAAACTTTTATTATTTATTTCAAAAAAGGGAAAACGAAAATTAGAAGTAAAATAAATGAAGATGAGATTTTTTTGGATTAAATTAAATATGAATTATTTTTTATTTGATTGATTTGTTTTTAACGTGGACAAATATGATTTTTGGCATTTGAGGTAAATTTTCAAAAATAAAATATTTACTTTTGATTTATCATAATTAGTATTAATGTGGATTTCTTATACCTAAAATAGTTTAATCTAATATTCAATTATTAATAAAAGTGA
>JBBPBQ010000002.1:13698587-13724725 GCA_037974755.1 Cicer yamashitae
AAAAAAAAAAAAAAAAAAAAAAAAAAAAGACAAACAACATATATTAAACCTGTGAGAGTTTAGTACTATTGCTTCAGAATTTTTCTGAGTTATTTGCATGCTATTCAAGTCCATAAATCATAATTAATCAACAAGTGATCAACACAAACCCATTATTCATTACAACATTATATAATCGATCTGTTTGTTTAAGATTTAAAAAATAATAACTTTTATAATATTTTTACTTTTGTTATAATTTTTTTAAAAAGAATTTTAAAAGTAAAATTTTAGATAAAAAATTAGTTTAAATAGTTGATTTTAAAATATCATTTTAAGTATTTTATCTATTTGTTACAATTTTTTTTAGATAATAAAAGTTTAAAAAGGGATTAAATTTAAAAGCTATTTTGAGAATTTTAATTTCATCCGCATTCTTTACAGAAAGTTTCTCAAAATTAACAGTTAAATTTTAGACATTCGAACATAAAGATAGAAAAAAGTTATGACAAAAATGTTGTAATATGTTCTGTAAATTTTAAGCTGACAGCACTCGTCCAATCACACCAATTTTCTAATGAATTTTTGTAAACACAAATGGTACAAATTATGAATGAATTAAGCAATGAATACATCAAAGAATCAAATTGAAGAGAAATTATTGACATCACAATGTCAATTCACTCAACATAATTTGTCACAATAATAAAATTCAAGGTCTTTAATCTCAAACACATCAAGAGAGCATATTTTCATGTCATCAAGAAAATTTAATTCTACTATAATTTTTTCTCGATTTCACCATAGAACTTTATATGCATAACATATTTTAATCATCTATTCCAAAACCTCTAAATCTAACATAGAAAAATCCCTTTATTTCTTTCAAACTCTTAAACCTTAAATCCCTAATTTATGTTAAGCATCACATCATACATGCATGTAAGGAAATAGAGAAATGGAACCCAACTCTTGATTTTCAAAAGAATGAGTTGGGAGTATCATCATCTTCTCCATTATTTCGAAAATCAAGAGGTGAATTTTCTTCCCATATTTTCTTACATGTGGTCGAAACAAAACAATTTATTTAGGCAACCAATCAAGGAGACATTCACATATATTAGATTAGAGGCAACCCAAAGGGAAATCATCTTATTATTAAAACGAAGTTCGTCACAACAATGTAAAATGGACCAAAAACAATTGACCATGAGTGATAAAATGACATCTTTCATCTGTGAGGCCCACAATTTTTCACATGTAGAAAAAAATACATCTCACTTACTCAACGTTAATCATATGATAGAAAACAGAGCTAACCCAAAATCACATAATTTATAATTTATAAGTGAAATAAACTAGTTTTGACTTATAATAATAATAACAACAACAACAACAACAACAACAACAACAACAACAACAACAACAACAACAACAACAACAACAACAACAACAACAACAACAACAACAACAACAACAACAACAACAACAAAAACAACAACAACAACAACAACAACAACAACAACAACAACAACAACAACAACAACAACAACAACAACAACAACAACAACAACAACAACAACAACAACAACAACAACAACAACAACAACAACAACAACAACAACAACAACAACAACAACAACAACAACAACAACAACAACAACAACAACAACAACAACAACAACAACAACACCAACAACAACAACAACAACAACAACAACAACAACAACAACAACAACAACAACAACAACAACAACAACAACAACAACAACAACAACAACAACAACAACAACAACAACAACAACAACAACAACAACAACAACAACAACAACAACAACAACAACAACAACAACAACAACAACAACAACAACAACAACAACAACAACAACAACAACAACAACAACAACAACAACAACAACAACAACAACAACAACAACAACAACAACAACAACAACAACAACAACAACAACAACAACAACAACAACAACAACAACAACAACATTTTTTTAGAGGTATACAATCATAACATGAATAATTATAGTTGAAAGTTACTTACAAGTTAGTACTACATGACTAGTAAAAGAAGTCACGTGATTTTAATAATGATGATTATACCATGCACCCCCATATCTAAACCTGACACCCTCTCAATCAACGTGTAAATACAATTTTACCCTTTATAAAATTTTTAACTTTTTTAACTTCTCATTTTTTCACCCTCTTTCCAAAATATTCGAAAATTTCCAAAATTTCGAAATGACAATTTTCAGAATTTTCGAAACTTTCGAACAATTCGAAACTTCCGAAATAGAAAATTTCAGAATTTTCGAAACTTTTAAATAATTCAAAACTTTCGAAATAGGAAAATTTCAGAACTTTCCATATTTGGAAAATTTCGAAACTTTCCAAATTTTTGAAATGTAATCCTTATTTCGAAAATTTCCAGATTTGGAAACTTTCGAAATTTTTCAGATTTGGAAATTTTTGAAACTTTCCACGTTTGAAAACTTTCGAAACTTTCCAAATTTTCGAAATGTAATCCTTATTTCGAAAATTTGAAACTTCCAAAACTATCAATTTTGAAACTTATTATAAATTGTTAAAAGGATAAAATTGTATTTTCATATGTCTTAAGGGGGTGACAGATATAGGTATGGGGTGCATGGTATAATCCTCTTTAATAAATACACCTCTCAGGTCTCAATCTCATAAATAAGGCAGTCCCAATCAATGGTTTATAACCATTACTGGATTTAGATGGGTACACAACCTTTGAGAGGCCAGCCCAAGTAAAGTAAGTGAAAGTCGTGAATGAAAAATATTATTCTAACCCCTCGATGTATACTAGTATCCCAACAAAGTATATAAAATATTCAAATCTCCATTTTACTCGTAACAACTTTTAAATAATTATACTTACTCATCTTTCAACTAAAAAAATTTAGACTAAATACCACCCGTGGTCCCTTAACTTAATTTCAGTTAACGATTTAGTCCTTTATTTTTTTTTTCTTTTCGAATTTGGTCGTTTATGTTTTTAAATAATTTCAGCGTTACTTTTTAAGTGGGGTTCTGTTAAGAAAAAGTTAAAAAATCTCTCATTCGTTTTCAGAAAAAGTTACAATTTATGTTTTAAAAATATTTCAGAAAAATGTTCAAAGTTTGTTCTAAGTTTGGTTGTAGGATTGAATCGTTAAAACTGAAGCTATGAGGTATTTATACTCCATAGACATTACTTTAGATCAGTGACAATCGTTCCTAGAGACTTGATGAACATATGCAATGATCTAGAGGAGGGAATTTTTAACTTTTTCTTAACGGAACCCCACTTAAAGGGTAACGCTGAAATTATTTAAAAACATAAATGACCAAATCGGGAAAAAAAAAAGATAAAGGACTAAATCGTTAACCGAAATTAAGTTAAGGGACCACAGGTGGTATTTAGCCAAAAATTTATATTTTGAGTTTTTCAGGATTAAAAAAAAAGATTGAAAAGTCAAAAGTTTTAATTTTCAATTTTTTTAAACAAAAAAATTGAGTAAACTCAAATTTTTAGTTTTTTGAAAAGTATATTTTTCAAAAAAAAATTAAGTTTTTTACTTTTCCGAATTAATACTTTTATTTTAGAAAAATAAAAAATCTCAAATTTAAAAAATTTTAAAAAAAGTTTGCCATAAAGTTTAGCTATGGTTCAACTGTGACTAATTTTTTAAAAATTAAAAAATATATTTCGAGAAATTCAAAACTTGACTTTTTAAAAATTCAAAAGTTTTTAAATGAAAATTTTTTAAAATCAAAAAAAGGTAAAATGTGATTTTATTGAAAAATATGGGGGAAGGAGTATAATTTTGGTTGTGAATTTGGTGTTCAACCCATATTAAGTGGGGAGGGTACACATCTTGAATTGTAAGTCTACATGTAAGTGGGGTTTGTGAAATGCTTGTGTATAAGGGTCAAAGTATCCGAGATCGATTGAGAGGGTCTAACATCTAATCAATTTTGGGCTCAAGTGAGGTTACATTTTTTTAAATAGATAAACCGATAATTTTTTAAAATAAAAAGTGAAATTATACATAGTTGAAAAAGTCTTTTAAGTCTATTAGATTAGTCAATTTAAGTAAATATAAATAAATTATTACTATTATATTAAAAAAATTATTTTATGTTAAATAATAAATTCACTAATCTCTTTTGTAATTTAAGTACAATGATCTACATCAATTTTTGATATATTTAAAAGTACTTTATTATAAAATATATTTTAAATATGATGTATCATAAAAAGTTAGATCTTAAAATTAAATTAAATTTAATTGACTTGTTAGATCATTAGTTTATCTAAAGATAAATTAAATTACTTATTTAAATGACTTATTTGACGATAAATATGTAACTAACTCACTTGTGAACAAAAAAACAAAGATAAAGAAAGAGATAACTCTCTAATTACTCAAGAAAATTTGTTATGGCTTAATTTTCAAAATACTTGGCGATGAACCTTATTTATACCACTTTTTGTTAGACTTTGCAAAATCCAAAATTCTAAAAGTATTTAATACATGAAAAATCTAGAGAATAAGATTACTATAGTTGATATTAAGTAATTGGAAAGTATCCTACACACCTTTAGCTATGACTTAAAATGGAATAGTTTCTAATCCTACTAAATTTAATCTCACATTAAAAATAAAAAAACCAAAATTATTATTAAATACTTAAAAAGTTAGGCGAGAATTGAAAGCAACGTGTTAATAATCAGAACCATGACTTATGACTTTGAATATATTTTAAGGATAATTGCTTCATTGGTTACCTATCATGGCTCTCCAAAACAGAAAGAGACACCTTATAAATAATCAGAAAACATCCCCCTCAAATTAGTTTCAATATAACTAGTTTATTGTTGCTTCTGATATGGTCAAAATGAACATATATATATATATATATATATATATATATATATATATATATATATATATATATATCACGCTTAAGAGCTTCCCAAACACTCATCAAATGCAAAATATGATCATCTATGATTTACTATAAATCAAAATGTCATCAAATTAAATCACAACAAATTTCCCTATAAACTCCCTTAACACATGGTTCATCAACCTCATGAAAGGGCTAGGTGCATATGTTAATCCAAAAGGCACGACTAACCATTCATACAAGCCATATTTTGTTTTAAATGGTGATTTGCATTCATCCCATTCTTTAATTCTAATTTGAATATATCTACTTTTAAGATCAATTTTGGAAAATACATAAGCACCATGCAATTTATCCAACAAATCATCTAATCTAGGAATGTTATATCTATACTTTAACATGATATTGTTGATGACTCTACAATTAGTACACATCCTCCAAGTTCCCTGTTACTTAGATACAAGAATAACGGGAACTGCACATGGACTTAGGCTCTCTTGCATCCATCATTTTTGCATCAAGTCTTCAACTTGCCTTTGGATTTCTTTGGTATCTTGGGGATTGACTTTATATCCTAGCCTGTTGGGTAATGAAACATCTGAAATGAGATCAATTTGATGTTCTATACCTCTTATAGGTGGTAGGCTGTAAGGAATCTCTCTGGTAATTACATCTTCAAAATCATGCAACAAAGAAGCAACTTCACTAGGAAGATAGTTAGTAAAACCTAAAACCTTTAAGTCATTCTCCTAGCTCAAAAAGCAAGAGCATTGGCTTTTTTAATTTCATAGCTTTTTTCACCTCTTTTTATTTTATGAGCAAATTTTGTGCTTCTCTCTCTTTCTTTTCACTCTCTTTTTCGTTTCTTTTTCTTTTCTCTCTTTCTTTTCACTCTTTTTTTCTTTTCTCTCTTTCTTTTGACTCTTTTTTTTCTTTTCTCTCTTGTTTTATTTTATCTCTCATTTTGGATTCATCCTCACCAACTCTCAACTCTCTTTGAGACAAAAGAGCAAGAGTAATTATTCGTTCTTTATGTTCAAAAGAGATCTTCTTTGTATAATCATCATAATTGTTTTTCTTATCATACTGCCATGGCCTTCCAAGAAGTAAATGACAAGCCTCCATTAGCACTACATCACATATAATTGTATTCTCATACTTCCAAATAAAAAAATTCACCTCCTCTTACTCATTCACAATCTTATCATTTTCCTCACTAAGCAATTGAAGTTTTTATGGTTTTGGGTGGAGTTTAGTCACCAAATTCATTTTTGAAACCATTATTGCACTAACAACGTTAGTGCAGCTTCCTCCATATATAATTAAAGAACATAATTTACCTTGGATGAGACATCAAGTATGAAAAATATTCTTCATTTGCGTTCTATCCAAGTATCTTGATTGGTTGCCCAACATTCTTCTAACCATGAACAAGTCTCCTTCTTCAACAACTTTTTGCTCATGGTTAGAAGAGAATGAAGCTATGCCAGAACATAATCCTCTAGTAACCATTCTCCTTAAGCACCATGGTCTTCTTAGTTGGACATTCAGAAGCTATGTGACCTCTTCCCAAACATTTGAAACATTTAATCTCGATACTTTTTGTTTTCTTATGAGTATCATTAGATTTATTTTGGATGTAGTCGTGAGTGTGTTTAATGAAGTATTTCCCTCTTTCTTATTTTAATCTTTCCAGCTAGAGAAATGAAAGTTAGAAGAGCTATTTTTCATGGAACTCTTTCTCTTGAGTTGTTGTTCTACCTTAGTAGCTTGATCCATTAATTCCTCTACCTCCAATAATTTTGTAATTCCACAACATCCCTTATATCACTATCCAGCCCTTGTAAGAAATGTGTCATAGTAGCTTCCTTATCTTTACTAATATTGGCTCTAATCAGACATACCTCCATCTCCTTATAATAATCATCTAAACTCTTGCTACTGTGTGTGAGCTTTTGAAGCTTATAGTGAAGGTCTCTATGATAGTATGATGGAACAAATCTCCTTCGCATTAACCTTTTCATCCCCACCCAACTATCCACCAATGGTTCTTCATACCCACTCTTGCTTTTATAATTGGTCCCACCAAATGAGTGCATAATCAGTAAATTCCATGGCTGCCACATTTACCTTATTCTATTCTAGGTAATTATTGCATGAAAAGAGTTATTTAATTTTATCTCCCACTCAAGGTAAGCCTCTGGACCACTTTTTCCTTGGAAATGTGGTATTTTAAGCTTCACTCCCTCTATTCTATCTCCTTTACCGTCACCCTCATTTTCTCTTATCCTCCTTCTACCTCCATCACCACCGTGATTTTCTAACTGCTCAATTCTACCATGTAAATATTCGACATGCTCCTTCAACATCCTTTGCATTTAAGCAGTTATAGTCTCCACTAACAATTTTTTGTTTCCCCTCAAAGGAGGGCTATCATCACCACCTATTCCTGCCATAGTTTAAAAAATGAACAAACAAAAATGAAAGAAACAGACTTCACCACACAACTCACGTGTTTACACTATTGAATTGGTCACTCATATTTGACGCAATTTAGGTTTATTTTTTATTTTTTATAATGTATCTCTCTTTCCTTTTTCCACTCAACTACTCTCTTTAAGTTCTTAATGGAATCAACAAGAATACTCAAGAATGTTGAACCAAAAATGGTTAGAAGAAAGTAAAGTAACACAAAACAAAAGTAAAATGATTGAACAATACTCTTAGGAATTTTGTCAAACAGGTAGTGTGGAATACTCTTAACAAAACAATAGTGATATATATATTTTTTTTTGAAGGATTACAACTGAGTTTCAAGTAGCAACAAACAAAACTCTAGAACTAAATCAAATAAGTAAGGACAACAATTCAAGCAAAAGCAACAAAAACTAGGAATTTATGTTTTACCAAAAAAGAAATGCATAAATATAATTTTACTTAATTCCAAACTTAGAGACAAGCTCTGGTACCAAATGATATGATCTTTTTTGTTATGAATGATTTTAGGATTTTTTCTAAGTTGGAAATTTACAAATTTGAGGCAAAACACGTTTGTGGCTGGAGAACACGATAACTCAAACTATACAAACTTTAGTATAAATACAAGAGCAAATTCAAAACTCTAAAATTTATATAAAAAAAGTAGTTGAAACTTTAGTTATAAATAACATTGTAGCCAATAAAATGCGAGTCAATGTTAATATTGTTATAATATATATGTTAAAGGAAGGGAGGAAATATTAGTTGCCAGAGATTGAATCTTGAACCTTGTACATATAACTCTTTTGATGTTCCTAACTAAACTACTCATTTGTGGACTTTTTGATTGTGTTTGACCAGTAAATGTTTAAAGATGTTTCAAAACATGTTTGTATTATTTTTGTTTTTCAAAAATATTTTGGGAATTAAAATGTGGTTGTAATTGAAACAATTCTATCTAGAATATAGCTTTAAGTGGGTAAAATTAAATTGTAAACAATTTCAAATCCTTTTAATGTAAGTAAAAGTCTCACGTTGAATCGAAAAATAGATTTTAAGCAACACATAACTCATACGACCCATATACTCAACGTCTTATGGTTTTGAGTGAAGTACAAATCCTTTATGCAGTTACTCGAAGACAAATGTGATACTACCAAGACTCCGTTCACAATCCAGCAATATGATACACAAAGTGTGAATTTGTGTGCAAGGAAACCAACCAATTATAAATTGTATTAGCGTGGTGGGGTCGGATGGTTGAGGATTAAGTGTGTCTTTGATTATGCGGTGACAAAAAATAATTTTGAATGAATTGATTTTGTAAAATCGATTTCAACTAAAAATGAATTGCAAATAAAGTGTTTTATGTTGGATAAAGTGATTTCAAATAAAGTCATTTGAACGATAAGTTCAAAATTAAAAATCAATTATAGAGGCAAAAATTACAAATTTTAAAGCCAAAATCATTTCAACTTAAAAACAACCAAACATGTCAAAAATAGGTATGATAACAAGGTGGGTTGGGAGCAGGTTTTGCCTCTCCACAGGGCCGACCCAACCCATTATGAGGCCTAAAGCAAAATTATCAAACGGGACCTTTTCAAAGTTAATAAATAAATTATTAATATTTTTATTTAAAATTGATCTTTCGTACTTTTTTTGATGCAAAATCATTTATCAAATTAATATAATCGATTTCGTTTAACAATTCTTTTTCAATCGATAATAAAACTAATCAATTTAAAAAAAAATTAGTTTCTGCTCCAGCCAAATATATAGAAAAGGTTGATCTCTCCTACAATTGAAAAAAAAACTAATAATTTAGAATATAAAATTTACTTAATACTTAACAGATTACAGATGAAAAAGAGACGAATAAATTAAAAACACATACCTTAATATATTTTGGCCACAGACAAGAGCTACTCACACAATGAAAATTCAAAACGAAAAATAAAATCAAAGCAAAGAATAAGGAAGTAGGTCAAGGGTGAAAAAACTTTTTGCCGTGTTGACAGAAAAGTTTCAGACGAAAGATTCTAAGAGACATTTTTAGTAAAAAAAAAATAATGCCTTTAATATAAGATGGTTTTTAGTGAAAATAAATGCATTTAATATTAAAAGATTTTTTCAACGGTATAGTATTGTCATCCTCATAAATAGTTGCATCAATTTTAATTGGCTAATTAAAAAAAATTTGGAGACCTTTTTTGTTTCTATATATGGCTAAAGAGTTTTGATGATATATTATTGGACCTCTATACCGTATAAAAATTAAAGTAAAAAAATTACTTTTTTGGCGAGGCCTAAAGCAAGGGCTTTAGGCGCCTCCCTCTTGGGCTGGCCCTGCCTCTCCACCCCTACACCTGTCTAATTGAGAAAAACTCGCATCCACTCTCGTTTCTTATAGGATTTGAAATTTGGATCCCCATCAACGCCTCGACGCTTTCAAGTTTCTCCGTTCCGCCATGCCCTTGTTCACACACACACACATATTTATATATATATATATATAATAATAATAATAATAATAATAATAATAATAACAAACTTAATAGTTATATTATTATAATTAATATAATAAATAATAATTCTTATACAATAATAAAATAAAAAATATTAAAACCATATTTTATGTAAAAAGGATATCACACACTCCCAAATTCGCCTCTATATCCGAGTTTTAATTTTAGAAAAAATTCACATCCACATCTACACATGATTAAAGAAAATTTTCTTTGTCAAAGTTGAGACAAATTCAAGTAGCTATATGCAGGTTGTGTTGTCATACCTAATTAAAATCAATTATAAACATCTAGTATCAATTTCATTTGCTAAAAAAATAAACCAAACATAAATTGACGGAGATCAAAACAAACAAAACATAAATTGAAAAATTGTTAGGTGAAGGGTTAGAAGATAACACCCCAAAAAATGTATCAAGATGTAGGATTAACATAAAATTGAATTTATGACAACACCCAAAGCTTCTATCTATTTTTATCCATCAAATTTCATTCCCCTTGTGATAACTCTTTAGAAAGAATCAACTGAAGGGACAATAAAGTAAAATAAAAGAACTTACACGATGTAAACAGCAAATATGATTATTGATTATTCTCATGCTAATCTTATGTTCTATAGAAAACATTGAATAAGTCCTTAAAAAAATACTACTCCAATAAAAAATAGTGCTAAATAATGCATGAAATAATTTTAATTTAAAAAAAAAAGATAGAATTAATAAAAGGAAGAACGTAACTATGTAAAAACTTAATGTAGACATTATTTAACAAAAGTTGAGCAATAGACATTAGTGCCAACGTCCACAATAGCAAGAGCAATTGTGATTAAATAAAAAGAAGGAAATGATTGTGAGAGGCGCAGAGAATATTATGTTATTTGGGAAGTGAGAAGGTCTTAAAGAGAAGAAGAAGAAGAAGGAATTGGTAATTTGTATTGGTTTCTCTTGAAAAATTGAAAGGTAACGTGAAAGTCCTTTATTGAAGGGTATTTTTTTCCCCTCCTAATTGCAAAGGTTTAATAAAAAACTGTAAAACCAATACCAAAATACTATATTGTAACAAATATATCAATGATTTCATTAATTATAGTAGATTAGTATCCTAATAAAAATAACTAAAATTTTAAAAATTAAATAACAAATAATTTTAAAAAAATAAATGTATTTTTATTACTACTCATAAAAGTTCATATAATTAAAGATCTTTCATTAAACTACAAATGGTGAATTTGTCAAAGAATTAACCTTATAATATTATAATGTATATCCAACTAGTCGGTCTTTAGGTTACGGAAGATAAAAAGATTGGATTTTTAAAGCTCACTCGGATTTTGTTATAATAAAGACTTTAGAAATCTACCTCTCACCCCCTCACCTGGATCTCCCACCTCCCTAAAATATATGAAAATACTATTTTACTTCATATTACTTAATAGTAAAAAAAATTTATATAATTAACATTTCGATAATTTCAAAACTTTGATTTTTTTTTTTAAATTATGAAAAATTACATTTTGGAAGTTTCACAATCATCCAAATTTTTGAAATTTTTTAAAAAATATATAAAAAAGTTACATTTCGAAAGTTCTCAATTCATCTAAAGTTTCGAATATTTTTTAAACTTTTGAAAAAACTGCATTTCAGAAGTTTCACATTCATCCAAAATTTCAAAATTCTTTTAAACTTTTCAGAAAAATTGACTATCAAGTAATAGAAAAAAAAAGAGTAAAATTTTCTTTTCATATGAGAGGTGAGAAGTAGATTTCTCTAAGGACTTCTTTTATGCGCAATGTTACAGAAAATAAACAAAAAAAATATTACTCAAAGTTAAAAGGCCTATTTCCACTGAGAAAATGTTTTACAAAAAAATTAAGGAAATGTTATCAATTTTTATAGTAAAATGTTACACAAAGCTAAAATAAACTTATATATTACTGCTCAACAAATAAAGATATAGTAAAATAATTAAACTCATTTATTTTGAGAGTTCAACTTTTAAGTGAAATTTGACCTATTAGACAAGTTCATTGAACTAATTATCGATCGAGTCTCGAATTATTTTTAAGTTGATTTGGTACATTGTCAGTTCCAAGTCGAATGGTGGAGGGGGTGGTGTAGCAACAAAGTGACATAGGAATATAGTTAAGGTTATGGCGGTACTATGCGCATGATGAAAATAAGAAAATTGTGTATTAATGTCTCATTTTTATTATGTCAACCTTAAATTCGATTCAAACCAATTTCACAAAATATAGTTAATTCAAATTCAAATACTAAGTTCAATATTAGACATATTAGTTAGTTAATTATTCAAGTTAAATACAACACTTAGTTAGTATAGTTAATTATACTAACTAGTTGTTTTTCATTAGCTATATATGTCTTATGTATTACTTCAACAATTCTCTCATTATTTAACATATTTTTCGTTACTTTTCTCTCAACTAAGATTTCTATCTATGATTGTAATATAGTATTAGATAAATAATTATTTAATTACTTTTAGTTCTCAAAATTTTCTTGAGAAATTTTTTCCTATTTGATTTTTGAACAATTTGTTCATCTTCTTCTCCTAATTTCTCTAATATTTCAAAAGTGGAACATTTATCCCACATAAAAAAAAATAATATTATTTCATCTCTTTTCTCCTTTTTCTACCTCAAAAAAAAATTATTTCTTCGTCTTCTTACTGTGCACAACACAACCGATCATCACTTTCATCTTCTTTCAAATATGACTTGAATAATTTGTTCATTTTCTTATTTTTTCCTCTAAAATTCCAAGTTATAATTATCGCATCATGATAATGATGATAAAAAAATCA
This sequence comes from Cicer yamashitae, assembly GCA_037974755.1. NCBI lineage: Eukaryota > Viridiplantae > Streptophyta > Magnoliopsida > Fabales > Fabaceae > Cicer > Cicer yamashitae. The sequence continues at coordinate 13,711,331 of JBBPBQ010000002.1, forward strand.
TAAGACAATGGGTATTAAAAACAATGTGTTTGTCAACAAATCTTATGCCAAAAGAAAGTAAAGAAAGATTATTTCCTCTCTTTTTTTTTTTCTTCGTTTTTCATTCAATTTCTTCTGACATTTCAAAAATGGAGCATTTCTTATCATATCTATCTAGAATTGTATTAATTGCAAGATGAACATGAGTTTCTTGGAGATAAAAAAATTATTAAGCAAATGCAAATGTCATCGTTTTCAATAATAAAGACAAATAATAATTGATTAATGTTAATTGGAAAACATGAAGTTTAACAAAAATAATAATAATACAAAGAGTACATGCAAAAACAAACTCTGATATTGTATTACAATTATAGATAGAAATCATAGTTGAAAGAAGATTAATGAAAACTATCATAAATAATGAGAGAATTATTGAAGTACATCAAATAATGCATAAAGCTTATAACCAATAAAAAACATTTAGTTAGTATAACTAACTATACTAACTAACTAGTGTACTTAACACTAAAAATAAACTATTGTATTTACCTTGTATAATTAACTTACTAATATATCTAATATTAAATTAGGAATCACAATTAAAAAAAATCACATGTCATTTACAAAATTGAAACTAAAAATTAGCAATAAATATTAACAATGTGATATGATTAAAATAAACTAGCGTGGAAGCCACATTAATTATATTAGTTTCCTCTCCCTATGATTGGCAAAAACATAAGGAAGGGTACAAAGCCAATCAGTTCCTCCAAAGGAAACTTTTACATAATAAAGATACAAACATTTCTTAGAGTTGGTGAATGCCAGACTTGTCTAGCTTATGAAGTGAAGAGTTCTGTGCAAAGCCACGTGATTCATTTCCTTCCATATAGTACACACACAACATTAGTAGGTACTATCGGTGTATCTGTAACTTAGAAAATTTACATTAGTTGAAAAATAAATTAATTTTGAGTAATATATAAATTAGAAAATTTATATATTAATTGCTTTAAGATTTTAGATAAAGATTGAATAAATATATAATGTTTAATTCATTTGTGTGATTATTTTTAATTTAATGTGATGATACCTCAAACTCTTTTCATAACTCAACAATAATATGAAAGTTGATGATTGATAGAAAATTGACAATCATTGTATTCAAAGTTTTCTTGACCAACAAAAATTGTTGGTGTCTAGTGTGAGGGGATTCGGACTCCCCTCACGACGCAAGAGCAATGACTTGAAATAATGTATCATTATAGCAAGTTAATGCAAGAACCCAATTTTCAATATGGACAACATGCATCACTTCAACTTTAAATTAAACCATTTTTGTGTCTCAAATTAACAAACTCTTCATTAATTAAATGAATCCACCTCAATATTTTCTTTTATAATTGATTTTAATATTAATTAAAATTGATTTTATATTTAAAATTATTTTTAACTACTTAATAATTTTTGTTTCTTAAATTTCTTTCACGAGAAATAATCTTATTTGAATAACGTTAAATACCAATATAAATTTGAATTCACTAAATTAACTACTTTATAATTTTGTATTAAACTAAAGTGAATTTTGTAAAATTAATTGACATTATATGATTTTGAATTGGAATGAAATTTGTTGTTAAGAAATTGAAAGACAAAATCAGAGTCACATGGCTAGTTTGATCCGTCAGTATCGCCAGCTCATTCATAGCTTTGTTAATTGAATATAGTATGGAGTCAAAGATTGGTCAATTACACAACTGTGCATGCATATGCTGGCCCTCTCTGTATCACTGTGTGAGTATTGTGTGAGGCCTTAAAACTTAGCTCAAAACATTCAAAGCATGCATTTAACCATTTATATATCCAGTACCCCTTTCCCTTTAAATGTCACTCCTGTTGCTTTCTCTACCACATATGGTAACTGTTTTCAACTTTCACTTCCCTTTTTTGACACACACATTAATCATGCTTTGCCCATTTAATATTTACTATCACAATTTTTATTTCAACCGCTTGGACCACTTTTTTTTTCTTTAAGAAAGATTAATTTTTCAGCTATATTTAATGAAGTGGTTAATAAGTTTCAAGGAAAATAACACATAAATCGACGAGTCGTGTCAAATACCATCTATAGTCGATATGAGTGAATATTAGATATTATTTTTTTTTCTGAAAATAAATGAGATTAAAGACTGTAAATTTTGTTTTATTTTTTATTGTTGGTAATATGTGAAAGAAATTAGTTTATTTTATAGGATTAAAATTTTTGTTTGATTATTTTTCATTAACTTTTAAAATATTTACATGTATTGTTAATGTGTTTTGTCTTTCTAGATTATTAGGTTTAATCTTAGTATATACTATTTTTATTTTAACATTTTAAAGGAAGCTTATTTTTTTTGTCAAAAAAAATATTGAATTCATTAAAAGTATTCAAATTTAAATTTTGATTAAAATAATTATTTGTCAAATTATATTTACTTTTCGACTAAATTATAAATTACTAAAAAAAAGATAATACCAGTAACAAGTTGTTCACAAAAAAAAAATAATTCTAGCTAGCCGGTAATTGATAATAATAATTAGATTTTGAGATCACATAGTTAGAAGCAATTTAAATATAAATTTTATTGCCCAGTGAAATTAATAAATTCACACTGATTTATTTATTTATTTAAATCTTCACAAAACTTTATCATTTTAAATTAAATAAATAAAACATGAAGCAGAAGGGATTGGCCTAAAAAGGGGAACTTTGCATTAGTTACCTGTGGGGTAAAAGAAAGAACGAAAGAAAAATAGCCTTTTTTGGAAGGAGGGGTGCAATGTAATTTAACTCTAGAGATAGTTCATATCTTCAGGATTGGCGTTCATTCAATGACAAATCAATATGTACCCGTTGGAAAAAGTCTCCTACAAAACTTGTTTCTAACGTGTAAACAAAATAAGTATAAAATAAGCTTTCATGTGTTTTTGTAAATTTAAGTACACTACACTATGATCTTATTTAATTTTCTAATTTTATAAACAGTATAATACTATTAATAATATAGTATTGCACAAAAATATAATATTAATAATATAGAGGAGCTATTCTCACCACAAAATATGATGTCTTGAGATGTCATGCATGACAACATTATTTTTTTTTTTTGGTAATTTCAATACATCTTCGATATTTTTTTAGAAGACATTAATCTCTCTCTAGTTTTTAAAATACACTTATCAATTTTGCATTCACTAAAAAAAATTGTGGATACTATTTTTTCAGCATACTTACATCTCTATATGTCATTTATCAATAAAACACTCAAATATACACTTCATTTGTACTACTAAGAACATAATCATACATTTTAATTACAAATACTAGATGTATGGTCGTCCCTCTACAAATTAAAGCGAAAAATCTAGTTGTGTGAAATAGTAAATGACATGAATTGATGTAAGTGGTAAAAATAAAGTTTGATGCAGTTTTTTAGTGAGTATAGCGGGAGATAAGACCTTCTCCATTTCTCCTCCCTCAATTTATGGTTCATTTAAAGAGAGATAGACACAAAAAGTAATTGAATTTGACTATTCTTAAGTGAGCAACTCACTTTAGATAATAAAATGAGTAATGTCAATCATTGATCATCAAATGAATGATTATAATTTTGTACACATGCATAATCAATCATTGATCCACTCACTTCACAACCTTCTCACTTTAGAAGAGTCAAATAAAAAAGTAGTTAGTACATCACACCACCAAGTGGGTCCCATTATCATTAAATCATTAATTTTTTAACTTCTTTGTGTATATCACTCTTCAAATGCACCATAAATTGGAAATTAAAGAAATGGAGTGGGTCATAACCCGTATAAGGGAGATGCGTGTTTTTTTCAAAATTAAAGAGTGTATATGTCATTTAAAGAGAACTTAGAGAATGTCTAGGGCCGACCCATAGTCTGTGTAGGCTGGACCACTGCACAGGGTCCTAAAATATTGAAGGTCCCAAAATATTAGTTATATATTGCTCACGTTTACAAATTATTATATATCATGCAATGTTTTCATGCAGAAGGTCATGTGATCGATTCTACGATGTCAAACATAAAATATGAATTATTTGATCTTAAATTAATTTTACAAAATCAATTTTTATTACCGTAAAATAAAAAATATATTAATATAATTTTAAACTTTTAATCATGGTGGCATTTTAGGCACGTGTGACCATCATATTTTGTTATGACCTAAGCTCATGAGAAAAATCCAATCCAAAATACCCAAGTATAACATTGAGCTTTCTTTTATACTATAAGTGATACTCATAACATTGTCATACTTCAAGAGTCGACATCAACAACGATTTTTACATTAGTAACGCTGACTCAATTAAGATTCGTTCTCCTTTGACGACTTCACTCATCTGTCCATGCTAATAGAGTAAATTTCATTGTCAATTATTAGGTGACAATGTTATGAATTTCACGATGACTAGATAAGAAAATTCTACGATACTTACGTAGTTCTCCATCTAATGTATTAGACTTTTGAGTTAAACTCTCTTCACAAGCTTAATTAGGAAATATTTTGAATTGAGTTCTTTGAATTTATTTACTAGTACTAGTGTAAACACGTGTGAAGCTATTTAAAATAATTAGAGTCATAAGATGATTTAGAGAATTGGAGTAATGATAAAGAGATTATGAGTTCAACTCTTCCCCTAAAAAATTAACAATGAGATATTTACAAGTTTTTCGACTTATTTTTACAAATTAGCACTCTACCTTAGCTACGAGACTAATATATATTTTTTATCTAGATAACTTAAATAAAATTATTCTAACAAATTTAATATTTTATTATAAAAAAAGCTTATAATAATTACTTAATAAAAATATGTTACCGAAACCACAAGTAAAAAAGAAATAAAGTAAATAACATGATATATTGATGATGCCGAAAGAAAAAGAGAAATAAAAAGAAAATAAAATATTAAAGATGTATATGAAAATTAGAAGTGCATAGATATAATAATGGTTATATAAATATCTAGTTGGAAAGGGGTCTCTATTTAGAATTTATTAGTCTCTCTTGTTTCAAAGCTTCTCTCTCAAATCTTGAGTTCATTATTTTTACTTAGAATTTCTTCCATGTTGTGGTTCTGAAATCTCATGGCATGCTTAGAAATGTACAACTCAGACCATCACAATCATCATCATAATCATCATTGTGCTCCAGTGAGCCCAAGAATCTCATTCTCAAACGATTTTGTGGACACTCAACTAATCTCCAAGCAAGAAAAAAGCTCTAGATCAGAAGCACCAGTTTCCTCTGACTTTGAATTCTCTGTTACAAACTACTCAATGATGAGTGCTGATGAACTTTTCTTCAAGGGAAGGTTGTTGCCATTCAAAGATAACAACAAGAAAACCACTCTAAGAGAAGAGCTACTTGTAGACGATGAAGGATGTGAAAGACAAGGTTTTTCTCTTAGGCCTCCAAAAGGGTCTTCTTCTTCTTCTACAAGGTGGAAAGGGTTTTTGGGTCTGAGAAAAAGTCACATTGGTTCAAAGAAAGTTGTAAAGAGTGAAACTTTTTCTGACACAAGTGTTGAATCAAGAAGATCTGGTTTGCTCAATGAGACTGCTAGGCTTAATAACATTACTTCACAGGTTAGATATATTATTTAGGAGTATTATATAAACTCTTATTTATTTGTTTTTATTTTAATATTTTTTAAAAAGTTTTTAGATCAATTGGTCATTGTGTTTCTTTGGCTTGATTTATTTATTAATTATTTTATATCTTTTTTTGTGGGGTATGAAACAGGAGATTTTGATTGAAGGAGGGTCAAATTGCAGAGAATTTGAGTTTGGGATATAGAGCAAGTTATTGAATTTGTTGATGATGGTGGGAATTAGGATTAAGGTTTTTTTTTTTTCCCGCATTTTTTTTCTTCTAGTTCAGCGGGTTTGGATTAATCAAGGAGGTGAATTTATGTTATATTTTATTTTTTCTCCTGTGAGTATTCTCTGATTTCAATTGATCTTCCTAGGAATTAGGATCTGACTGTTTATTGTACACATGATTATTATATTTGCAGTTGAATGAAAATGGCCCCGCACAAAAGAATCTTTTCTAACTAGATCTATTTTTTTTCTCTTTAAAAAAAGAAACTAGATGTATTTTTTTTACTTGAGTTATGTAAAAATATTTAGAAAAAATACTAATTATTTTCTTAAAATAATTGGATATATCATGGAGTGAGTGATGGCTGAGGCCTGAGCTAGCTCTTCCTATGTCATCTTTGGATCTCTAACAGAGGAAAGGGTTACCTTATTTTATAATTTACTTTACATATAAAAAATGTTTTCAATTTTCTTGAATACCAATAATTAATTTTGAAAGCTTTATGTGTCGATCCAATGCCTTGTAAACTTTGTTAAGTGCCGGCAATTTTTTCCATGATATTTATTTACCTATGATGATATTTATTTACCTAAGTATATTTTCTGAAACTCAGTCTGCATCACAATAAGCTTAAAAAAAAAAAAAAGAGGTAGAGTAAGGTTGCAGATGAAAGCCTAAAGAGATTGTGCATTTGAGATACACGAGGATCCTTTTGGCTTCTGACCAATCAGAATCAAGTGGATTGAACAAACTGAGAATGTTTTCAAATAATGACCATCCTTTTAGAAGTTTTTACAAGGTTGAATTTATTTTTTTTGCATACTTAATTATGTGTATGATTGGTTCTACTCAATGGCCGATTTTGACCAAAATCATTGTTGGTGTCGAATTTTAAAATTTTAATTTATAAATTAAATACAATATTGTATTGTATATATATATTTTAAGTTGTAAATTTGTAATTTAAGCATACAAAATATTGCAAACACAACAAAAGAAAAAGAGGAAATCAGTTTGAGAAATTGTACAAATTTAGGAGTGATGAAGCTATAGGTGTAGCATATAGGTTTGATTAGTTTTTTTGAGGAAAAAATTGAACCAAAAAGAAAGTTAGTTTGTTTGAACTTTTAGAATTTTCTAACAAAAAATTCAAATCGGAATGATGAGAACATGTTGATTTTGTTTATTTTTGACAGTTCAATACAACACATTTGTATACTATTAAATTTTTAAGATAGCACTTTTAAAACACTAAATTTTTATACTATTAAAAATACTTAAATACATTTTTTTTATAACATTACAGATATAGTGTAAAATTAAATATAATAGTTTCATTTAGATATCGATAGTTGTTTTAAATTAAGTGAAACCATACCCAAATCAATAGATGTTGAGTTTATTTGGTTTGATTCAATTTGGACTCAAACATGAAAAAAATTAAAATCAACTTAATTGATTTCGATTAAAATTTTGTATTTATTAGATCATTAATTTAATTTTTAAATCTATAGACATAACTCACAACATACACAATTGAAATTTAAGTTAAAAGATGTGTGTATTTTATTAATTAATTTTTTTTTGTAATTTTTCTTATATATTATTTTTTTTTAAATATTGAGAAATTTGGAGTGGTCATGGCCTCCCTTTGTCCTAACAAAGATCCGCCAATGGTTCTATGGTGGGCTTGATAAAATCATGGTGAACAAATATGATTTTATAAAAACTACATAAATTTTGTAAAATCACATTGGTTCATTGATTTTTGTGAATCCAAATGTAAAACTAAATATGCACTCTGAAGTGAGATAAAACTAAATATGCATTGTATATCTAAAGTGACCATGAATATGGGTATTTTATTTGGTCTTCTATGAATGTGTAATACATCAATATTTGTATAGTTATTTAGATAAGTAATCGGAAAAAAAAATAAAAAATCAAATGATCTAATTCATATAACAAAAGATTTAAGTCATTTTTGAAATGGATTCTTTGGTAGTTGTAAATATAGTAAATGTTGGATACTCATTCAATTCCTTTATTCAATCTCTTCTTCAAGGTGTTATTACTCTTCTCCACCTCACTAATTGGAGAATCTTCGTGCGTCATCAGTTTCGTGAAGCAAATAGATGTGTTGACCTGTTGGCTAATCGGGGTTACTTGTCCATATTGTTTGATTGGGTACCAATAGATGCTATTTTTCCGGCTTTAAAAGTAATTTTAAAGGATGATGCCTAATGCCCTAGTTTGTCTTGTTTGATTTTATACTGTAATATTTTCTTTTATATAAAAAAATTGTTTTTATATTGTAAGTCATCACAATCATTACTCATTAAGGATGTTTGACTTTTATTATAATTACCTTTAAAATCATATTCATGAATAGTTGTGATGTGGTGACAAATTTTTTACCTTCCCACAATTAAACTCAAATGTAAAATGAATTAATTGTGCATATAATTAAGGAAAAATGAAACAGCGACAAGCCCTAACTACGTGACATATTCAAAATGGAAGCAATGATCATGTGCAAAAAAGTGCATTGACAAAGGTACTTACAGACTACCCACCAAAAAAGTGTTAATATTGACAACGAGAGTTAAAACTACGACCTTGTGGTGGACCAACTCCTTACCAACTAAACCAACTTTCATTATCGGTAATGTAGATATTTGTACAACAGCCATCATCGTTGAGTTTGGACTTGGTTAGGTTCTAACCCAAACTATCGAACATCTTCTTCTTCTTGTCCAGGCTCGTAAAATGCATAAATTAGTTGTATTATCTTAATTTTCAAAATGTAGTATACACATGAACAATGGACTTCCTTTGAGATACCTCTTGAATCATCTTCTCAATTTGATTCCATGGTATTGAAAATATCGCATTCACACATTTGAGACATTTAATTGTTTGATTTTAATCGTCGGTCCAAAAAATGCACATTTAAAATTTTATTATTTAATTAAAAATATCGATTTTAAAAGCTAAATTATTCGTTCATGATTGAAATATCATTAAATTTTTAAAAGCGTGATTACGAGAATTTCCACCGTTAGAGGAGATGATTTTACATGTTCAATATTTGCATGGATCACATAAATTTGAGCACTAAATTGAAAGCGTCTCTTACAAAATCTTACGGTCTAGTAAAAAAACGCAACTTTTATTTTCAATAAAAAAAAATTGGAACACTTTAGTTTTTAATTCAATTTCAATTCTAAAAATGTTTTTTTTAGTTGAACTGTGTCCACTCTATATTAATTTTGTGAATGTGTTTCATCCTCTTTTTACTTTTTATATGAACCTTAATTCTAATTAAGTTTTACTTTTTATATGAACCTTAATTCTAATTAAGATAAGTATAAACCTAGAGCTTAGTCTCTAACAAACCTAAAATTATCAATGATGATCTTGACAAATATTATAAGAGTTGGTTTGATTTCTTTCACTAATACGAAGCTGCTATCGGTTAGCTTAGTCTACTATAAACTCATCTACTATTTTTGCGTACAAAAAGAGCATTTCTCATTTCAAATGACCAGAATACCAAGAACTTGAAAAATGAAAGCACAATGATTCATATAATACTAAAAAAATGTCCTTTCTTGTTATGATTTGTGCCAAATGTTCATTATAGTTATAACATAGTATTTGTCCTTTGGGAGAAAGCTAATCCCAAATGTATGAATTTTTCAACAACACAATCCATACAAAAATTAGTGGCTATTCTAATTGTCACTCATATCACTACACATAGTTACTACTACATGTAGATAATGTAGACATTTTAATTGAAGCATTTTCTTCTGTTTAATTCTCCACAATGCACAAATTATTTTTAACCACACATAGCAAAGTTTCACCAATTAGCTGCAACTTCTTTATGAAACTTGTGTTGATAGTTTTCAGCTTTGCACTTCAAACTCTCCAGATAAGCACTAAATCCATAACAAGCTTCCTTCAATTCTTCAAGCTTCGTTTCCATGTTGTTTATTTCATCGTCCGCTCGACTGCGCTCGGTTCGATAAGCCAAGTATCTTCTAGTCTCTTCGGCGTCACCATTTTCATAAGCAATGCTTACAAGCCTGCGCAACCGAACTCTTAAAAACTGAACATTCATACCCAAATGCTCAAAGGCTAGCAAAGTTTTATCCCAACTAGAAAATTCGACACGCGGGGTCGATATAACACTGATTTTTATAGCATCAGCAATGTGGACAGTTTCACATATAATTCCAGAAACAAGCTTATAGTTTAAGCCTTTGATGAGATTTTCATGAAGATAAGCTTGTTGACTATAGCATAGTTTGTAGTACTTGTTTCGAACTTCGGTAGAGAATTCGTCATCAATTTGCATTCCATCAACTATGATGTTGAAACTTTCAAAACCTTTTAAGTCTTTGAATTTAGGCATTTTAAATCCTTCAAATATTTCTGAGAAAGCATCTTCACTATCATTTTCAGAATTTTCTATAGACTTTTTAGCTTTAGTCTCCATTTTTGATACAATTTTCTTCTTTTTCTTTTGGATATCTTGTGGAACTTGTTTACCATTTTTTCTTTTGGGACTATTACATGCTACAGCATCAGAATCTGTGTTATTTCTGCCTGAAAACATGAAGCAATAAGATAAAGATTAAAGAATATATTAATTACTATACTAAGACTGAGAGTGTATAAATCCTTTACTATTTCATGACAAATAACAATACAACAAAGTAAAAAGCTTAGAGAAACAAGTCTTGCCTCCCACTTTTTGTTTTGTGCAACTGTCTAGATTCAAAAGGATCCCTTCTAGTTCCTTTAAATTATTACTAGCTCTTATAATATAAACCTGAAAATCAAGCACAACTATAAGTGATGATAGTAATAATTAAGGCATGATAGTAATGATGCTACAAAAATGTTAGTATCATTGATATACATGTTATTGTTGTCTTATTTTGTAACATAATCTCATATTTTCATTGAAATGCAGAACTATCATTAAGACTAGTAAAAGAACAATTAAACTAAAAGAAAGTAAGAAAAAAATCCAAACCATCACCTTAAATTTGGTAGGTTCAACTAATTGGAAGACCACAAATTTATGGACAGCAGAAAACTGTCTCCATCCAGCACTCAATCCTGTCTTACAAGCAATGTATTTTGTTTTGTATTCTCTACCAGATTCATCTTCTATAGTTATAGTTGTATCCTTATCCGGTAAGTGTCTTTTACAAAACGCCACAGGAAGCCCCTACAAAAATGAATCATTCAGAAGATATGTTTCTTTAATCCTAGTCTCCCTTTTCCTTTTTAATTGTCGGTATATTAAGAAAAAATATTTTTATTTATCTATCGTTTTCAAATTTCAAGGTTACGTTAACTACTGTTTTGTCAAAGTGCTTACCATCCAGAAACAACTAGCTACATGTGATCTAACCAAGGACTTCACAAAACTAGGGAATTCCGATTCCAAATGTGATCGGACACCTTCCGCTTGAATCACAGCAGATGATATGGCCTCGCCACGAGAAAATGTTCCGTCTGTTGTCACTTTCATTGAGCTGCAATCAAAGACAGTTGTCCCAAATTTACCATAATTGATGACTTACTTTAAAAAGAGGAAGGATTATTTAACTAATGACACTTGATGCTTTACAAACCTTGCAATCTTTTGTGATTGTGACTCATCTGGTGTTGCCTGTTGAAAAGGTATTTGTTAGAGTCACTTAGAATTTGACATTCAATTCATAGACTCATTCATGTAAAGTAATATAAGGTAGTAACTAAAAAAAAAATGAACCGCAACCACCATACAATAAGATGAAAGAGTAACTCATGGGACATCAAAATTATAAGGAACAATATGTTTAGAATATTTAGGATTAGAACCAAGGTTGAGCATAGATATTAGATAGTTTAGAAAAGAAAAAAATTAGACACCTAGACAATCATATCTCACTATGCTATCATCTTATAGTATTATTTCCTAAAATGTCAAGACAAATCTTATAGAAGGAAAATCCTACAAGCTCAACATAAAAACAAACATCAAGAATGCATAAAAAATCCCTTCAAAATCTTACTTGTTTTGTTGGATTTTTCAAGAGCTTGCAGTTATTATCCACCACCTTGTTCTGTTTATCCTGCAAATAATATTGTAACATAGCTACAACTCATCATTATTAACTCAAAATCCAAAATTAAACCAAACCTATGTGAATCTCAAGCCAGAATCATAAATTAATAAAAGTTCAAGATATTCATCAAACACATTGCCTTCATTATGCATAAAACACAATATCAAAAAAAAAAAAAAAAAAACTTTGGCATACACATTTTGTGAAACATAAGGGCATATATGTAAATAGAAAAAGATAGAAAACAACATCTAAAGGAGACTTTTTAGAGCAATGTGCAAGAGGAACTCCATCATACACATCTCCCCCATGAAATGCCAAAGTCACAACTTGATCATTTTGTTGAACCATTCGATCTCTCTTCTTTTCATCGACCGCCACCATTTTCGACATTAACAATATAAAGATGAGTTTTTAATTTTCTTTAACAATTGTCTTGCATTATTCTCCACAACCACAAACACAATTCTTCCTACGCAAGCATTAGAGAATATTTGAATTGTGGGGTGGTGGCGTTGGTTTTTGATCAAAAGAGGAATGGTTTACATGATGGGTGCATGGTTGATTGGATCTGTCATGTGGGAGATAAAAACAAGAATTTTGTGTTTGAGATTCTCCAGCTTTGGTGTTGTGTCTTTCTGTTAGTGATGGAAAATAACAAGAATTAGGATTATTACGTGGTACAAACAAGTGAAGATAGATTTTATGAAACAACTACATGCGAAATATGTGGTAGGACACAAACATAGGACATGGGACACACTTCTAAGATATGTAAGATTTTAAATATATTCCGCTGTCAAAACTCAACAAAAAAAAATTGTATAGTAAAAAAAGCTTACGATAGATCACATAAAATTGTAAATACTCCTTTTTTTATACTATTCTTTTAATATATTTTTTATCGATAAAAATGATGGCAAATATCATTATTAATTTATATTGTGAAATTTTAATTTTGAATTTCATACAAGATGTTCAACTTAACATATTTGTCAGTTGAGTTTAACATTTAATGACTGCTTTTTTGATATATACAATGTAATAATAGTTTTGAATAAAAAAAATTATTTTTGCATGTGGAGCTAGAAGTGTCTTTTATTTTATACTTACTTTGGTCAAAAAAATGTTTTTTTTTTACTTAATATATTGGCGTAGGCAGTAAGAGTTTAAATTCTATCAAAATAAATTTACTGGTTACTATCTTAGTTTCTAAATAAACAACTTTCTTGAAAAAGTTCATTGCCTATTTTTATAAGACCATTTTCTAATTTACAAGAGCAAAAATTATTTCCAATAACAAATACTTTGATCGAAACATATACTAAATATTTTTCTTAAAAAGTGAACTTATAAAACAATATTAATTGTTCCAAA
>JBBPBQ010000002.1:13727117-13763199 GCA_037974755.1 Cicer yamashitae
CCCATAATCCAAATGTAACTAATATTTAATACTCCTATAACTATTCAACTTAGTTTTTTTTTTTCCCAAGAAACAATTACTTCAAGTTTGAATTCTCTCTATTCAAATATATGTCGATTATCTCCATTTTCTTTTTTTAATTTTACTTTTTTTTTGTTAAATCAATAATTTATATCATATAAGTTATGTATGTATGTAAAATTTTACTTAAATATAAAATTATTTGATATGTTATCGAAATTTATGATATTAATAATATTCATTAAAGTGCATAAGATATTAATTTTGATATATCTCAGTAATATATTAAATAATTTTAAATTTGCACAAAATTTTACATGCATAATAAATGCAATATAAATTTTCGATCCAAAAAAAAAATAAAACAGATAATTAATAAAAATTTAAGTAAAAATTTGGATTCACATGATCCAAATTCCAATTACCACGCGGCATTCTACTTGTAATTTTCAATTTCTCACGTTTTTTTTAATTTCAATTACTATTTTTTTCTCTGTACCGATTTTGGCGCTGATTTTAGTCTCTAATTTAAAGAGGAGAAAATTGCTAAGATAAAAAAGAATAAGAGGAGAGAATTGAAATTTGAAAAAAAGTGAGAGACATCGGCACCAATTTTTTGTTGTTGAGAAATATTGAAAGGCAAGTTCAAGCAAAGAGTACTAGAAACATTCGGTGGTTATTTTTCCTGTTGTAGTACGGTGCTTCATTAAACCATGATTTGATAAAATATTATTGCTTTTTCTTATCAAGATTTTAAAATTGAAAAAATATTTAAAAACGATTTGTATTAAGAAACAGAGGGAGAATATGACTGAAGTTATTTTGGTCACACTAACTCATTTTATTAAGTGTACAAATAGAGAAAATTGTTCATAAATAAAGTCGGAAGAAGTACTGCTAATTTTAGAAGATGAGAAATTATTGTTAAATACATTTATATATAAATTTAACATATTAAATCATATATGTTGAATGTGTAACTTATATTTCTTTTATTTCAAAAAAACTATTACAATTGTCCATTTCACACTAATTAATTGATAAATGAAAGAAAAAATAATAATTTTATCAAATTATCATTATTAATTATTGATATATTTTAATTACTATAAATACAAAATAAGAAAATAATAAATCGACTATGGTATACATAATATTAAATAAATGGCGCAATTAAAAAAATTAAATTACATATTAAAATTGACGGTTTTGTTAAGATAAATTATTTTTATAAATTCGAGAGCTATGTAGGATGAAGAGAGTAAAATGAGTAAAAGATAGCATGTGCTTGGGTTGACCAACCACCTAAACACATCTCAAACTTGAAGGTGCAAGTCAATTTGGTTCGTTCGCATTGTAATTGCCTAATTGGTATGTGGAATCTAGAAGGGTTTATATAAATAAATCATACTAATAAGATTATGACAATTGTCCATCCATTTTAGACTTATTTGTTTACACGTACACGCCAGAGAAGATAGTTCTTGTTTGCACACACTCTCTAATATGCTCTCGCTTTCATCTTTTAATAGGTCTTGCCCACAATAATTCATCACCATAAATGCAAGACATATTAATAATAATTGTGAAACAAACCTATGCCACCAAGATTGAACGACATTCATTTTCAGGGAGCAACTATGATGGTTCTGGTTCAAAGGTGGATTTTATTATTTTAAAGTTTAAATGTAATTTTGGTTAATACATTTTTAGTTTTTTTTTTTAAAAAAAATTACGTTGGTTTCTCTTTAATTAATTTTTTGGATTTTTTTTTCTTTATTTTTTGATGATCTAATACTTTTATTAACGACGTGATACATAAAAGATATTTGTGAGTTGCATAGACATTTTCATGTTATTATTGTTGTAATATATTTTATTTATATATTAGATATTAAATATCAATTTATTTTATTTTATTAAAATATTTAAATAATTTTTTTTTAATAATTTAAAATTTTAAAAAATTATATAAAATAGTTAATTTTTTTATATATTTTTAATATTTAAATTTATTACATTTTTGATGTTATTTAATAATTAATTAATTTATATATTTAAATATTAAAAACAAATTCATTTTATTTTATAAAAATTAAAATATTAAAATTAAAACTGAAATTAAATTTTAAATATTTAAATGAAATATTTAAAATTTATTTGTTTTATCCAACAATATTTCAAAATTTTAAAATATTTATATAAAATATTTAAAATTTTATTTATTTTATATTTAATATTTTAATATATAAACAAAATAAATTTTATATTTAATGTATAAATAAAATAAATATTAAAATTCATTACAACAGGACATATGCAACTTTTCAGATGAAAAAACTTAAATGCAATTATAGTCGATTAATTTAAGAACTACATGAAAAACACATAAGAAAATGTACATAACTTTTAATTTTTCGAGTTTCTTTTTTTTGCTTAAAATTAATTTTGAATAATTATAGATTAAAAATCTTCGATATAGGATAGAGATATATCAATTACTATTACTTTCGTCTCACAATGAATGTCAATTAAAAAAAAATATCTTATAATAAATATTATTCTCGAATTCAATACAATTTTAATTATTTTTTTTATATAATATTTTTTAATAATTATAATATGTACAACTTATAAAATACTATCATACTTTATATTAATAATAATAAAAATTAATAATTAATAAAATATAATTTTTTTAATTATTATATTATTAATATATATGCAAAAATCTTAAATAAAATTGTTTAAAAAAACTGAGTAATACTTAAATTTTGAAAGGGAATCATAGAACTCTAGCCAGCTAGTCCTTAGTTTCAAACCAACGGTTAATTGAGGCATTTTCAAATTAGTATGGTACTAATTCTCTTTGACCTTCCCTAAAATAAATAATTCTCTTTGACCTTCTAGACCCTGCCTTTGTATAACGTGACGTGCTTACTTTTGTTGTTGTTTTATTTTTTTATTTTTATTAATTACTTTCTTTTTTTGTTGTTGTTCGATATAAACGTACTTGCCTTTTTTACGTGGAACAAAAATATTATTTTATTTATTAATAAAAAATATTTTTCTCACATCTGTTTGGATATAGTTTCTATAATGTATTATTATCATTTTTATTTAAAGAACATAAATTAAATATAATTAATTTATTAAAAACAAATATTTAATTTGTAAATTGTACGTTTTAATATTTTTTTTTGTGATTCATTTTAGAAAAAAGAAAATGACTATATTAATAATTAATGGTTTTTTAATATTTTCAACATAAAAATAAAAATAATTATAATACATTAATGATAATATTTTAAAGTTGTTTATTTAAAAATGAGTCACTAAAGAAATTAATAAGACATGTATAACCATATATACAAAATAAATATTTGTCATTTATCAATTAATAAAAATTAATATTTTTTATATCTTCTAAATAAAAATGTAAATAATTATAATACATGATTGTAATTTATTATAAAAAGCGTATCTTACATTTTAAATAAATTGATTACATATTTAAGTCAAATTATAATGACCTAATTACTAGGGTCAAGTTTGTTTGCATGTCAAATGTTCCAAGTAAATTACACATATATTTAAATCGTAAAAAATAACTCATTTTTTAATTGATATTTAAAGTTTTTTGTTTTCTACTCTAAATAGATCATTTATGTACACATTATTATCCTTTTAGTATGACCCTTGTGTTTGGCTAAACGAATAATATATTATTAATTTAGTTAAACACAAAATATATTTTTATTAAGAATATGATGTTATTATGAATATTATGAATTATGTGTGTATGTCCATTTGCTTTCTATCTTTCAAAAGTTGTCCTTAACTTTCAAGATTAAATGGATGATTCTGTTAGATTATTTATGTTCTCGTAAGTTATAAGAATTATGTTCTATAAACAGAATTCATCTGACATGGTAAAGAACACACCTTAAAGAGCTAGCATGATACATTACTCTCTTATTATCTCATTTTTTTCTTTCTCCCTTCTCTATTGTTTTAAGTTATGTTCAAACTATATTTTTTTCATTACTAGACTCGTATTCCAGATATTGTTTACAAAATTTGATTTCCACTCAAAGTAAATAGGTAGATGAATGTTGAGAGTGAGTCAGATGTCATAACGAAGGCATAATAAATAAATGAAACAAGAAACAACTCTATCAATTTTTTTTTGGTCCTTTGTAATTGGTGATTTTGTGCACAATAATACGAATTATATTATATTATTTATTTTAGCAGCCTCTCTATTTTTTCAATGCCGTCACCAAAATCCTGTGAATGATTTGAGTTTTGTTTCTCTTTTTTCGTTTCCTTATACACTCTGTCATCTTCTTGCGCCGCACGTCAAATATCTCTTTTGCTATTTATTTTTGACTTTATAATATTAATTACCCTTTTTTCCTTTGACTTACCAATTGCGCTCAATCCATTTTCTTCATTTCAATTCACACTTTCTTCATTCAAATTTCACTTACAACACACAAATTCTCTATGCTGTTAACGTCTTCATGATCCTTATTCACTTACTCTGATCCTTTATTATTATGGAATTTCCTAATTCTATACAAGGTTGGATTAAGGCTTCTTATGTTGTCTTTTCATTCTTCTCTGCTTTCTTCCTCGGTGCCATCAAAGGTTCTCTTTTTTTTTACCCTTTTTCATACTTTATGTTTCATATTAATAATCTTGTCTAGTAAAGATTTCATTTTTATTTACTTTCTTTTGAATTTCTCAATTTAAAGTGAATTTTAGATAAAGGGTAGTTGATATTTTCTTGAAATTCTACAGGTTTGATTGTGGGTCCTATTGCTGCTCTTATACTGATTATAGGCAACGTTGGGGTGATTTTGGGTCTGTTTCCTGCACACGTGGCTTGGACTGTTTACACCCTTTTCAAGTAACAAACTTTCTATATTTTTTGTGTGTTTGAATAGTTGATAGCATGTCACGAAAAATAGTGATTTCTTTGAATGCTACTACGTAGCTATAGCAGTTACTATAGCCTACAACCCTGGTATACATTTCAGAAACTTATTTCTCTTGAATGGTTTTTTGTGTTTTGCAGGATTCAAATATTTGATGCAGCTTTGAAAGTTGCTATTTTGATTGCTTTGCCTGCTTTATTTGGCTTATGGTTGGGTTTAGGCATAGCTGGTAGTGTTCTTGTTGCTGTTGGCTATGGCTTTTTTACACCTTGGGTTTCAACTTTTGAGGCCTTTAGATATGACAATGAGTCAAAGAAATTCTTGCACTGTATTGTGGTGAGATTCTAAGATCAATTAAGATGTTGTTAATTTCCACTGTTTGATTCATTATTAGCACATTGATTGTTTGTTGTAGTTAAAAATGAGTAGTTTACTTTATTAAATTTACTCTCATTTAAATCAGGATGGAACCTTGGGAACTATTAAAGGTAGTTGTACTGTGGTTAGGGATTTTGCTGATATGTGTTACCATTCATATCCAAGTTACTTGAAGGAACTACGTGAATCACAATTACCTGGTTCAGATCAGTGTCAGAGACTAAGGTAATCATCATGAAGTCATTAGTTTATTTATTTATGTCACATGAGTTTCATTTCTTTTTAACTTTAGTGAAGATAACATTTCTCTTGGAGCTTTCTTTGAGCTCAAATTACCATCTTAAGATCTGTTTAGATTGACTTATTTGAGTTTATATATTGATATAAGTACTTGTGACACTGTTTAGAAAAGCTTATGGATCGGATATAGCTTATGACATGTCAATAAATTGTTTTCAGCTTATTTTCATAATCTTTCTAAGATAGCTTATGAAAAAACTCATAGTTTATATTAATATAGTTTGACTTTATTTTAACTTTTGTTTTAAAAATAAAGTTTGGAAGACATAATATACCCTTATAAGATAAGCTTATGCTATATTAAGTTGTTTATCTAATTCAGGTAGTTTGGAAGACAAGAATGAACTTTTTTTTTATTTCCTTGTTAATTGTCATTGGTAGGAACCATATTGATTATGTGTTTTGAGTTACAAAATTTTATTTGCAAAATATGAGTGGCCCTTGTTGCCATTTGTTCCTCAACTCTGACACTTGAAACTAATTTTGCAGGTTAATTCATGTCCCAGCATGTATCATTGTAGGAATAATGGGACTAATTGTTGAGGTTCCTCTTTTCACTGCAATTGCTATAGTAAAAAGTCCCTACCTATTGTTCAAGGGTTGGTACAGACTTTTGCATGATTTAATTGGCAGAGAAGGTCCATTCCATGAAACAGTTTGTGTCCCTATTGCTGGTTTAACAATATTTGTGTGGCCTCTTGTTGTCATTGCCAGCATTTTGTTGGCTATTTTCTCTAGCATTTTTGTTGGACTATATGCCTCTATTATAGTATATCAGGTTTGTTTGTTTGATCACTCTTTTTGTTTGAATTGGAAACACAGACACGGATACCCGACATTGACATGTTGACAATGATATAATTTGAGAAAATAGAATAATTAAATGCAACATGTTTCAGTGTCGTGTTGGTGTCAGAAACGACGACGTGTCAAACACCAGACACACCTTTAATGAGAAGCATCGGTGCTACACAGTTGCTAAGTCTTAATTATCTCCCCTTTTGATCTTCATGTGAGTCTAGGAAAGATCTTTCCGGAGAGGATTAGCTTATATAATGGCAATGGTTGCCGAGTTTGATGAATATACAAATGATTGGCTCTATCTTAGAGAGGGGACATTCTTTCCAAAGTAAACTTTTTCTCAATTATTTTCTTACCCTATATGCCATTTTGTTCTGTTAACATCAGCACATCAATTTTCTTGCAGCCAGGCCCCAATATCGAAAGAAAATGGTTTCTCAATCATCAGAGTTTTCAACTCGAGGAAATAGCGTGGGAGGAAGCAGATCACATACTACCATGGAACCACCTGCAATGTTTATGCCAAATTTAGCTCCTTCAAGATCAGTTAGAGAGACCATTCATGAAGTGAAAATGGTGCAGGTATGCTGTTTTTCATCTTATGTTGGTTGATCAAGTACTTAGGATTTCTTCCTTTACTTTAAAGCACCAAGTGTCTAAGTATTTCCTTTTCTATTAAGTTAAGAGTGAATCAGTGCATCTTTGAATTCAGTGAGTTTGTCAGAATCACGGTGTGCCACTTTGATTTTGGCAAAAACTACACTTTGGAATTTAACCAAAATCACAAAGTCACTTACCAAACTTACCGTCAATCCAAAGATGCACTCGGTCTTTTGAATTTTAGTGATTAGAAAATTTGAATTTTAAAATTGAAGAAATTCAAAAATGATCCCCAAGACTAAATCTTCTCGATCATATTATATTCCCTTTGATACAATTCAGAGACTAAATTGATTGACTGAGAAGAACTAATGTGATTTAGAATTTTTAATTTTGAAATTTCGTGAATTTCAAACACCAAATTACACGAAGATCTTTCATTTTCAGGGATTAAATTAATGATTCAGTCATTAAGTTAGTTTAGCTTTAAACATCTTTCTGATTTTTTTAGCTGATGTTTTGCGGTTAATTTATTTGAAGGAGTACTGACCCAGGGTTCAAACCCAAAAAGCTAACATATACTAATTTACTAACATACACATTTATCTATCTAAAAACACTTGAAATGTATTGTGACAGATATGGGGAAATATGATGAAGTACTGTGAGATGAGAGGCAAGGAGTTATTGGATGGTAATGTACTCACATCTGCTGATCTTTATGAGTGGTTAAGAGGAAAGAATATCAATGAAGCAGCCATAGTTGGTGTTGGCTTGCCTTGCTTTGCACTTCTACAGACTCTTCTCTTTTCCATCAAAGCCAACTCAAGTGGTGTATTGCTACTTGATGATTTTGAGATAACACATTTCAACAGACCAAAGGACAAGTTGTTGGATTGGTTCTTCAATCCTGTTATGGTTCTCAAGGAACAAATAAGGGTCATTAAGTTGGTGGAAGGTGAAGTGAGATACTTGGAAAAAGTTGTTCTCTTTGGTATCAATAAACAAAGGGTTGAGACTTGGGATAATGGTAGTTTAGTGATTCCTGATGGTCTTAGAGCTGCTCAAATTGAGGGAATTTCAAGAAGGTAATTACAATATCAATCTCTACCTGTTATATATGTGTGACCAAAGTGTTGAGTAACTTTACAAAATCAAATGGCTATGTATGGAATTTTGTTTTTCTATACTTCTTAGGGTAGCTTTAGATAAATAGTTTAATTAAGCGCTCATCGAATAAATGGTTGCATACAAGTTCTTTCTATAATCGAAAATGAAATAAGATTAAATTATTTCCTTATATGCTACGCTGTAATATGTTTTTATAAGCTATTCAGAAAAACTTATAGAAAGAAAGTAAAAAACAGTTTATGGACATGTTAGCTATTCCAAACACATTAGGTGGTAACATGTTATTCGATGATTTCACTGATGTTTATGCAATGATGTTAACGTTGTTAGGATGATTGGAATGATAAGAGGTGTATCAAAGCTTCCAACATACAGAAGGAAGTTTCGACAGGTTGTTAAGGCATTAGTCACTCATACATTGGAGAAAGATGCTTCAGAAAAGGCTTTGGTTACACGTTCTCTTGATATAGATGTTTCTGAAAAGGCTTTAGTTACTCATTATTTGGAGAAAGATGTTTCAGGAAGATCCAGTAGGTCTATAGTATCAGTTCCATCAGATGACAATGTTTAAGATAGACTATACTAGTTTTCTTCTCTATTGCTGTTGTTGATGAATCATTGTAAATTACTTTAGATTGATTACTGTAAAAGAACATATTCTGAGTGTAGTACAGATTGAAGAGATTCTCCTTTATTTTTACTTTTTTTTTCTTCTTTTTTTTAAGTTTTGAGAATCAATATGGCATCAAAAGTTACTATAATTTGTTGTTCAAATTGTATGTTTTGTCACTAGTATGATCTTGAACAGAGTAAGGGAAGTGGCATTATTGACAATTTTACCATTCAAGTTTGGTCCCTAGCTAACTTAATTGTGTGAGTAAATTAAAGGAATGATTATTAAGAATCAAATTTAAAATCATCATTTAGCAAAATTAGTTTGCTGCAAGAAAGCAAAAGTGAATTAGTATGAATATGATGTTGTTCTCATTGTTCTATTCTTAACATTGGAAATAATTGAATCATTTCATGGAAATTTGATTATTTAGTTCTTGGTAAATTTAGATATACTCCATGAGTAATTAAAAGAGACTAATTCATGAAAGTGATTGAGATTCATTTAAGAGGTTGACATCTCTCAACTTATATTTTCTCTATATGCATTTGTCAGAGATCGAACACTCCACCAATTAGTTAAAGAGTTCAAACGTCTATCATT
Organism: Cicer yamashitae; assembly: GCA_037974755.1. NCBI lineage: Eukaryota > Viridiplantae > Streptophyta > Magnoliopsida > Fabales > Fabaceae > Cicer > Cicer yamashitae. The sequence goes on from JBBPBQ010000002.1 coordinate 13,736,508, forward strand.
TCACTTGTGTCAACTATGTTGGTAAAATTTGATGAATTCAATTTGGACTATTAGTATCCGAAGTGATCCTAATGACGTAGCAATATGTCATAATAATAATAATAATAATGTAAAGTTTCCTTTTTTTTAAAAAATCTAAAATAGGGATATAACCTCTATTTTTTATTCAAAATTGACAAGATTACAAGAAACCACAACCCAGATGGAGATACTTGTTGACTCAATAAGTTAATAAAAAAAATATTGGATAATCATCATATCACTTGAGATAAAACAAAATTTAATGTTTAAATTACAAAATCATTTTGAAATCGCTAAAACGTTTGTTGTACCTAGTGACAAACAATAGGAATGATAATTGTGACGTGCTAACCCAATTAGACATGACAAAGAAAAAATGTAGAAAATGCAAGTCATTTATGTGCAAAATATCTTCTATGTACTAAGGCTCATTTTTAATAGGTTTATTCAATAAAATATTTCCAATATATTTAGGGTTGTTTAAATAAGATTTTAAGTTCGAGTCGTGTAAATGAAAAAATATAGTTAAAAAGAGAGACTCTTCTAAAATGACTAACTACCAAAATTTAATCATCAACAAAATTAATTGATACTTTCCATCAATGACATAGTTATTGAAAAAGTCAATTTTAATAATATAAAAATTAAAAGTCACACAATACAACCTCTTATCAGAAAAAACAACATATCAAAAACTATAGTGTTGCCACCAGTATAGGCCTGTTGAAACAAAAAATTGAATGCTTTATTTTTTATACAATGTCTATACAACTGTGTCGGTGTAATGTTGTAGGAAATTCAATCACATCAAAACAATATATTTCCTTTTGAAATACAATATACATTTGTCAACTTTTTCTAGGATCAAATAAAGTACCTTTTTTTTATTTTGTTTATGGAATAAAAGTTTAAGAGAGTTTGGTTGGGGAGTTCACCAAAATAAGAGAAATCCTCAAAAGAATACCTCAAAATTGATACCTAAGTCTTTATGAGATTTGAACTAATTTATTACCGCTACCAATGTCATTTATACTGTGTCAAGCGTGAGTAAAAATTTTACAATGAAATGATTCACATACTCAATTCCTTTAGCCCATGTGATAATCTCAAAATTACATACTGACTTAATAAGATAATATGAAATAATCACCACTTTAACTTCAAAAATTATAGGAAATTATGGATATAGTTGTTGAAACCAACGAAATATGAAAATTATATTGATACTGATTTTGAAAAGATTCAATAACATTAGTCTCTAGAAACAATTATTAGAGACTAAATTGATACATTAACCATTTAAAATTTTGAAGAATTATTTAAAAATGTATTTATTTCCACGATTATATTAACAGTTCATCTAAATTAATATTATATTGAATTCACTTGCGCAAAGCGCAGCTCAACATATAATTATTATAAATTATATACTATAAGCAACCTTTCGGAAACAAAAAAAATCAACATTGACTATTATATATATAAAAAAAAGATCTTATTATGTATAGCTTTAGGTATGCCTAGTTATTAGTTTGTAATTCACATTCATAATTTAATTTTTGATACCGTTTTATTTGTAATTTTTGTTGTAATCTTTTAAGAAACCATCTTACTGAGGATATTTTGCACCTTAGTGTATTTCCGTTGTATTACCTCAAATTGTTATTCTTTGGAGTAACTATAACTATGAGACTAAGATCCACTTGGATGTTTAGGTGGCTTCTCTTCTTCGAGCATGAGCTATCTCATTGACTTTCCTTTGAATAAACTCTACACTTGAGTTTTTAAAGACAAAATAGAAAATAAAATGACGATCAGATATAATAGCACCAAACTTCGAAACATCCGATTGAACTTAATGGAACTTATCAACTACAGATTTGAAGTCTAACTCGAATTCAACTGATTCTATCAGAAGCTCTTGAACTCATTGAAAAGCACGAAGAAATCCATAAGTTTCACCCTACCATAACTAAACACATAGGAGAAAACCTTTGAGTTTTAACTAGGACAAAATTATCATTATTGTCACGAATGCACATTCTGATTCCAACTCTATAGACATGATTTTTTTTATATCGTGGTTTATTAAAAAAAATTAAAATCTATTTCTATTATAGTATTATATTAAAATCTCAAATTCTATTTGGAACAACTCATTTTCATTTATGTCACATCCTTTAATATTTGTCTACTAAAAAAAAAACTGATGTGGCACATTCCAAAGCATACTATTTCTACTTTCATTCTATTTTATTTCTCCAATATGTAACACAAACATTTTCACTTGTCCATCCTAGAGATAATTCCTATTAAAAAAGGGGACATATTTGGTCAAATGCAATATCCTAGAAATGATTTAGAACGAAAGGAAATTGAGTTTATTTCCTATGCATAAGTGGTTGGGAGCTTGATGTATGCCCAAGCATGTGATCGATCGGATATTAGTTTTGTTGTTGAAATGTTGGGTTGATATCAATGTAATTTCGAAATGGATCACTGAGAAGTTGAAAATAAGGTTTTCTTTGGTTCTTACAAGGTACCAAAGATTACATGCTCACGTACATAAGATCATTTCACCTTGAAATGATTGACTACTCAGATTCAAACTTAGTAGGATATGTGGGATTTAAGTAATTGTACATTTGGGCTTTGTTTTCTTCTGGATAAAGAAGAGGTGCATAAACAAAGTGTCATTTGACCATTTTGAAATGATGAGTATTATGGATCAGCCTTTGTTAACATTATAATGCGATCTATGTATATATAAATGTATGGTTTTAAAGTTTCGTTTTATATGATACTTGTGAATTCAATTTCTGTTTATTTTCTTGTTATCTACACTATATGATATAATTATTGTTTAGGTGTGCTAACAAGATATGTCTTTGGAAAGAAATTAAAGATACAAATTATAGTATTCCCTAAAGTTGTTTGAATTGAGTTGATTTGTGATACATGGAAGGAATCAAGTTGATGAAAATATTGACCACCGCAATTCGATCATTTCAGTTCAATTAAAAACGACAACTTGATAATTTAATATATAGTGCACAATTATAGATTAATGTTGAATTTTAAATCGTCACATGAGTTAAGTGGGAGATTGTTAGATTATTTTAATAATTTGTTATTCATTTAATTAATAGGTTGACTTTAAATAAGACATGGCCTAATATGTTTAATGAAAATTAAAGTGAATTGGATTTTATTCTGAAATTTAAAATAAATAATATCTTTACGTCTCTTTTAAATGAGTAGTTACAGAGTAGTTGTAACTATAAAAAAAATTAAAAACACTAAAAAAACATAATAATTCAAGTATGTTTTTATTATTCTCTTAAAGAAAATTCACAATACAGTGAAAATTATAATATTAATATTCTTAAATAAAAAATTTTAACATTAAAATCTTCTTTATTTTACCTAAACTTTTTTTATAAAAAAACAAAGATATCTTTGAAATTAGTGACAGGAGACAAAGGTACGTTGAAAAGCTCCTTGAAATTTTAACTTACTTTTAAAGATAAAGATATCCTTGTTTTGGCGAGGCATATTCAATCACTCACACTCACTCACCCAAATCATAAACACTATACGATTATGGAGTACTACTTTACTTTATGTAATCTAATAATGCAATGATTATTGCATAACGTGAAGCAGTAGTTGCTCAGGCGCATTTCTTGCTTCTTTTTTATGTACTGAAAAAGTGGTACTTCGTCTCTCATCTCACCACTCTCACACACAGAGCCATCAAATTCACACTTATTAGAGAATCTCCACCCATGTGCTGCACTAATCTCTCCTTTTTTTCCACTATAAATTACAAAATGCAAACGAAGGCTTCTTTCTTGGATAATATATAAACATCTCTCAATTTAAATGTATGTTACCATCTTGATTAATCCTCAAAATTCAACTTATTTAAACTATTTACTGTAAAAAAAAATATTGGAAAATGGATATCTTAATTTCACTTTTATCTCCTATAAACATGTGGCCTTAGAACAAAGTATTGGATGAGATTCATTTGAATATAACTATTTAAAAAACTAAAACTTTTTAATATATGTAAGAAATGATAAACCACTATTTTTTATTTATAAAAGTATAAGACGTCAATTTTTGACTTAACAAAAAAAATTTCGGGTGATGTAGGACACAATGGTCGAGACATTTTGCAATCGAGAATCGCAAGCAAGGACCATGACAAGAAGTTAGTGATAATGGTTCTTCAATATTAAATTATATTTGGGTTGCACAATCAACTAGAGCGCCTCTATATTTCTCTATTTTTTGGGCTATTAAAGATTGTTTTTAGTATCGAATCATTTAGCCACTCGATCGACAAGAGCGCCATCACCCTTTGGATTCTAAGCTTGTAACTTGTATTATGTACCAAATTATTTGGTCCACATTGTCAATCATATATTCTATAGAGGGAGGGTAGAGATCGCATGAAAGGTCATAACATAAGGATAATCGAACAAGAATAAATAAAATCAGATTAGACTTAATTTTGTAGGAGGGTGAGTTATCTTAGTGACACCTAAACTGAGATGATTGATCGTCCTCTGCTGCCACTAAATTGGACCCAAAGGTGGGATCAACTAAGGGTGACGACTAACACCCCATAACTCTAAGTTGTGTTGGATCTCCATCAAGTTTGTCTAGAGAAGTTTAAGATCTAAGGCAAAATTATTAGTGTTAATTTTTTGACTTAATTGTAGTTTTTTTTGGACAATTTTTGATTGCAAATTTAATTCCCTTATTTTTATCCATTTACATAATTGATTCTCCTATATTGGACAATTATTTATATGTCACTAGTTAAATTGTAAAAATAAATATTTAAAAATAATTAATTGAAATGAAGTTTTTAGAGGTATTCATGTAATATCATAAGTGTTCATCATTCCAACATCAAATTGTATGTTATATCATTTAAAATATATCACATAATTATTTTTTAGTCTAAATATTTGGAGGGACCAAAATTTAGAGATTTTAAAATAAATGAATCAATTTTATGAGCTATTATACTTAAATTTTTTGGATTTACTTCTCTCAATTTGTCAATCTCCTCTGTTTGTCTCTTAATTTTATTATCTCTTTCAATATCTCTTAAACTTTGAGAGGAATATTGTTTTTTGTTTGGGACAATACACATCAAAACGAAAGCTCAAGTTACTCGCAACTAGTAATCCAAATTGGCTAAGATACTGCTGTGCAGAAACAGCAGATCAAGGACTAAGGACCCCTCCCCCCAGGCCACCACATCATCCAACCAGTGAATAATGCAGATTCCAAAAACACACTGTTTGGGAATTTGAATTTTTCCAATAATACCAAGTAAAAGTGTCAGTTTAGAAATGAATGAACTATAGTTTGACACAATAGTCTGAACTTAAATTTTGTTGTACTTGCAAAAGTTTAGTGAATACAATTCAACTCTTCTCACTTGGGCTGTTAATAAGAACAGCTGTTCAACCCCCTCAAATATGTTAAATCACTAACATGGTATTAAAATTGTAATCTACAATTGACATTGCAATATTGTAGATTTTGAAGTCTACAAATAAGTATAACAACAACAATTTCAATTAATAGCATATATAAATTGCATTAACTCTCACTACCCACATACTATAATTGGACAAATTATATATCATATCTTTCTTCCCACTTCCACCAGCTAGCTAGTTCAATAACTTCGACATTTTCACTATACTTCAGATTGACAATATTCTTCACTGTTATTTTGTTTGTTTTTAACATATATATATAATAATAATATACTAGTTCATATAGTATATAATAATACACTATATATATGTAATTGAAATGACCTCGTTGTCCACTCACATACATGCATACAAATCATGGCAGAAAGACTACGGAGAAAAGGCAAAAAATTTACATAGCATTAAGATAGGGAAAAAGACATCAGCACTAAAAGAATTAAAGTAATGAAAAGAAAGAAAGAAAGATAAAGAAATGGAAAAGGGAAAAGAAGAAAGAGATAAAAAAAAATAAATAAATAAAGTCACTGACTTTGTTGTACCCTTTAAATTATTATTAAAAACAGAAACAGACACGAATGTTGGTAGCTGTCTCTAAAAATGATACTAGAATTTTGTTCATATAGCTAAATAGCCGGAAACCATTTTTGTTCTACGGTCATCAAGTCATCACTAACAAAGGAATTTACTGAATTCTGCTCTGGAAAATAGCTTATCCGTATACTTATGTAAACAGTACACAAATAATTAACAAACTGAAATAAGTCCTTAACCAGTACCTCATGAAAAACAAAACAAAGCTCTACATAACCACCAACAGAAAGGTACTTCCAGCGTGAAATATAGGACTCTGAATTGAAATCAAATACTACTACCTAAAGTAAATTAAATCTAAGAATAATGTCAGCAACTTGAATTTTAAACTGCATATATCACTCTTCTTCCTTCACGAAGAGCTAAAAGGGGCAATTTTAAGGCTTTATTTCAACCCACTCATAACGTCCTTCCATAGGCATGTCCTTCACAATATCGTAATTATACCTGCAAATTAACCCAAAAAATATAACATATAGTCAGTAATTTTAATTAAAAATAACATTCCTCAAAAAAATTTAAAAATAATATTAGCTATATTTTTTTTAAGAAAAAATAAAGTTCAACTTTTTATTTCAACTCACTTTTATAAAATGAATTCATTCAAAATTAATTTCTACGACAGAGAACCAAATACAGTGGGCTTCTTTTAATCTTACTTGTGTTGAAAGCGTTTCTGAATGTCTTTCTCGGCGGAAGCAAAGAATTCATCGAGTTCAGATTCCGTTGGCATCTTTTGCGGCTTATTCTCTACTGAATCAACCTCTGGTGAATTGGGTCGAAGCTCGCTTAAGCGACTCATCTCTCTTCTCCTGCAATAATATTGTTAATTTCCATTCTTAGAATTGTGCATTATTTAAAGTTCAAATGTGCATATTAGAGAATAACAGAATTCGTATGAGTTTAAACGGAAGAAAATAAATCATCACAATAATAATATTAATAATGACTTATTCATACCATACACATTATTAGAGTCACACGATATTCATTTCGAATTCAAATCAACTCAATTTTATTGAAAATTAAAAAAACCTTATAATTTGGTCATCATCAGCACAGTCGCGCGTCGACGTTTGAACTTGCGCGTTTTCAACCTGAAAATGCGTTACATTACATTACATTATTATTATGTTTGTTTAGTGGCAAACAATAAAAGCACATTAATATTGAATTGGACAAAACGGAAGTTGAATAATTAAATCTTTGATGGTGATAATAATACCTCTGGATCTGAGAATTTGAGGATCCTATTTTCATTGAGGTAAAGGGATTCGTTACTCGAACAACAAGACGCCGGGGATTCGTCGGAGCAGCTTTCCTCCGTCGTCGGAGAAAATGAAGATGGCGGTAAGATGTTGTTGTTGAGGTTTTTTCTTTTGTTTGTTGAAGGTTCAATGGACAATGTAGCTTGAGCTCTTGTTCTTTTTCTCGCTTGAGCCATTTCCATTATACTGTAATAATAATTTCAACAATTGAAGGAAGGGAATTATGGTTTGAGGAAATTTGTTATGGGATCCGGGGGTGGTGATAGCGGTGGGTGGCGGTGATTTTAATAGCTCAAAACAGGCGAATAGTGATGTGACACGTGGAGGGAAGGTTAATTATGAGAAACGGAGGGAAAATTGTTGCGTGTGGCGGTTAGAAGAGGTGAGTGAGTGAGTGAGTGAGGCATTGAGAAGGAGAGAGAATGATGAGGTTAGTTAGAAAAAGAGAATCATTATTTATTTATATATAAGGTTGTTTGTTTGTTGCTGGGTCAGAGTATGAATCAAGAATTGGTCTTGTGTGAGCAAAATAATTATGATCGTTTCTTAATTACGGTTATATCCTTTATTTTACTTTATAATTCCCAAACTGCCGTTCTTTCACATTCTTCTTGCTCTTTTGGTACTATTGTTTGGATATTCATCACTGTCACATTCCTGGATTCACCTATTTGTTTTAAACTCCTCTTATTTTTGGATAAATTAATATTCTCTACATCCACATTTTATTTGCATGTCATTTTCCTTGAACTAGCCTTACATTCATGTTGATATGAGCATGGTATAAATCTATTTTTTTGCCTGAATTTAAAAATAAATCTGATACTTTATCAATTAACTTAAATCAATGAAACAAAAGAAACCTAGTCGTAAAAAAAAACTAAATTTAATGTACCTAGCACTGAAGCAGTATTACTTTCGGCAATTTTTTTTGTTTTTTTGGCAAATATAGTTGAGTACCCATTTCCCTAATTATTTGCAGTAATAACGTACAGGTGGTCTAATGGATCAAATATAATTTGTCGTATCATATCTATAGTGCCATATAAAAGTTCCACGATTATTGATGCTCTCTTTGGATGTAAGTTGAAAATTGAGATTTTTTCATATGTCTACCGTACATACTTATTTTTCCCAAGATATATTGATGGATTTAATTTATATTTCATCTAACATATTTTCAGTATATTGAAAGTGTTGCACAATATATCATAAATCTGAGTTCGAATTCCTCGTAAAAAAATATTTAGTCCAATAATATGAATTGTAACGCACTGGAGTGCTATCATGGTTTCTATTCTTTCTAATAAATTAATGGTTAATAATATTTGTTTATAAAAAAATTCAATATATATAAGTATTTATAGAGATATTTTATGAATTAATATAATAAATTTGATATAAAAAACTAGATTTAATTGTGATTTTGATCCATCTCTTATTTTTGAATTAAAAAAATAACGATCTAACATATTTTAAACGATGTGACATATAATTTCATGATTTATAACACATTATTCATATGTCATGCTATTAAATTAAAAAAAATGAAAGAAAATTCTAAAGTTGAAAATTAAGTTTTTAGAGAGTTTTAATGCAGTTTCATGGAAGTTAATTATTGTATATCATCGTATCATATGTGCATTATTTAAAGCATGTCACATTGCTATTTTTTAGTTAAACAATCAAAATAAGAACAAAAATTGTCAAATTTTAAAATAGGTAGATCAATTATAGGAGAACTAAAACTGCAATGAAGCAAAAAAAAAAACTAATAAAATAAACTGTATTATGATATGATGTAATGAAATTGAATTTATATATTAAAAAGTTTTATATTAATTCCAATGGTTTAGTCTTTTAGAAATACTCGTTGAATGTCCTTAATTTTTAACTCAACCGACAAATGCCGATATTAATAAGTTGAATGTCTTATTCTGAGTTCGAACTTAAGTTTAAAGTGAGACATCATCCAAAATTTCTTATTTTTTCTTCACATATATATACACGCCAAACCCAAAAACTTAGCCCTTCAATTTCTTTTTTTTTTTTTTAACAATAAGCCCTTCAATTTCTATTTATACATACAAATAAATACGGGATAGATAATGTATACCTACCTATTTTTTTAACGTATACTTTGGAAATAAAATAAAAAAATTCATATATGTTAGTATTTGGTGATAAAATATGCTACGAACATGAAACAATTAACTTAATAAATATAAGCAGGTAAAATAAATAAATATTTAAATATTTCAATTAACTATTTGTTAATAGACACAGCGATAAATGTAACTGTAATCATACTTACAAATATCTGTACGAGTTAGCAGATTAATAAAATAACTAAAAATGATCTTGGAAAGTGTAGTATCCTAGTGGCAGGCGAATCTGCATGGTATTCGTCTTAGTGTTGGTCTAGACATGGTAATAATTGAAGTTGAATCAGACTTTCTTGACGCAATTAATTTCATTTCAAAATGGATGTGATATCGATAATTCTAATTTTTTGAGTAATATTTTAGAATATAAATTTTGACATAAAATGAATCATAAATATAAAATACGAGTCTACTATAAAATACAGTAGAATTATATTTTATTTTTTATAAAATATTAAAATATATTTATATTTTATTTTATATTAAATTTTGTGTTTCAATACAATTACATACGTTTTTATCTTGTTATAAGTATATGAAGCTCTTTATGATCTATTTTTTTTACACTGGGAATCTCGTTCACCAAGAAGTTAACCAAATTGTGAATGTCTTTGTTAAGTATGGTCTAAACCTAAATAAGGGTAGTATTATTTTTTATTTAGTGCTCAGTTTTACCTCTAATGACACTTGTAGGCAGATTTGAGAGATCTTTATATATTTTTCTTAGGGGTTTCTAATTTTTCTTTTTTTGTTGAGGCTTTGTTGGCCCTTATTTTTTTCAACAAAACAAAAAGTGATTGAGAACAAGATAGATAAATAGTACAAGTGAATAAAGTAATATATCTAACTAATTTTAAGGCTTTAAGTGAAGAGATGTCACTTTACTACTAAGAAATTTAATTAACAATAAAAATTAGACAAAACAAATATGAAATTTGTCAACAATTTTGTTTCTAAAACTATTGTTAAGAGAATTAGATGTGAGTTTATTTCTTTTTCCATGTTTAATATTTTCCACAAGCCACAAATCAAAGAGTCCATTCATTCCATGCTATTCTCTCTGTGGGCAGACACAAGTTAAAGTACCATGATATGCATGCAGGATCTGCTCTCTGCCGCAAAGTATAAGGCGACAAAACCATTATTTATAAATATGTAAATAAATTAATAATTGAAATAAAGCAAAGCAAGGAATACTCCAAAAGTCTCCAAGGACTAGCTATTTGCTAATTGCTACTACTACCAGTCTGAATTATTATCATAAATTTATAAAATTAACATGTTTATACATTTTCATATTTCATTCATTTATTTGCTAAAGAAGAAAATTGTCCTTTTACAACAAAACAAAATGTTGAATTAATAAGGACCTAGTTATGCAAGTTTCTAACTTTGACTTTTAAAATTAAATTCTTAAATAAAATGGAGTAAAAGTTGATTTTTCTTTTCAAACAATTAAATAATTTATCTTCTCACTTTCTATTATTTTTATTTTCTTTCTTTTCTCCCACTATTGTTTTAGGCCAAACATAGCATAAAAGAAGGACACAACACTTACTTTGAAGAGTGGACACAGAAAACTAGAATAATTTTGCCTCCTTATAAACTTTGGTTTTGTGTGGAACTCACTACCTCATTATGGTAAAAGATTCCACTTTCCACTTTAATTTGAAAAGTGCTTTTTGTACACTTCAACTGGACCAGTGTGTTTGTATTAACAAAAGATGATTGCGTCGTTGGAGGCCAACCATATTTGACATAGTCACGGGTATCCACCATCCCCTGAATTCGTTTTTTCCCTGTCAGCCATTTTTCATTTTTACATCTACAAATTTGATAAAAGGACGAAAATTAAGATATTTTAAATGGAAAATTATTCCGTAAATATTTTAAATTAAATAAAACTGTAATAAAATCAAATATTTATGAACTGTGTTCAAGTTTTATGTTATATTTTTCTATAGGTAAGTTTTATTTTATATACTATATTTAGAGTGTGATTTTTGTTACATCCAATTTTGTTAATTTAAAAATCTTCGATTCCAAAAACTTTTAAATTATATATATATATATATATATATATATATATATATATATATATATAATTGCATTAATCATTATTAAAAGTAAAACAAAATATTGACCATGTAAAAAGAATGCAATTAAAATAAATAAAACCCAAAAAAAGAAATTAAAAAAGCTAAATTTAGAATTAGACTAAATTTAAACGATTAAATAAATATTTTTGCCTTTCTAGATACATTACCATAAAACAACTAACTCCTTATGTGTTGCATGGATGTTAAAACTAGTTTGACCTAGTCACAGGAATCCACCATCCCCTGAATTTATTTTTTCGTAACAAAAAATGTTACTTTTTGTCGTGAAATAATCTAAATTACAGTTTGCAGTATTATTTCTCTAAATTACACATACACTATTAAGTACATTTTACCTTTACATTACAAAAGTGAAATATCTCACTGTTGAAACTTATCCTATTTAAATTTCTTATACAGTTCTCTCTTTCTTTGATTGGTGTGAGCAAGAGATCAATTTTATCTTTTTATTTTTATAAATAATGTAACGAATGTGTTTCTAAAAAATTATAGTTCATTAGCTCTCATGAGAGAGTAAAGTGTGAAAATTGTATGAGAGTGTAAAATGCAATCTTTAAAGTGTTTTTTTAGAAATCACAGCTCGAGACTTTAACCCTCGTGTTTTTTAAAAACTACGGTTCACTTTAAATGTACACATCTAAAAGAAAAAAATTGTGTGTTTTTAGGAGTACTTCTAGAGTGTATGTGTGAGGTGAGAAAACAAACATTCAACTTATACAATGTAAATATTGGATAGAGTGTACTACTAATTTTTTTCAAGTAAACAAAAATTCACTCCTCTTCGATCTCATAAATAAGCAAAAAAATATTATTTCGCATCCTTTAAAGAAATGAGTTAGGTTCATTTATTTTTCTGAAAACAGTAAAAAAAAGTAATTGTATTTCTAAATTGCCTCTTATTGAATCTTGTTTAATAAGAATAAAAAGAGTTATTGAAAAATAAATTTTACAATAGTTAAAGGGTATTTTAGAAATTATAGCGTTAAATATAATAGAATTGTTTAAATTTTATTATATTTGAGACCACCAAATATAGTTTTTTTGTTGCATGTGTTTCATACTAGAGGGAGTAGTACTTTTGTAGGATACCATTATTTTTTTTTTTGACAATAAAAAATGATATTCATTCATTCAAATCGATAAAATATATCAGATACAAACACAAATTCACCATCACTAAAAACGAAAAGAGTGAATATGTGAATATAGAAAAAAAAAACGGTACAATGCCTATAAATAATGTGACAAAATCAAAGTGACCAGAATATCCATGTCTTTAGTTCTCAAATGTTGATGACTTAGTCATTGGTTGAATCAGTAATTGATCGAAGTTGATATGTCAATCTAAATCAAACAAACACTACAACAAGACGAAAAATCAAACAAACACTGCACCAAGATGAAGAATCGAACAACGTCGATTTGAGACGATGAAATAACGAAAAAAGCACGAAAGAAAAATCTAGTATGTGTAGAAACTACTTATTTAGATTAAAACACATGAAAAAGAAGCACATGGGTGATTCCAGATAAAAAATGGCCTCAAAATCACTCATTTCGATTAATAAAAAAGGAGAGAAACTTAGAAAGAATGTAGAGTTATCTCCCAAAAAAATTAGAGTCGGCTAGTAAGATACAACTAGTTATTCATGTTTATTCTCATTTAAAAGTATAATTTCACCATCTTAATTATTTATCATCTATACTCCTATTCTTTTTTTCATAGATGAAATAGTACCACCAAAAACTCATACACACAACTGTGAAGTCTAGATTTTGAATCCAATATATAATATATAATATAACAATATTGACATTATATCCGTTGAACTAAGACTTAAGAACATTTATGTTTATATTTTATACAATTGCACTAGAATTTACATCGAAGCAATACAACAAGAACTTTACACCAATTTATGACATGCCCAACTCTACAATAATACATTTAATTATTACAAAGACAATAAATTGGTAAGTTCAAAAAAACAATATATGCCAAAATATTTTAATATTTATTTATATTTCATTATAATTATGTAGGAAAATATCTTATATTTATTATATTAGCTGTTTGTTAATTAGAAGTCTAATTGCTTAGTGATCAAATTAAGTAATAGGCTAGTTAGATTTTTATTTGGATAATTAATTAATATGAGCTCAAATAGGAGTGGATGTCGTTGATAGCCCAATTGAGAATAATGAAAACTCTAATTCGTTATTGTCTCTTTTTATGTTTCAAGATCAATGCTTAAAGATTATTTATGATCGCCGTCGAGAAATCATCAAAGTGTGACAAATTCATATATTCTTAATATCTATAATAAATCAACGTGTTATAGATCCTAAAGTAATAAAGATTTTATGTTTCTCATGCATATTTACAATTAAGTTTCAGCAATAGAGGAGTATAGGTAAATATGTAATATACTCATACAATATATATATATATATATATATATATATATATATATATATATGGAATTTTTTTACATTGAACAAACTACAATAAAAAATAAAACAAAAATATTTTACAAGAAAAGAACCTTTGTGAATTTATATTTGATAATTTAATTATTACTATTAATAATTTCAATTTTAAGTCAAAACTTCCTTAAAAACTTTTTTTAAATGAAACCTACAATCACATGCAGATGTAAGAGAAGAAATTTCTCTAGAAAAAGTAAAAAAGAAGCAATGCAAAAAAAAAAAAAAAGAGAGACAGTTTATCATCTTCGCAATTCTTAAGAAGCAAAGATTTTGGAATACACACACGCTTTCGATTTGAAAGTGATAAGTTTTCACATTTTTTCTTAGAAGAAGGGAAATTTTGAAAGAAAAAAAACTCTTGAATGAATGTCGCGTTAATTAAAATTGTCCTTAAGTTAAATGTCATCTACAAAATAGTTAATTTTGATGACATGCAGTAATAATTAAAACATCATATCATATGGCATGTGGTTCAATGTAATTCACAAAATTTGAACCCACTAATCCATAAACTTAAATTGCATAAAATTTAATGTTTTTCATCTTCTCAAATAGAAGAAACACTAAGGGCCCATTTGAAGGACTGGATAGGATAGAGACCGGATAGGATAAGAAGCAGAGGGACCGGATAGGATAAGAAGCAGGATAGAGACCGGATAGGATAAAAAGCAGGATAGAGACCGGATAGGATATGGACATGATAAGGAGTTATCGTGTCATGCGTTTGATGCGAACATGATAACACAGCAGATAACCAAATGATATGATTTATATGGTGATAAAATGACAAATTTGTCCTTATAATCTATTTAATTTTTTTCTTTTAAAATAACATCAAAATAACATTCATATATTTTTTTATATAAAAAAATAAAAAAATATTAAATAAATGTAAATAATTTATGAAGTAATTATATATACTTGAAAAATTAAAAAAAATGCTAAAAACATATAATATTAAAAAACATATATTATTAAAATTTCCAACACATTTTATCAAATTAAAACTATCGACTACGTAGTAGCAATAAAGAATCATAAAGAATAATATGTTGTCTTACATGTTTCAACAAATCATACAAAATAAACCAACAAAAGTAAAATGTACTAAAGTTAGATAAGTAAAATCAAACAAAAATAGAATTAGTAGATCAACGACTTAACAAATGCAAGACGATCAACATCATCACAACCCCAAAATATGTGCAAGCGATGTGCCACAGATAATATTTTGTCTGCTGCAGCAAAACGCTCTTGTTCTGTTAACTGCATTTTCTTCAACTCATTCATAATGTTTCTTGAATCATCAAACACATCTTTACCAACACCTAAACGATTTGCAGCTTCACCCAATCGTTATGAACTTTTTTCAAGCCAATTCCCAAAAGTTTTTCCTAACTCAGAAATACCATTAGCAATAATATGTGCTCCTCTGTTTCTTCTCTTTGATTGAATTTCTATTTGGTCATTCTTTCTCTTTGATTGTGATTGACAAAGAGATGGTGATTGAGTAATTTCTACTTCAAGTTCTTCATCATTAATTTGTTCTGTCTCTTCTTTATCTATCTCTTCGACATTATCAGCAGGAGGAGCACCCCCTTTACCAGTAGCACGATCTTTCCCAAAAACATGAACTAGCTTATCAAAGAGTGGAATTGGACCATATCTATAATCTTTTGCATTTGGATGACTCTACACATAAATAAAAAATATAACTTTTCAAATAATCATAAAGGAACTCGCTAAAATATACGAAGTTGAAATGAATTAATAAACACTAACCTTCACATATTCCGTCCACACTTCATCACTATCCACCTTAATCATTTTTTTCTCTTCATCCCAACCAAATCCACTTTGATTTAACATATCATAAATTGTTCCATAAACTAACTTTAGCCTCCTTAGTGCAGATTCGATGTGTGGCTTTACCTTAATTCCACAACCAGGAAACTTTTCCTCTAATTTTGCCTCCGCCGTTCTTAAGGTGTTTGCTTTGAACTGTCCATTATCACCTCTTAGACCAGTGTTCACAGCTTCAATCAGTATATCCAGAAGGGCTTCATCCTCATTTTCAAACCACTTTTTACGATCTCTCTTCCTCTTTTTACTTGATTGCGTGTTAAACTCAGATTCCATTTCTATTGTACAACCAAATTATAAATAATATAGTATTTCAACAGTTCAACATCAATAAAATAGAAAATAAATCACATATAGGATTAGAACATATATAATGAGCAAAAGTTTCAAAATATAAATAAACCATCAAGTCATTTGTTCCAATATGCAAGGCTCCAACATAATGAGCAAAGGTTCCAAAATAGAAAACAAAATAGAAAGTCATTCAATCCAATATAATTAGCAAATGTTCCAACATAATATCAATGATAACTAGACTAATAATAAAACAATCAATTCATATGTCTATTAGCTAGCCACTCCTTCCATATTTCTGTTGCTAAGTTTTCCCTCAAAGCAGACCATGCATCAGTTGCCTCAAAGCAGACCATGCAATATCTTCGTTTTGTTGTTGTGCTTCAAAGTCTATGTCTAACTGTTCTTCCATTGGGTCGGTAGGCATTTCTCTCCGAATAAAATTGTGTAAAAGACAACAAGCATTTATAATGGGAATTTGAATCTTGATTGGATAGAAAGACCGACTCATAAGTATAGCCTATCGCATTTTTAGCAATCCAAAAGTTCTTTCTATCACATTTCTTGCCATAGAGTGTCTCAAATTAAAGAGCTCTTGTTTATTCGATGGTGTATACCCATGTCTCCAATCACTCCGATGATAACGACACCCTCTGTATGGAGCAAGAAATCCTTCACTATTTGTATACCCAGCATCCACAAGATAATAATAACCTATAATAAAATAGAGTTGTCAAATAAAAATGTAATTATTACTATTTTGTTAGTATTAAATTTTTTATGATATTATGATTATTCTAACCTGTGGGAACATGTAAGCCATTTGTCCTAGAAATGGCATCCCGCAACACCCTTGAGTCTGACACAGATCCTTCCCATCCAGGCAACACATAAATAAATTTCAAATCCCTAGAACATGCACCTAAGACATTGGTAGATATATCCCCTTTTCTATTACGATATCTGGGTTTGTCAATAGCTGGCACGTTAACTTGGATATGTGTTCCATCTAGTGCCCCAAGGCAATTCTATAAGCAATATCCAAATAAACTCATGAATGTTTCATCCAAATTAACACATGAAAAAATCAAATATAAAAATTTATTCTAGAAAAGTACCTTAAACCATTTCCATCTTCCATCCAAACAATCTTCTGAAACAGGATCAGGTGCTCTAAGAAGAACTTCGTGTAACCGTAATACCCCATTCAACACTAAATTAAAATACCTACTAACTGTTTGTCCTGATCGTTTAAATAGGAACTTAATAACACGGTTTTTAGAATGATGAGCCAATATGTGTAAGAACATAGCCACTTGTTCTTCAATAGTTACTAGTCCATCTTCTTTCAACCTACCCTCAATACGCAAGAGAACATACAATCGTCGAAATGATCTAATATCCATGCGAAGTTGATTAACACATGTGATATCATCTCGATTGATCAAACTCTCTAAAAATTCCCCCCTTAATCTCTCTCTATCCATTAGTCGACTTCTAATGCTATGATTTTCATAAAACCACATTGAAGAATGACTTACTATCATAAAAATTGCTAAACAAAGTCCAACCATCTCTAAAAATATTTGTTCTAACATTAGATATAACATCACATCATTTTGTTCTTGTGAATTCATATTTACCTATATATAAAGGTATAAACATTATTATTATTATTATTATTATTATTATTATTATTATTATTATTATTATTATTATTATTATCCATCAACACAAAATAGAATACCAATACATCATAACATATAACATAGATGACAGAGGAAAATAATTATTATTCTCTTTCATTTTTTTTTGAAACATCAATCAAGGTTTATTATTAGTAACTATATACAAAAACAATTAACATAAAACTCAAACATAAAAAATGATAGAGAAAAAGGGCAAATATGAACAAAAAAACAGTCGGAAATCCTGTGAATCAAAGTTTATTTTTTCAACATTTCAATATGAATACAATCATAACTTTTATCCCGTTGTAAAATAAAATAAATCAGAAAACAAAAAAAACATCAGGGAAAATATGAAAAGAGAAAATCAATCTAACGTCAACAATCATAAAATCAACATAATATCAACAATAGAAAAGAATCAAAAAATCAAAGGAAATTAAAAAATTATTTCACCAGCACAATAAAAAAATTAAAGGAAATTAGAGCAAATAAGAAAATAGCAAAAAAAAATTGTGAAAAAAATGGTACCTTGGGAAAGGGCGACGGTGAAGAGGAACACGACAGTGGCGGTGGAGAGGGAGATGAGAGTGACAGTGGAAAGGAGATGGAGAGGAGAGCACCGAGGAGAGGGAGGGGAAAGGAACACGACAAATTGAGAGTAGAGAAACCGTGAATAGGAAAGGGCAAAAATGAGAAAATATATGTTAACCTTTATCAGGTTGCAAGCGGATAATTTTAACCTACTTTAAAACAAGGATTAAAAAATACGGCTGCAACCGGATAATTTAAAAAATTTGATTAGCGTATAGTATATGATTAGTGCATCAAACAAAGGATTAGGATTGAATAGGATAAGGCTATCCTATCGTGTCTCGTTATCATGACCATCAAACGGGCCATAAATCTCATTCCCTTATTTTCGATCTAAAATTAAACTACATTTCAAAGAAGTTGGGAAATATTATTAACACAAGTATCATGGTCCCAAACTTGAGAAACAAAAAACACAAAAAAAGTTGGTAGTTTTTACATTCACCATGAAAACAAAAGGCTTCTTTCAATCCATGTTTTTTCTTTCATAAATTCTTTACATTTCTTTTTTGTCTTTCACTTCAATTTTTTCATGTGTTATCTACTTAAACAACAAAAAGGACTTATTCATACTCAATCAATCTTTACTTTGAGGTTACCAAAACATAATATAATCACTTTTTTTATTTTTTTATTTTGGGGTTTTAAACTCTTCACACTCCTAAGAAGTGATGTATCATTTTTCTTTTACCTTTACCGTTA
The DNA here is from genome assembly GCA_037974755.1 of Cicer yamashitae. Taxonomy (NCBI): domain Eukaryota; kingdom Viridiplantae; phylum Streptophyta; class Magnoliopsida; order Fabales; family Fabaceae; genus Cicer; species Cicer yamashitae. The sequence goes on from JBBPBQ010000002.1 coordinate 13,755,832, forward strand.
GGTTTATAGTATTAAGCGAAATGTTATACTTATATCTATATCTATCACGTTTGGTCAATCCTACTCCACTAGTACCAATAGGCGTCATGGAAACACTATGCTTAGGAATCAACAACAAGAAAACTTTGTGATAAAGATTTTGTAAAATATTCTAAGACGTTAATTGGCAAAAGGATGAAGTTGGTTGGATGTATTTACCAAAATAAGCCAATCCTTATTTTGAAATATCTTCATAGAAATATGCTAATGAAGAATTGATGTTTCATAGAAGAAGGGAGAAGATGTAAAACATTAAATTTTATACCATTGTAGATTTTGGATTAGTGGGTTCATGTTTTGTGAACCACATAGCATCTGATGTATTAACTATTCCTACATGTCATTACAATTAATGGTTTTGTGAATGACATTTATCGAAAGAGACTATTAATTTTAATTTACAGAATATACAATCACGAGGATTTTTTTTTATAGATGAAAGTGAGTGTTTACTCAAAAATTATGTCATCTCTTTGTAATGCTTTATTAATGATTTGAAATGCAGAAACTGGAATAGAAAGAAAGTAGGAGTGAGAAAAAAAAAATCAAAAGTTGAAGACGGAAAAAGAGATCGGATAAAAATTAATGAAAAGAATAAATGATGCTTTCATAGTCACACGGCCCCTACCCGTATTCTCTTTCTTCGTTTAAATAAAAATTTAAAATTTTATCAGTTTGGCCATGTTCAACAACAAATGCCAATTGTTAGGTTGGATATGAGTTCGAATTTGGGATTTTGTAATTGTGAGAGATTATTTTTTACCATTTCATCTAAGTATTAATTCTTTTTTTAAATTTGATAATTTTTTTAATCTCTATAAAATCATCTCAAAATAGTTTTGGTTTTTTTTGAAATAAAACATGTTTAATTGTCTTTCAACTTTTAAGTTTTTTAATAATTTTTAGCAAATATGCTTATAACACTATTAAAAGTTGTTCTACAATAATTTGAAATTTTTAAACTTGCGATGAATTAAATATAATTTTTTAAAATGTCATAAACTCAAGATAAAAAAGAAAGTAACAAAATATAAATCTAAAACATGAATTTTGAGATCATTTTTGTGGATAAACTTTGTATAATATTGTAAATATACTAATAAAAAAATCTTACAAAAATATATGTTATCGTTCCACTGGAGATTAAAATTATTTATAATAATTTTTGTAAAGACTAAAAAATATCATTTCTTTTATATGGACTAATAACGGGAAAAAATTATAAAATAAAATTTGAAACTAGTCTTTCATTTTTTTTATATTTATTCATTTATCATAGTTGCATAAAATTAAAATACGGTTGAATAATAATAATAATTTTCAGCTCTTAAAAAACATTTCATTGGACTTTCAACGGTGAAAATTTTACGTGAGAAAGTCTTATCTCTGATGTGACAATGTGTACAATGTTTTAATTTTAAGCACTCCAAAACATTTATTAAATAATCAACTTTTTTTAATTTTATATAATTTTGTCCCAAATAAATACTAGTGTACTTAATTATTATGAATTTAAAAAATAATGAAATTAATTACATTATTTTGTTTAAAATTGGAATATTATTTGATATCTCATTTATTGATAACTTGATCAAATTGAATAATAACGAGTGCTTGAGGAGGGTGTTTATCAATGATAGATGATATGATGATACTCATCCATATGCATTTCAGGTTGTTTGCAATTATTAAGAATCATTTTCATTTCATGTATTTGTTTTATTATAGGTCTATTATCAACCATCTTATAATTATTAAAATAATTTAAAATAAATTTTTTATTTGTTGCATATTCTTAGTAAAATTTTCTCTTTGATAGATATCAAACAAAAAATCTAACTTCTTATTTGGAATGTGTCTCTTGCAAATGTAATCGTCATTTTTGATGCTCTCTAATTTTTACAATAGTCCTGTTGTCTTTGTCCATTGACAAAGTATTCAATAGATAACCAACCTTCAAGATTGTTAGAAGAAACTACATCTTCTTTCTTTTACTAATGAAAGATTATTAAAAGACTGAAATTACTCTAATTTACACCTTCAATATTGATACAATTGTTATACACAAATAAAATGAAAATCAAATCAAAAGATTAATAAAATTAGGTCGTGAGGTCGCTACAGAAAACTAGAATAAGAAGATGTTAATGAATAAGGTGATAATTGTTAGTATTGCATAAAGAAATTCCAAAACATGAGTATCACACTAAATTTTATATTCGATTTGTACCCATCAATATATGTGATGATTGATAAATTTCTTTTATTATACTTTAACAAACTTTAGTATGGTTTGCACAATCACAACAAACCTATCGTTCAATAATATTTCATGTTCTTAATCTTATCTATTAGATAAGAAAATGATGATTTGGAGAATAATGAAATACATATTGGTTTTTAATATTTGGCTGTAAGTTCATATGTTTCAATCACTAGGGACCATGGTACAAAAGTGTGTGGAATTTTGTCATAGTGCACTATCAACTACATTGACAGTGAAGATAAGTAGAGAAGGAAGATGGCTAGCCAAACAGAAAGAAGGTTCCAAAGACAAAACATGAAATCCAAAACCAACTTGGTGGAGCCGCTGCGCTGACTTGGATCATGTGTTATGGTCTAAGACCCCAACACTCCAAAATTAAGGCATATAAGTATTTTTTTTTATTTTTAAATAACTTATCTGTATGTAAGTCGTTAAATAAAAAATTAACAGCTTTTTATGAAAACTTTTGAATAGAACACTTTTGTGATAGTAAATAGAACACTTTTGTGATAGTAAATAGAACCCTTTTTCTTAAAAAAAATATATTTCAATTTTTTTCCTAGCTTCTAAAACAAACAAATATATAGCAAGCAATTTTTTCAATTTATAGAAGCTGGATATGGTGAGGATTAACAAGAAAGCACTTTCAAGAATTTATTTGGGTTTATGATTTTAAGAATTTTTTTAAGCACTTATGTAAGTTTTTAAAAATCATCATAACAATAACATGATATCTCCATTTATTGTTTTCAACTATATATATAATTTATATAGTTGCATCTCATTCTCTCTTCAGCATTAGAAAGTAGAAACAACTTAATTATCCATAAGTACTTACATAATATAAACTAGAAACGTTTATTAATTAAGTTGATTATTCAAATGTGTGATATTGTAATTTTTATTAGTAGAAAATTAAGAAATGAAAAATGAGGCAGATAAATAAGGGAATATAGGGAATATGATAGACATTCTAACGTGCCCCATATGGTGTGTCGCCGTCGGAACAGATGTAGTGTTGACTCCAAATCATGCTACACTGTCATCTTCCAAAACGTGGTGTGGACCTTCTGCCCTTATTGTTGAAATTAAAAAATTAAAAAATAAAATTAAAAAAACTGGCCTCCAACAAGAAAATAGCATGTTATTTTATTATATATATATAGTAAATAATAAATTACTATAAAAAAAATAATTGTTAATTTAATCTTTTATGTTTTTTTTATAACAATGCTGTGTAATATGGATGAGTTTTTCACCAAATATCACAAAGGTCAAACTATTAAGTAAGAAAAATTAACTATACATTTAAGGTTATATGTTGAAATAGTCAAACAAATTACTTGTGTGTTCCATGATAAATTTCATTGTAATATTTAATTTTTTTTTTAAATCAATGTTTTTCTATGTGTATACGTGGAGATTAATCTCTAGCGATAACTAAGACTCATTTAGTCCTCTATTTGAAAGTTTAAAAGGAGAGAGGAGAAAAAGATTTTCAAAAGAAAAGAAAAAAATAAGAAAAAAGAAATGTAACGAACGATAATCCTCCAATTGATTGAAATTTTTTTTCATAGTACAAAATCATTGAGTATGGGAGAACACAAAAAATGTATTGGAAATGCATTCATAATACTTAAACAAATAAATATATCCTAATCATAAGTATTACTTCTCATTCTCTACACAAAAATACTTTTTCAAATAAGATAGAAGATTTCCCTCATTTCCTCTCTCAAAGCCCTATTTTTTTCTCCCCTCCAAACTTTCAAAGAGAGTTTAAGGCTTCACTTAGGAGTCTACGAGGAGACGATGACTTTAAAAAAAGAAAAGAGGAAAGAAAAAGTGGAGGAAGAATAGTTCTCCATTGAATGTGGGGTCTCATTTTTTTTTTCACAATATAAAATCTCTCTAATTGGGAGAATTCAAAAAGTATATTGGAGGAGGATTTTTTAGGGTTTAGATCAAATTTTTTTTAAAAAAATCATCTATAATAATCTTAAAATTAAAATATATTAGTCATATGCATTCCCTTTTCATTCTCTACAAAAAAAATACTCTCTCAAACAAGGTGGAAGATTTCTCTCTTTTTCTCTCTCCTTGCATCTTCCAAAGACTCTCTCATAATTCTTCCCCTCCAAACTCTGAAATGCAGCCTAAGTGTCTGTTTGGTTCAACAGAGGGAAGAAGAAACTTTAATGGAGGGGAATAGATGTGTTTAGTTTAAAAAATCAAAAAGAGAAAACAGATATTTTAATTAAATTTATATTTAGTTCAAGGAAAATTTGAGGATTTTTAATGGCTTATAAGTTATTTTGATCTCCTCCCCTTAAAATCTCCCAAAATGAACAGGGGCAAAAAGATATATATAAGAAATTTTGCTCAGTTCTCCTCTTAAACATTGAACAAAACCAAAAAAATTTAAAATATTTTCTCTCATCCCCTTCAAATCTCTCCAACCACCCTAGGGTATTTTTGGGAGGTGAGTTTTGGAGGGATAAATCTATATTTTAAAATATATTTGAGATTTAAAAAAAAATTGAAAAGAATAATTTGATAAGTGATCATATAACATCTCATTTTCACTTAATTTATTTTAAGAAATATTTTGTAGTTTCTTTAAATTTTTTTTTTATTTTTTTGCAATAATGTAGCTTCTTAATTTAAAAAAGAAAAATAAGATATCTTTTCTTGTTCCGGATTGACCCAAGGCTCAACCTAAATGTACTCGCCCGCTTCGGCCCAATATGATGACCCAATGTGAAAGTCTTAGGGTTTTTTGGACTCACGACAAGACCTAACCTAACAGTCATAAAATGCGACCATGCCGAATTTGTTGCATTTAAAGTTATTCAAGGCTCTTGTCCCCCATGTATTGGGACCTTCACATGTATAAATAATGCCTCCAACATTGGTAAATGTACATTTTTTCACCTATCCTTACCTTTCACTCTCCTTAAATAGTTACTTCATTGGGCGTCAGAGTATTTGCAGGTACCACCTCACCTCCAAGTACAAAGCATCGTTCAAGTATCAAAGTCGGCCATCCAGCTCGGTCCAGTTCGGATCACCTTTTTTCCCCTTCAAAATCCAACACTCAAACATACCTTAAGGGTCTGCTTGAGAGTTTATCAGTGGAAAATGGGGACTTTGGAAAAAATAAAGGATGAAGTGGAAGGAATAAAGGACTCTATGAGAGGAGTTCTTTGAGGATTTAATTTTTTTCATAATACAAAATTCTCATAATTTGGGGGAACTCCAAAAATGTATTGGATGAAAATTTTAGAGGATTTATATAATTTCATCCAACATTTTCTATGATATTATATTACTTTATTAATCATAAGCATTCTCTTAAATAAAGTGTAATATCTATCTTTATCTCCTTCTCTTTCACTCTCCCAAAACCCTTCCTTCCAAACTCACAAATGAATTAAGCATTTGTTTGTTTGCACGGTGGCATTGGTGTGACGTGCAGTGGAATATATGCTAAATATTGTAGCTTTTAGGTTTACTTATTTTGTGATACAATATTCGATAGGGTAAATGCAACTTTAGACATACAGTAAGTCTAAGAGCGATTTTTTTTCAATATATATTTTTTCATATGTATCCCAATGATCAACCCTTGATCAAATAGTTAAGAAACCTAAATACTCTCACTTGTGTCATGTCACATTGTTTTGATAGTTCTCTTTAGGCTCTATCTAGAGTTAAGAGGGGATAGTTTTGAGTGGAGGGAAGTAGAAGAAAAAATAGAAGAAAAAAAATTACTTTTTGACCGAGTGTTTATGTAGAGAATGATAAACGAATGATTAGGATTAATATATTTTTAATATTGAGAGTATTGTAATAACATAGAATGAATTTGAAGAATTTATCAAAGTCCTCCATAATCCTCCTCAAATGCATTTTTTAGTATGATGTTTAACTTAAAATGCATTTTTTTATAGTTATAATAAACTTTGAGAAAACTATGAATTTAAGTAAATCACAATCTTTAAGTTAAAAACCATAAGAAAAACATTTAAAGAAATGCACATAAATTTTGTCCTTTTTAAATTCTCCAAATTATATGAATTTTGTATTATGCATAAAAATAAACCTTCAAAATTCTCTCACCAAAACCCTCTATTCTTTCTACTTCATCCTTCTTATTTTTCAAATCCCTTTCATAATTTCATCTTCTGTTAAACTCTCATACACACCCTTAATGTTGAATGAATTGCATCTCTTCTTATTTTAATCTTAAAAAAAAACACGGTTCATTAAAGGAATCAAAGAGAATAGAGTGATGGTTCATCATAAGGAGACCGTACTGACGAACCGGCCCAAAAATTTTGATGATCGGTTCGTGGATTCCACTAAATGGGCTATATATCCTCAAAGAAAAAAAGAAAAAAAAAGTGCCATGTTTGTTGGATCACATAACATAAAGCATAGAAAGTGGCATTGGATTCCGCAATTTGTCGCTACCATAGGGAAGAAGAGTTTATGAAAACGACTAGTCGTTGCGGTTTTGTATTGCACATTATTTATGGGACCAAGCCAGTATTAACGTTAGGAAAAAATTCCAAAAACGCAAATGCAAATCATGAAGTTCTGCACAATCATTGTGTGCATGAGGAACCTCAAATTATTGAAAATGTGGAACCAATTTGAATATGCAATTTCTTGTACATTAGTAGTTATTACTAAAATTATTATCAACACTAGCCAGCTCCTAATAAGTTTAACATAAGTTATGTTAGTTACAAAAACTGTACCCTATAATTTTTCCAGGTATTTTTTATTTGTGCGTACTGCCTACAAGCTGTGATTTCGTGTTTGTATTATACCTCACAGTCTCCGTGAATTCTGCAATTCAATCCACTTTGTCCTTTGATTTGTAATTCCATTCATCATTCACTTCTTTCTTTTCGATCTATTCTTCTTCTTTTTTTTTTTTTTTTTGTAATTAAACAAAATTAGATTAGTTGGATATCTATTCTTCCTTCCAGAAAGGGACATAAACAAAATGCATTATAGAGGTAGAATGTTTTTTTACTAATAATTCAGTGTCA
>JBBPBQ010000002.1:13763234-13787707 GCA_037974755.1 Cicer yamashitae
TTTTTTTTTTTTTTTTTTTTTTTTTTTTGTAATTAAACAAAATTAGATTAGTTGGATATCTATTCTTCCTTCCAGAAAGGGACATAAACAAAATGCATTATAGAGGTAGAATGTTTTTTTACTAATAATTCAGTGTCATATTGTGACAACTAAACGATTTTTTCTTTTATTTTCTCGAATGTTAAATATCTAGAGATATTTCAACATATGATGGATAGTATATATTAGTATTTGTCACTCCATCTCTCCTGGGGTGGATCCACACACTAATTTTTTATTTTATTTTTGAGTAATGTTAATAGAATATAAAATTTGACATAAAATGAGATATAAATGTAATACTGTATAAAATGTGAAAGTTTTTCTACCTCACTAAATTTAACTTTGGTTTCGAAAAACTTAGAAAAAAGTTTATGGATCACGTGTTTTAGAAAATTCAAACTTTGTGTAACAAAAAACTTTTTTAAAGTTTTTCATAACATAAATGTGTTTCTGCAACACAATTGTGTTTCTGAACATTCAAAAATTTTGTTTCGATTTTTTTTAAAAAAATTTCAAAATATAAATATGTTCCGAAAAATTTGAAGAAAACAAATTCCGAAACAAAAATATTTTTAGAAAATTTAAAATTTGTATTCTAATAACCTCTTTTTTTAAGTTTTCTAAATATATTTCAAGTTTTCTGAAATACAAACATACATTAAAAAATCATAAAATTTGACATTTTTTGAAAAATAAAAAATTAATTTAATTTTTTGTACAGATAGAAATATAAACGTAGGGTAAGGATAAAATTTTTAAATTTAAAATTTTATAATTATATACAAATTTATTTATTATCCTATGTAGAAAAAAAAAACTATTAAAATATTTGTCTTCTTTTAGCTAAGCTTGTTGGCATAAAAAGGTACGTTGATGTTAATTCTTATGGTGACACAAGAGTTTGGATAGGTATAATTAAAAAGTTAATTAAAACAAAATATGCCAGTAGAATATAGATTTTGGATAGAATTAATTATTTATGGTCAAGGAATTTTTTTTTGTTCCTCTCACTTTTTTTATTCTTTTCATGGACATGCATCACGTTACCATAGGCTTGAAAAATTTCTAGTTAGCAATCACAGTGCAACGAACATATACACTTTTTGAGAATTTTCGGATTGTAATTGGGCTTAGGTAAAGATATGATATTTTTGGGCAGTAGGTTTTTACTACTTGAAGTTAGGTACACATTTTCAAATTATTTTATCTTTTTTTTTTCTTCATATTTTCATTGTGGAGATTCTCAAACAATGGCTAAAGAACTAAGAAGATGTTATTTGTCAAAAGCACACAAATTAATTAAAAAAAATTGTTTTGATTTATTTTATTTTATTTTTGAGAACCACCACCCCAAACTTAAAAGGTTGCTATCCCGTGAGGAACCCCAAACTTAGAACTTTATTAAGACGAGACAAAAGTTTTCCTACCTAACTCAAAGTAAGGTGATTTAATTAAAGTCAATTCTTTGGCTTGTAATGTGGCTAGTAACCCAAAGAAAAGGGCAAGGCTCAAAGAGGCTAGCAAAGGATAAAATTTGCATAGGGTAGTTAGAAAAGCTCAAACGACCAAACAAAATTGTCTTAGTGTATGCATAAATCACAAGTGATGCAAGTCAGAATTAGTGCAAGTTCTGAAGGGATAACACATGTCTTGATAATCACACAACAAATAATTAAAGTATTTAGGCTCAAAAGCTCACAACTAGGATAATAAGAGAGAGTATGAACTATCAAAATTAGGCCAAACATATCACAACAAGATTTATTTTTATTTCTATTTTTATTTTATTTTTAAATGGCAAGTGAGGCTTTCACAACCAAAGAGTAATCTACAATGCATGCATTAGTGAAACTCGTCGCATTGAGCAATGACATGAGTAAAGAAATATAATTTAAATTTCAAAATCTCAAACAGAAAACTTAAGACCAACTACAAGTTATTACAACTTCTTCATTGTAGTGCACATTCAGTGGAAGAACAAAAGCATACAACTTGACTAACTAAAATAAACAAAACACAAACAAAGCAAAAGGAAAGGAAACTTCTCTTAGTTGAGTAATTCAAGGGACATTGTTTGGGTCCTCTATTTTTGTACCATTATAGTCGCCAGTATGCTGGTGAGGTGAGAACAAATCAGAATAAAACATGCCTCCCGATATCTGTTGAGATGAAGCGAAAGCTCGATAGAGATTTATCATCCCCAATACTATCCTGGCATGTTCGTCTCGCTGGTCGATCATCAATTGTTCCATCATAGCTTCCATCCTTCCAAATCTTTCCTTAGTGGGGAACTGTGATGGATGTCGAGAATGGCCATGTGGCTTTAGAGGATCAGAATTTTCCTCCGTCAGCATTACTGCTTATGGAAAATCAGGATACTCTACCAGAATCATATAATGTTTTTCTATCCATTTAGCAGTGATTGGGGTATAAGGTTTCACCATTTCTTCACCCTTTTTAGGTAACACTCTCACCTACTCACAGAGCTTGCTTATCAAGGAGGCATGATTAAAGTAGGACGTTGGAGGATCTAGGATTTTTGTCCCCTACAGATCATGAGCTAGTAGCATGCCCACATTAGTTCCTTCACCTTTTATAATTGTAGCTAGTAAACATGCTCTCTGAAATGTTACATCTGACACATTTGAACATAACAACAGCGTATGATGAATAAAGGTACTCCATGCTTTTGTAATTCGGGTGAGATCCAAGGAGCGCAATTTTCTAGCTGTGCCATCTCTATTTCTAACCCAATATGTGCCTGGTTTGCACAAAGTGCGCAATAGCTCTCGATTATCTATTTTTAACTTTTTGTCCTCCATTGCTAGAAAGGGACAATCCTCATAGTTTGGCAGACCAAAAATTTCATTGATGACTTGAGGTGTAAAGGGCACTTTTTTTCCTCTCACATAAATAACAAATTGATCATCTGGAAGGGGTCTGTCGAGATTTAGATAAGAGGCATTGGAGAAAACTTAGCCTTATATGTAAGAAGTTAAAAGGAATTATACAAAACATTATAGAAAGTATAATGTTAAATTAAGAAAAGAGACATATTATGCGTGTGTGTGTGTGTGTGTGTGGGTGTGTGTGTGTGTATATATATATATAAAAAAAAGTATTTAAATAATTTTATAATAAAGTATTATTTAACAGCAATTAACAGAAATTTATTATAAATTCAACCCGCACTGTAACTAGGATGATTGAGACGCCAATTATCGTAATTAGACAATTGGTTACAATGTGCTATACTTTCTTGGACTGACTCACATCTGAGAAATGGACTATGCAACCTTCACAGTTATATAAATTCACAGCTATACTGTAAAAATAGTTATGCATCCTTATTATTTATTCTAGCTTGCCTAAGTCCATGTATGTAAAGCAACTGCAGTTGAGCTGAATAAGTTAACAGAGCTATGTAATTGTTTTTATAATTCGCATATTATATAATTAAATTATTAACGATTATACATTTTAGTTTAAGGAGTCAGCCTATGTTATGTTGGAACTCATTGAGACATAGTTTCATCCTTTCTATTGTTGTTGTTTTTAGTTAAGCAGAAAACTAAGGTTAAGGGAAAAGGAAAAACAACTTATAAATATTATGTAGAAGCTTAATGGATGTTGTATAAAACATGACATGTCGAGTTATGTTTCATTATATTTTCTTTCATTTAAACTTATGTATTAAGTTAAATATTAAACAAATTGTATTGTCATTGTGTAAACTTAATTATCCAGTAATTAATGTATCATCATATTTTATATTCTAAATTATTAACATATGATGTTGTTAGATCAGATGTGCACCTAAGAGGGGGGGTGAATTAGGTGTTTGAGAATGTTAGTAGTTTTTCAGAAATTTAGTGATCGATTTTTGCGCTTAATGATGGTCGATGAAAGAGTAAATAGCAATAAGTAAATGAACACAACAGATTTATCCTGGTTCCCCTTATAACCAAGGGTACATCCAGTCCTCTTGCTCACCACAAGAGATTTCCTTCACTATTTGTCAGAATATGTACAAGTCCTCACCCTAGGACCTTTGCTACAATCTTCTAACAAAACCTTCTATGATAGAACACTACTATCTTAGATAAAACACTTAAAGAAAGTACAACTTTCTTTTACAAAACACTTGTGATTTGATAAGAGTATATGAGTAAGAAAGAGGTAGAATGAAAACAATCCAAGATTGATTCAAGTACGTTGAGAACCTTAAGGATATGAAAGTGATATGCAAGTACTTGAATTTATGAAAATGACTTTGAGAAAAATTCAGAAAAGTTTGTTCAAAGTCTTTACAGTTGTGTAGTAGGATTGTTGTTGGTGAATCTGAAGTTGTGATGAATTTATAGTCCATAAACATCTCTTCAGATTCGTGGCCATTGATCCAAGAGGTTTGAGGAAGAATTGCAATGTTTTAGATTCAATTCAGAACTGAAAAAATGCATTGCTTCCAGTTGTATTCGAATACAGCCTACGTGTATTCGAATACACCTCTTTGCAACGTTCAAATTTATTCAAATTTAACACCGTGTATTCGAATACACTTTGATGTAGTCGAATACAGATTGGATAATTTGGCCACTGACTTGCTGGATGTATTCGAATACAATAGGATGTAGTCGAATACAGATGAAGGGTTTTGGCTACTGACTTAGCATTTCTTCATCTGTATTCGAATACACAAGGATGTAGCCGAATACAGATGAAGGGTTTTAGCTACTGACTTAGCAATTCTTCATCTGTATTCGAATACATGATGTTGTATTCGAATACACCTTTGCATATTTCAAAAATATTAATTTTAATACTTTTAAAACAAAGTTTTTGGCTTTCAAAAATGTTGTTTATGCATATGTAAGGATGTAAGGTTCTCTTGTATATGATTTCATGGATTGTATCATTTACCTTTACATAGAACATCTAATTTAATCCATCAAAGGATGTTTGAAAACTTTCTTGAAAACTTCTTCTTTTTGAGCTTGTCGCTTTGAGCATGATCATCGTTTGTATCATCAAAAACATGTATTTTACAGATGTTATAAAAAATTATAAGTTTTGGTGTAACTTCTTGCTCGAGAGTCCATATTATATATTAAGCAACCAATGCAAGGATTTGAGACTTCAAAAAATTTATTTATTTAAAAAAGAAAAAAAATTCAAAGCAAATAGTTTATATTAGTATTAACTATGTTATTTATATTTATAAAAAAAAACTATTTTATTTATAACTTAGAGTTTAAGAATAAAAAAACATTGAACCGGTCAGATTTTAATATTTTTTGTTATACAATTTTTTATATTATAAAAATAAAATTTTGGTATCTTTGAAATTTAAAAATTTTGGGCGTTGGGCGGTCCACACCCTAATTATGCTTAGGACCGACATTGATTTTGATTATCTATTAGTTAATGAATACAGAGACAAATGTAATGATATTCATACCTACAAATATTTGCATTCAATAGTAAATTAGTAAAATTGATATATTGTAATACTTTTTGTTTATGTATTAATATATTAATTGTTTTTAGGCTTAATTACAATTTTGGTCACTTTATTTTCACCAATTCATGAAATTGATCCCCTATTTTAAAAATCAACAGTTTTAGTCTCTTCCTTATATTTTTGAATTAAAAAATTATGATTTGACATATTTTAAATGATGCAATATATGCTTTCATAATATAGAATCCTCTAGATGCATTAGTTATTCATATGTCATTGATTAAATTACAAAAATAAAAAATTTCTGAAGTTGAAAGTTAAATTTTTAGAGAGTTTTATTGTGATTTTATGAGTGTTAATCATTCTATATCGTCATATCATATATCGCATCACAATTTTTTAGTTAAAAAATCATACTAATAAACCAAAACTGTCAAATTTTAAAATAGAATGACTCATTTCATGAATTGATAAAAAATAAAGGGACTTAAACTGCAACTAAACCTAGTTTTTATAATAAAATTTTGTTATATATTTTATTTATGTGTTAATGTATTAATGTTTTTATGTGTTCTTTTTCTTTTGTGTTGACAAAATATGGAGAAAAATTCTACATAATTTTAAAAAAAAGTTGTACATAAATAATTTTATTTATTTAAAAGATGATATCTATGAATATTTACAAATATTTAAAAACCCATCAATTATATATTAAAAGTGTGTTTCGATCATACAATTTTTTGAGGAAATGTAATTCTTTGAAAAATTTCGAATCATTCGATACAAATTACTTTATTTTGATAATAAATTTGGAGAATTTTTTAAATGAAGAGATTTCATGAAATTTTTGTAAAAATTAAATTTAGAGAATTTCAGATTATCTCTTTACTTTATAAAATATGAATCATGAAATAACCCTTATAATTTTTTCGAATTAAAAATTTAACACTGTATTTTAAAATTTACATATTAGTCATTAATTTTTTTTACAAATTAGTCTCTAAAAGTTTACAAAACAATCCCCTAATTTTTCCGAAATTTCTATTTTGTCTTAAATGTTTTAAAATTTATAAAAATAGTTTAATCATAAAAAAAAAAATAATTCCTCTATCCAAAGAACAAAAAGGTAAAAATGAAAGAGATTAACATCTGAATAGCTTAAAATTATAATTTTTTAAAATTTTCAATTAGTTGGTACAAATAATATCATATCCCTTTAGGAAGAGACAGCTGGCAGTGAGGTATAAATTCCCAGAACCGCAATCTATATTTACCGCACATCGCCGCCATTCTTGCTGTTTTTCTTTTTACAACCTAAAATCAATCAATCTCTCTTCCCATCCAAATTCCAAACAAATTTCACTTCCAACCAACAAAATTACACAATAACCCCCCTTTCCTCTCTCTTTTCCTCTCTCAATCTCACCAAATTTTCTCGAGAAACGTCCACAGAAAAAAAAAAAAAATGGAGTCGTCGCCGGTGAATTGGGAAGCGCTAGATACTGTGATAATCGAATTCGCCAAATTGGAAAACCTAATTGAAGATTCTTCTTCTGCACCTTCTCCTTCTTCATCCCCTTCCTCTTCTTCTTACCATTCCAGACTCATCATTCGCCAGATCAGACGTTCCTTGGAATCCGGCGCAATTGACGCCGCCGTCGATCTCCTCCGCCTCCACGCTCCTTCCATCCTCAACGATCATAGGATTCTATTCCGTTTGCACAAACAGGTCCATATCTATCTATATTGATTTTGTAGTTTTTTATGCCGTTCGTTATTGTGATGAATTTAATTCTCGTTGCTGTGTAGAAATTTGTGGAGCTTCTTCGGAAGGGAACGAGTGAGGATCGTGACTCTGCTATTGATTGTTTGAGGACAGCTCTTGCTCCCTGTGCACTCGATGCTTATCCGGTATATGAATCTTGAGATTTAACGCGTGTTTGTTTCATCTGTTTTTGTTGTTTTGTTGTTGTTTTTCAATGCCTGGTTCTGACGGTTATCTTTGTAATTAAGGAAGCATATGAGGAGTTCAAGCATGTTCTGCTCGCATTTATATATGACAAGGAAGATAAGACCTCTCCTGTGGCAAATGAGGTAGGTCTCAATTCTACTTTTACAGTCTGTTTGATCCGGCCAGGGTCCCTGCGTACTGATTTTGTAGCTAGTAGTATATTGAGAAGATGGTGTTCAATAAGCTGTTCCTTTTTGTGTCAAGTTTGTAGTATGCCAATCTGTATATTTTTGTCACTTATGCGTAAAGTGTTGTGTGTTTAATGCTTTTATTTGTGTTATTTAATAATTGATGATGTCTCCCTATGTGTCTTTTATTAGGAGAATCATTGTTTTCATTTTTATAGTTCATGATAACATTAATTACTCTCTGTCTCATTATAAATGTCATGTTTGGATTTTTTTTTCGGCCTCAAATTATTTGTCATTTTAGAATGCAAACACAACATTTATTAACTTTTTTCAATAATATCCTCACATTATTAAATAGTCTTGCAAACTATTTCATTACCACAACTTCAACTACATATTATTACATATTATTTTATTTTAGAAATCAACACAACTAATCATTTTCTTAATTTTTTTTTTTAAAATGACACTTATTATGAGACAGCTGGAGTACTAGTTAGTTGATTATACCCTTACCTTCACTTCACGTGATTAGTTAATAATTGTATAGAATTTAGGAATACCTTCTTAATGTGTTATTATCTTAAATGACACTTAAAAGATGGAGGTAGTATCAATTATTTATACATCACTATTTGTTTTTATTCTTCATAATTAGAGTTGTAGAGTATTGAAAACGTCACTTGCTTATAGAATGCCCACATACATGTGTTTAAATACTATTATATGCACAACGGGTGTTGGGTCTAGTGGAAGATGCTAGTCTCCCACGACGCAGCGAACCAAAATTTTGAATCCCTGTTGGAACTTGGAAGTGATACCCATATTTAGTGCCTGAGGTGCCTCAAACAAGATTGGCTCCAATGGAGTACACCTTTTTTTAAACAAAAGTTGGTGTGCAAAAGCATCACTATCGTTTGACACCAATTATTTGCAGCAGAATGGTGTATACCTGTGGGAAACCTAAAATACTATTATGTGCACAATGAACTCACCCCCAACATTGATTAGAACTTTACTATTATCCAGAACTACTGCTGTGGCAGTGTTCTGACGTGGCACATGAGTATATCGCATGTATACTCCTAGCAACATCAAAGTTAATGTTATATATATTCATTTGAAATATATGAAAATAAAAACAATTTGATTATATTATTTTTTCATTTTTCAATTTTTACAAAGATTTGACATAAATAATTGAGGTAATAGAGATAATTATAATTTGATAGTCTGTTGGTTAAGGAACTTAGTTAGTTGGTTAGGTTGGGGAAATTAGAAGATATAAATAAGGCATGTTGCGTATCAATTAGACAAGGGGTTGAGATTGGGGTCGTTTGGGGTGAGAATTAGAGTTAAGACTAAGGAGAGTCCTGAATCTCTTGAATATCTATGGAAATTACATACTTTCTATACTTTTTTTCTGAACTTCATTTTATGAAGATATATTCTTTGTATTGTTAATTTGAACCAATTCAGAACAATTGGTAGAAGAGCTCCAATCTTTACACTTATGGGGGTCGTTCACTCGTTCTTCAAGAAGATTCCAACATTTGATGGGAAAAATGGCTTATTCAAAGATAAATCAGTATTTTGAAGCTGCTAGAGTACATGAGAAGATGAAGTTGGTGGCTTCTTTGGCATTGAGAAGGGGCACTCTCAGTTGGTGGTCTTCTTGGAAAGAGAGCTACCACAACTCATCATGGTGGGTAGTGCTCAAGTGGTTCCAGCAAGAAGTTTGGCTTGCCTTCAAGATTTTGGTTTTCGGGAGCAAGGATATGAAAATGTAGAAGAATTTGAAGATGAGAGCCGAGAACCAATGGAACAAAAGGAATCTTTGGAACTAGAAGGGGAACCAAAAATGGAAAGGAAATTTAAGGTGTAAAGATGAAGATTGAAAGCAGAGATGAGGCAGGAGAAAAATCTGAAGAACTAATGACAAGGAACAAACGGAAGCCAGATACTGTCTTGGTAGGAGTTTTTGAGTGCCATTTTCTCATTAATAAAGGCATGACTGGGATAGTGTAGAAGGTTGAGATGGGACAGAAACTTTATATCATGGGTCACAACAATAGCAGAACATAAACGAGAGAAACAGAAAGGGGAGAACCTGATAGAGATTTGGGTCTCACAGGACGAGTCTCAAGGAGAAGAAAAGATGGAAAGACGAGAAGAATCACGATAAAGTTGGTGAGATGGGTGTTGTGCAGGCCTTCAACGTTCCCCAAACTGCTAGCCCAGGCTCATTTGTGGAGAAAGTAGGATGTCAAATGGTGGTGGAACTGGAACTGTCTTGGACTTGCTAGTCGAGCTCCCCACACCAGAATTGGCAGGTAGGGTTGGGCAACAATCCTTGACCCACTTGAATTTGATCAACCCATTTCAAAATTTGGTGATATGGGTAGGTAAAAACAAGTTATTGGGTTAAAAGGACAAGTTTGTTACGGATTTATGTGGCCATTTAGGCCTTCCGGTGTAATGTAACCCATTAATACACACAGGAAATGGCTCAATGCACAAAATAAGGCCCAACTTTGTGTAATTTTGCATAAAAAATTAACTGAATAAGAAAATTCCTCAAAAGTTTGATTAGCCCTAAAAATCTAATATGTCCCAATACTTCCATATGCATATTGATACAAACCAACCTGCCCAACCTATTTCCTGACCAACTCGCTGGCCCAAACAAAATGAAATTAGGTTCATTATAGTCTCACGCCCAAGGGTCCAGATTTATTATCCTATGAAAGCTTAGGATTAATTCAACTTCAGTGAGTTAAGGCCATCTTAACCAAATATTCTAATTGCAGTTAAATTTTAAGGATTATTGGAGATAACTTGAGAGTTGAGAACATACTGACAGAAGGCCAAGTTTAACATGGCTTAGACCCTTCCTTCTAGTCTATATAGATTTAAAATTTCAATCACAAAAAAATTGTAACCTCGGAGGAGGAAGGTTATGTATGTATATGATAATAATCTAATTATTTCTATTACAGTACTTAGTAAATTGTAATTCTGTTTTTACTTTATTTTCTAGTGTTTAGACTTATGATGTTTATTAAATACCATTTTAATAAGATCAGATGGGATGAAGGGAAGTAAAATAATCATGCTAGAAACGTGCAAAATACGTTGAGCTCAAATTCCATATTTTTGAGCAGGACAAGTTCAAGTTTTGAATTTGACTCGACAAAACAAACAAGCCAAGCTTGAGTAGTGTCTCTAATTTTTCACATATCA
This sequence comes from Cicer yamashitae, assembly GCA_037974755.1. NCBI lineage: Eukaryota > Viridiplantae > Streptophyta > Magnoliopsida > Fabales > Fabaceae > Cicer > Cicer yamashitae. The sequence goes on from JBBPBQ010000002.1 coordinate 13,774,123, forward strand.
AGCTTGGTCTTGAAGGGCCTGATTTGATTTAACTTGTTTGTACCCCCACTCAATGCCCCTCTTCTTTGTTCAACAAGTTAACTTTTACTCCCTACTTCACCTGGAAGCATCTTGTCAACTGTTTTCTAATAATATGGCCCCTCAGAGTTCTGTTGTTTGTGCATATTTGCCACCTATTGACATGTTTACCATTAGGAAAGAGGGACAAGTCGAGTTAGTTGCAAGTTTACGACTGAGTGGCTTTTTAGGCAGGGGAGGGTTGATACTTTTGTACAAATTCATCTCTTTCTTTGGTAGAAAAAAATACAGAAGATAGAAAATGCCATTTCCTGTCCCGTTTTCATCTTTTAATGTTTTCAGACCATCTGATTTAAAACTTCCATTCATAATGATGATGGAAATTTTATCTACCTATTTTTTGGAAAACGTTAGAGTTGTGTTTGATCTTATACTTCAGGTTTCAAGAATAAATGTTTAAGCTCATAATCGTGGCTGCTTTATCTTGCAGTGGTCTGAATGGAGGCGGCTTGACTTAGCTGGATTCATGTCTTCTATGTTAAGAGCTCATTTAAATGCTTATGATCCAATTTTTTCAATGGCTCTGAGATATTTGATAAGGTTGTCCATCACCTTCATCTCATTCAGTTTGTATTAACTGGGAAAATGATGCTGTTTCTATTGCTAAACAATTATATTGGAAATTCTTTTGCCAAATTTGACGCTATGTTTGTCTTTTGGTTTTCCTGCCTTTTTTTTATAGCATACACAGGGCATATTGTTTACGTCAAGGTATTACATCACCCATCTCTGATTTGACTGAAAGATTGCTCCTGGAGGAACGTGACCCACCTGCAACACCACAGGACATATTGTATGAAGTACCGCCATTTGATGAGGTGAGATATCTATGCTGTATAATTCTTAAGTCTCACAACATTTGGACATAATAATATCGATTTTCAGAGATAATATGAAGTATAGATCATGTTGTATGTGTCACCATTTGAACAGTACCAGAAAATGGATTTTCAAGGATAATATTGAACAGAATTTGGTTAAAATAAGTACAAGACATTTGAAAGGCCATGATATATCCTTCTGAACCTCTCCTCTCTGGTCTTTCTTACCCTGTTTTCTCTTCTTATTCCATTTCCATGATAGGTCTGTAATGTTAGGCGAGAGAGTTATTAGGTTTAGTTGGGCTGACAGTCCAAAGAAACAAATAATGCATGTTGCCTATAAATGACTGGCGAGGTGGAGTGTGAGACATATATAGTCATTTGTGAGAAAAGTGGGGCCTTAGTGTAGGTTGGGAGGTTTCAAACCCACAGAGATCTGCATTCTATTAGTAATCAGGTGAATCTTCCCTAAATCTTCTAATAAAATACCAATTCTTATCAACTGATATTTGAACCCTCGCATCCATGGAGCATCACTTGCTGGACTTGAGGCAACTGTAGGAAAAGGCAGCAGAACAATGGTAGTGGATGACTTTGTATTACAATACAGAGACTATAGTGCAATAAATTGTTTAAGATGAACAAAATTCTTGGGAACTTGATCCCCGAAGACGATGGGCCTTACAGAACAGCGGTGCACCTAATTCTTTGATTAGAAATAAGTGAAGTCTAGCAGGTAGGACTACAGAACATGTTTCGAGAAACCCATATCCCTTTTTTACACTCCTCATGTCACTGACAAAATAGGGAGCACAGCTCATGTTATCCATCTAAACCTCCACTGCCTCAACTTTGCTACTGCTAGCGGCACAAAAAAAGATTTTGGTGGATTGAGTTTTGTTATCATTAGGCTCCAAAGGATTTTGGTGAATTGAGTTTTGTTATCATTAGGCTCCAAAGGATTTTGGTGAATTGAGTTTTTTCATCATTAAGTTCCAAAGATAGGGACCCAGGTGGGGTTTTGTTTTCAACAAGTAGTTCACCTTGAGGACTAGGTGAGTTTTCAAGGAGGAGAATGTTGAATGTTGATAGGTTTGTTAGTTGAGAAATTTAGGTGATTGTTATGTTAGTTGGACTGAGATAGGTGAAAGAAATGAATTTGACATGTGCCTATATATATGGGGACAGGTGGAGATATCTAGGGGTGTTTGGAGGAGCTTGTTTTAACTTACCTTATGACATAAGCAGTTGCATACAGGGACGGATCCAGAGATCTAACGGAAGGGGAGCCATAGATTGTTTTAATAATAAATAATATATATTTTTTTGAGTAATAATACTACATATTATGTAAAAAAAGTTATGATAATTTAATTTTAAATAATAAATATTGTATTAAATTAAATTATCGTAACTTTTTAAAAAAATATTGAAAATATAATTAAATAACTTAATAACATATGATAATACATATATATTAAATAGTTAAAGAATAATAGTATAATAGTTAATATATAATATTATAATAATGAAGTGGGTTGATTGAGAAAAATATATAGTATGTAGTATGTATGTATATATGTTACTTTAAGGGGGTGTTGCAGCCCCTGGATGACCCCCTGTGTGTCCGTCCCTGGTTGCTTAAGTGTTTGGAAGTGCTTATGTTATGTTCATAAACTGGTTTCAACTTATTTTCATAAGCTGCTTCAAATAACTTATTGATGAAGTAATTTTCAGTTTATGTAGAGCTTATCCTTATTTTATTTTTTTGCTAATTGAGCTTCTCCTTATTTGCTTACCTATTGTTGTAGAAACAATTTATATATGAGCTCTTATACGATTATCACTTGGCTTATTGAATAAGTGCTTATCCTGATGGGCCCTAGTCATTTGTGAGAGAATTGGGTGCTTTGGGACAGGGAGGTTACAGACTGTTCTGCATTTTATTTTATAAGGGAAGGGAATCTTCCCTAAATCTTCTAATAAATACTAGTTCTCATCCCATTATCCAATTTTTCCTTTACCCAATCTGCCACATGATCAGGTTGTTACAATGCAAACCCACAATGTTCTGACCACACCTTTTAGAGATGCACACATACACACGGGTTCCCTGGTTCTTTGCTGCTGTTTTCTTTTCCTTTGTTTTACACTGTAGTTATGTGAGGGTGCTATAAGAAGTCACGTGTAACTAATAGTGAATATCATCATTTGTGAAAACATTTACGAATACATTTCCACATTTTTATAATGATAATCAGGCACCTATTTTTCATGTGTGTATGCATGCATCATTCATTCTTAACCTGAAGCTATATGTTTGACTCTGAAATACAGGTGGATATACAGGCTCTTGCACATGCTGTAGAGCTTACTAGACAAGGGGCAATAGATAGCTTGAGATTCGCCAAGGGTGATCTATTCCTGGCATTTCAGGTTACATATAATCTGTCATAGTTCATCTGCTTTTGGCTCCATTTTAAATATTAACCTGTAACCGTTCCTTTTAATTCTAAATTACTTCTACTTTTTGTGTTTGTTTAATTTATATTTTTTTTGAAAAAACTAAAATTTAAAATGTTAGTTTCTAGCATTGCATCTTTTGATTCTGCTGTATAGTTAAGTCCTCCTGTCCTGAGGTTAATATATTTTCTTGCATCATCACCCAAATAACACTCCATTATACTGTTTTTGACTTTCTAGCGTTGCTGATTCTAGAAAATTTGGTTTAAGAAAACTGTTTTTTCATGTATTAACTGGATCAAAGGATCTATATTCAGAGCTAAGAAAAAATATTCCCTTAATTTGTTTTTCCACTTTCAAACCTAAGAAACAATCTCCTCTCCATGTCAGCAGTAGGGGATAAGGGATTCAAACATAAATGGGTGAAAAAGAAAGACAGCTGTTTGTTAGTGCAACATATGACCGAATGATTTTAATCTCTTTCAATATTGATTACTAGTTGATTGGCAAATTCTTTAATTTTTAGGTTGACCTTTCCTTCATGTCTTCATTATTGTAATCTTTTTGTTGCAGAATGAATTGTGTCGGATGAGATTGGATGTTCCATTCCTTGATCAACTTGTTCGGGAGTATTGTGTGTACAGAGGCATTGTCGACTCTGGTATAAAATCTCCTCTGTTGAACCCAACTTTTTCTGCGTGAGTGATCTATGTGTAGAAATAATTCCATGCTATTAGCTTCCAATACTTTGTAATTTTTGTGGAATTTTCTGATCATTAATCTTGCATTGGATATCAAGTTCCACTCAAATTTTGGATTTATGTTTTAAGGTGGTCATTTCTGGGTTTTTACAGTATTGTGTGGTGTTCCAATTAAATATATTTTTATATCTTATTTTGATCATTTCCACTCAATTTATGTGAACTTAGCATTTGGGAAGCAACAAGTGCCAGAACCTGTTAAATCCAACCAACAAGATTGTTCATCAAGGGATAGTTCTCTCGAGCTAGATTGTAATGCCAGTAAGCATTCTGATGGTGAAACTTCTGTTACCAATGCTCAGATGGATGGTTCTCCTGAAAATAATGCTGATGTGACGAGCATGCAAGGAATAGATTTTGAAGTACGATGTTCTTCTGAGCTTGCAAGTATTCATGAAGATTGTAGCACCAGTGGATCGCAGCACCTCGAAGATCCAAGTGTTTTGAATCGAAGCAGATTGCCTGGAAATGGAGAAAGGACAAAGCGTAAAAGATGGAGAGGGCGATATGATGACAATAGTTACATGGCCAGTGCTTATTTGGAAGGGCATAACAAGCAAGAACATAGCATAAGTACCACTGTTTCAACTTTATCAAAGGAAAAACAGGTATCTGTTTGATAATTTTGATGTTATGCTGCCTAGGAGTTCAATTATTGACAGAATATTGTTTTACAGGGCTCTGAAAAGCTTTCTGTACTCGACATTAGTAATGTGGAGGATAAATATGAGATTCTGTTGGGTATGAAAGAATTAGCTAGCAAAGGAATGGCTGCTGAAGCAGTTGAAGAAGTCAATACCATTGATCCAAATTTCTTTGGCCAGAACACTGTTTTGCTCTTTCAACTCAAGCAGGTGAGTGGCTTCTATGTCACTGTATCCTGTTTTATAGCAGAGGGCTTGGGGTTGTTGCTAGCATCTGCATAATATCACCATTAATGTTATCTATATGTGGGATTCTTGGCTGTAGGTTGAGTTCCTCAAGTTGGTCAGTTCTGGTGATTATAATGCTGCTTTAAAGGTTGCTTGCTCCCATTTGGGTCCTTTAGCTTCTAGTGATCCTGTTTTATTAAAGCCGTTAAAGGAAACTCTCTTGGCTTTATTACGACCAAATGAAGATGCTCTTGGAAATGCATTACCTCTACATGCTCTAGCTGCTTCTCTCCAGGTATATTATTTTGCTAATCAAACAAGTCAATTATTACCATTGAAGATGCTCTTGGAAATACATCTGTTTATATTTTCATGTCGACGGGATTTCTCTTTCATGGCGTTTTCTCAATGAAAATTCATGATAGGACTGTTGGCAAGTCTAGTCCTTCGTTCTAACATTATATATGTGTAGGAGAACTAATAGAGAAAAAGATAACTGGGAAGGGACTATGTATAGTTTATGATTGTTAATGCTCAATATGTGTTGAAAGCTTATAACATTCACAAATGGAAAACCAATTTAGTGTCGACAGCTTAGCAATCGTAAATAATATTGACTTGGAAATAATAATAAATTATCTGGTGCAAACAGTATTTATAGCTTACCCTTACCATATTTGTCTTTAGTGTGTGATATTTTGTTTCTTGTTGGTATGCTTTTCATGCTGTGTTCTGTACCTGAAAGCTTTCCTGTGGAGGACTTTATTCTGTTATTTTCTAGTTACTAATATTTCAATACAATATGAACATTATTCACTCTATTATGTTATTTTAAAATAGAAAATCCTTGTTTCATATTAAATAGGTTGCAGTTGGTCGGAGGCTAGGTATTGAAGAACCTCAACTTATGAAAATAATGCGAGCCACACTTTATAGTCACAATGAGTGGTTTAAACTTCAAATGTGCAAAGATCGTTTTGAAGGTCTTTTGAAGATCGATTCCTTGAAGGAAGCTAATACTACCTTCCTTGCTCCAGTATCTATGTCCAAGTCATGTGTCGATAGCTGCACAAATGGATCTTCTCAGGTTACAGTATCTTCAGGCACCAGAATGTCAGAGGATGGTAACAGTCCAACCCAAGTGTCTTCCAGGGATGTCATCTGTGATGAAAATGCAATACTCAAAGTAATGGTAGGTTATGAATTCTTGCTATTAATTCGTTTCCGTTTTTCCTTGCAAAAATGCAACCATGTCATAATGCTCTTAAGTTTTTGGCGGGTTTGATATCTCCCAATCATGTTTTTCTTTGCAACATTTAAACATCTATAGTAATACATTTATATTTATAGGTGTTCTAGTTTTTACTGGCACTGATTTTGTATGTAAATCTTTGTAATTCACAACTTGGAAGTTGTTCGGAAACAATAGAGGCACTAATATTCATTAATTCTTCCAATTTGTCTCGATGGGTTTTACATAGATTTTACTTCTTTCTGTTAGTATTTTGTCTCATTTTATTTCAGTTTGTTTAATCCCATTTGTAGCTATTCTACCGACTATCAATATTTTTTGCAACGGTCAATGTTAGTAATTAGATTGTTAGTATTTTGCAGGGGGTGGAGTTAAAGCCTTGACCTTCTTATCACTCCACTCCCTAACTCTCTCACCCCAACCACCATCAAGTATCATTTATTATTTAATCAGGTGAAGAAAAACATACCTATGCAGTTTCACAAATGTTATCTTGCATGCCAATTGCCAAATCCCCCGTGTCTTATGTGTTGCGTAAACTTTAAACCCTTTCTTGCAAGTTAACTTGAGAGGATATTCTGTTCACATTTAATTATTTTCCCTTGGTTGTGTAACTATGATATAGTGATTTCTCTATGCTTTTTTCGGGATAAACAAATACGTCCTTCGGCCTTAAATATAAACAAAAATGCGACAAAGAAACTTGGTGTATTTGTTCCAAATCAGAATAAATACATAAGTGGTTTCTCTCTCATGGCTAAAGCAAAGTAATATCAATGTTTTAGTTCCATTAGTTATACTGATATTCTCAATTTAGGGAGTATTTTAGCTTTGAAGTTCACACTCACTAGCAGAAGACTTCAGTTCAATAAAATAATAGTATATGCTTACCGGGTTTCTCTTTCATGTTATGCAGGAGTTTTTAGCTTTGCCTAGGGCTGATGCTATCCATCTGCTTGCCCAATACAACGGAAATGCGGAGACAGTAATTCAGCAGATATTTGCGTAGGCTTTGCCTAGGAAGGAACATCGAGTTTATTAATATGCAGACAAGTTAAATTATTTTTTCTATATTATTTTATTCAAATCTGTGATATTTTTTACCAACACGTGTACATGTAGCTGCAAAGAGGAGGTTGTGGTGTAACGTTTTAAATCTTAATTTGACATAAACTATTCTCTGTACAGAATCTCTTCATTTATATTTCTCAGTTTTAGTATGAGAAAGTTGTAAGTAAAGCAATAATTATTGGTGTGTTTCAAATGGTTTCATAAGATCAATAATACTTGCATATGCTACGATTGTCACCAACAGGAACTTGAATATGATCAGAGTATAATTCTGTCTATGTGCTTGCATTGTTCATAAAAAGATTGTGTTAGTTGTAACTTGTAAATGCTTCCTTCATATAGCAAACTCATTGTAAACCGGATTGTGATAAAAACTTGTTAAGCATAAAAAATGTTGATTCTAATACTCAATCATCTTTTGTTTGAAACAAAGTAAGAATCCTCCTCTTAAAGCAGTGTCCTAGGCATGACTTGGCACTGGAATTAAGTCAGGAAACTATGCAACATTTTCTGTCACATTAGTGAAAAAGCAAAACAATAGGGATAGAATTCAGAAAATTTATAGCAAAGTTTGATTGGAAAGATTTCCCTTTAATTTTTCCCTACTAGTAACATTTTCCTCTCTTCTAACAAACTAACTTTTAACATTTTGTCTATCCAAAAAAATCAATATTTGACAAACAGCTTCCCCATCTCACATAGATTTTACATATTGTCTTGATTTACATGATTAAAAGTTTATAATGCCACACCCTTCTTCGGTAAATAGAAATTAAATCAATATTCATAAAAGTGAGAAAGGAAGGGAAAGTGGTTTAAAGGATGCAACTCGGAAGCAATTTGTTCACAACTAAGGGAATATAAGGTTAATTTGGTGTTTGGACGAGAGACTAAATGAGTAGAGTAATAAAGTAGTCTCTGGTTTGAATAATCATCTTCAATAAAATACTAATATTATCAATAATACTAATTAGTAATATTGGTTGTTGCCAAAAGAAGAAATAGTAGCACAACTAGATTTATTTTATTAGCCGAAACCTAGTCGCATTGGAATCGTCCACACCTTTGTTCTTCTTCATCCATCATAAAAGGGTTGCTTAGGATTTTTTTTTTTTTTGGAGTTCAAAATCATTCATCTATTCGTTTTCCTCCTCTTTTTTTAATCTAAATAAGAGGTTTTTGCATAATTTATTTTTTTTCCCGTGTTTTGTCTGTAATTTTGTCGTATGAGCATGCGATGTTATTGAATTTTCTGTCTTGTTGCGGCGTTTGTTTGGTTCAAATTGACCGATTAACTTCAATTCATTAGATAACTTTGACGTCTAAAAACATGCGTATTTCAAACACTTTAATGTCATGTAGGCATTTTGTCTATGCATAACAAGTTGATTTACCCTTTTTAATTTTAGCTACTTTTAATATTTTTTGGCGAAAAAAATAATAGCACCACTTAAATAACACAATTTTAGAGTGAATCGACAAATTTGTCCATGAAATTGTTAGCGTTGGTTAAATTAATTCTTATATTTTATAAATTGATAAATACATTCTTGAAATTGTAAAATATCAATCAAAATGGTCTATCAATAAACTTTTGAAATTAAATATTTTGACGTGGCACTGTAATATGTGGCTTATCAACATTGATTCTACGTCAATGTCATCTTCTCATAGACAAATTTGTCAATAAAAATTTATTATCTCAAAGACAAATTTGTGAATAATTATAATTATTTATAAATAATTATTGACAAATTAATCTATGATATATTTATATTTTATAAGAAAATTAATTGATATCGTGGTAACATTAATATCGTGAAAAGGAGTCACATATTCGATTTTAAACTAATTTTACATGCTATACAATTCGATGGCCCTTGCCTACCTATTAACTCCAAAATTTTGTCTGAAAATGAGGGAAATAAGAAAGAGACCAGTAACATCTAAAATTTAAAAGAATGGTAGAATGAGAAATCTCAACTCTGTGCTCCAAGCTTGCTCCACTTCAAAATATCTCAACCAAGCAAAACAGCTTCACCAACGCCTTATACTTTTCAACACCTCAAACCCCAACCCCTTCTTCACCACCAAACTCATCCAAATCTACTCCGATTGCAACGACATTCGCTCCGCCACCTTCCTTCTCCACCAACTCTCCCATCCAAACATCTTCTCCTTCACTTCCATTCTCTCCTTTCACTCCAGACACTCGCTCCATTCCCAATGCATCCAAACCTACGCTCAGTTGAGGAGGCTCAATGGCCTTGTCCCAGATGGTTACGTGTTCCCCAAGGTATTTAAAGCTTGTGCTCTATCTGCGTCATTTCACGTGGGTGTTGTTGTTCATAAGGATGTTATTGTTTTTGGGTGGAACCCCAATTTGCGTGTTTGTAATTCTGTGCTGGATATGTATTCTAAATGTGGGGATGTTGGAAGTGCAGTTAAGGTGTTTGATGAAATGCGTCAAAGAGATGTTTTTTCGTGGAATTCGATGATGTCGTGTTATGTGTGTAATGGGCTATCTGAGAGGGTTTTGGGGATGTTGGAGTTTATGGGAATGGATGGGTGTGAGCCGGATGTTGTCACATGGAACACTGTCATGGATGCTTATTGTAAGATGGGATTAGTTGATGAGGCTTTAAGGGTTTTTGAACAAATTAAGGATCCTAATGTTATTTCTTGGACAATTTTAATATCTGGTTATTCTGGTGTTGGGAAGCATGTCGTTGCTTTGGAAATATTTAGGGACATGGTGAATGTTGGGATGATTATCCCTGATGTTGATGCTCTTTCGGGTATCCTTGTGTCATGTAAGTTTTTGGGGGATTTGACAAGTGGGAGGGAAATCCATGGTTATGGTCTTAAAAATGTGTTTAGGAATGATGTGTTTTATAAGTCTGCTGGTGCTGCGTTGTTGACGTTGTATGCTCGGTGTAATAGACTTCATGATGCTGAAAAAGTGTTCCGTGTAATGGATGATTCTGATGTTGTTACGTGGAATGCCATGATTTTGGGTTATATTGACATGGGGTTGGGACGTTTGGCTTTTGAATGTTTTAGAGAAATGCAGGGAAGAGGTATGAGGATTGACCAGACGACTATATCTACTATATTGCCTGTTTGTGATTTGAGATGTGGAAAACAGATACATGCATTTGTTAGGAAAAGCAATTTTGATTGTGCGGTTGGAGTTTATAATGCACTGATTCATATGTACTCGATCTGTGGATGCATTGCATATGCACATTCTTTGTTTTCCACCATGGTTAAGAAAGATTTGATTTCATGGAACACGATTATTGGAGGATTTGGAATGCACGGACTTGGTCAAACTGCTGTGAAGCTTTTGCAGGAAATGAGTGATTCGGGAATTAGCCCCGATTCAGTGACGTTTTCTTCGGCACTTTCTGCTTGCAGTCATTCAGGACTTGTGGATGATGGAATTGAACTTTTCTACAGAATGACAAAGGATTTTGGCTTGAACCCGGTAATGGAACATTTTTCTTGTGTTATTGACATGCTGGCTCGTGCTGGTAGGCTCGAAGACGCATTTCGTTTCATTAACCAAATGCCTCTAGAACCGGATAAGTATATTTGGGGAGCTTTACTTGCAGCATGCCAAGAGCACCAAAATGTTAGTGTTGGCCAGCTGGCTGTGGAAAATTTGATAGATTTGGAACCTCACGAAGCTGGTCATTACGTGACACTGTCAAATCTTTACTCAAGAGCAGGAAGATGGGATGATGCTGCAAAGGTAAGGACGATGATGGAAGGTCAAGGATTGTTGAAGCCATCAGGACATAGTTGGGTTGGTACCAGAAGTTAACTGAGAGGAAAAGACAGCATAATCAAATCAATCTGTTGACCACACTTCAAAGTTCAATATATTAACGTGCACAGTCAATTTTGCATCAAGATTTAGAGGCTGCAACCATTCTTGAATTGCCTTGGGATGCGATGGGACATTGTTTGGTGTTTGCAGAATTAGCTTTCAAGTGTTCTGCAGCAAAGCAGATTGCCTGGAAATGGAGAAAGTAACAAGCATAAGCGGTGGAGAGCACGGTATGATGACGATAGTTACATGCCCAATTCTTCTTCGGAACAGAACAGCAAGCAGGAACATAGCATAAATACCACTATCTCAATTTTATCAAAGGAAAAACGGGCATCTGTTTTATAATTTTGACGTTATTCTGTCTAGGAGATCAATTATTGACAGATTATTGTTTTGCAGGGCTCTGAAAATATCTCTGTACTTGACGTTAGTAATGTGGAAGATAAATTTGAGATTCTGTTGGATATGAAGAAATCATCTAGCAAAGGAATGGTTCAAAGTAATTATTTTAAGGAGTAACTAGTAATGTGATCTGGTATGCATCTTGGTCCTGCTCTAGAACCATAATGCAATTTGGAATTTATTTGATTGCTGATTTACAACTAAAGGACATCTTTCAGAATGACTATTGCAACATTAATTGTTTGATAACAGTTTTACCTGACCATATCTAAGTTTGCCTTCAAAAGTTCCATTTGCATTTAAACCAAATTGTTCTTGATTCGTTTTATAATGACTTGGTTGATAGCAGTTATGCTTCCAGATCAGGTTACAAGTGGCTGGTGCCACTAAGAGAGGGAGAGAGACTATTATTATTTATTTAGGAGGAGGGGAAGGCACAAACCACAAAGTCATACATTTCTCAGTGGAAATTTGGACTGTATCCTTTTATATTACAAAGCTGAGCGGTCACCACTGTACTTAAACCCACGGGATTCTGGAAATTGGATTTGGAATTTAAAGGCTGCTGAAAATATAAATTTCGTCGTTGTGCTAGCAATTCACAATGCAATTCATACTCTTCATATGTTGTTTTATAGGGGAATGATATCAAGCACCTACCAATTTTGTTGCGTGTAAGAGGAAAATATATTGCATACAAAAGGGCTGTCTTGGGAATGAAACACTGTCAATGGATCAAGGAAGGAGCTTTTGGTCCAAATTCAAGCCTTTTCATTGTTGCTTTATGGTGGATATGGAGAGCAGAAACATAATCCATCATGGGAATGAATCTATCCAAGTTCATCACGTACTGTCTGATATTAAATTTCTGGCTTATGTGTTTCAATTATGTTTCCTGCATACAACAAAATAATAAGCTTCCTCTCAGACAAGTCATTTGGCTCAACACTTAAGATGTTAACCTTTTATTCTTAATGTGAATTGTAGTAATATGGAAAATGTAGGTAGAGAGTGGGTTTTGGGGGCTTTTTGAGGAATGATATTGATAAATGGATTGTTGGCTTTGTGGGACACTTTGATCATACTTGGCCTCTTTTTGAGAGATTAATTAATGTAGTGATATTTTTTTGGCAAAATTAGAAGGTTATTAAGATGAGTATATGTAGATTTTACATTCTCAACTTCATCATATGAGAAGCTTGTTGTTAGCTTAATTCCATGGATGTGCATTACTATGGAATTATTATTTCTGATTATTTTTCTTTCTTCTTCTACAACTTCCCAAAAAAGATCCAATGTTAAAAGACAGTAAAGAAATAGAACAAAATAATATGGGAAATACACGGTGAACCTTTTAATTACTTCGTCTCCAAATATAAACTTGAATTGCTCATTTAACACAGACTAAGGAAATTGAATAGTATATTAAACTTATTAATGTGTATTGAGTTTTTAAATTGGACTTCAATTAAAGTTTTTGTTACACGATGCACTACAAAAAAAGAAAATTAGATAAGGATAATTATAATGGATTTAACGGGAATAGTTAGACTGAACCAACATGTTGAATTCGAGTTTGAACTCTTTGAGAATAGTTCCTACATTTAGTGTATGACATGCCTCGTTAGAATTATCTCGATTGAAGAAGTTTATGGAAAAAAAAAAACAACTAATACATCTAGTGATTTAAAAATTATTATAACAGGGACACGTATAATTGGGACACATTTTTTTTGTCCTTTAAACAGAGCTTCAATGTCGAGACATAGATAGATAGTACTTCCTTCTTTGATCTTTGATCATTATAGTTTTTTATTTTTCTCAAAATTGTGACAATTTTAGAAAAGTAAGATACAAGTAAGTATATATCCTCTTTACATCATTACAGAAACTAAAAGTATATGATTACATTACTTTTTTTTTTCAAAAAAAAATCATATGATTTATTTTTCTATGACAAAAAAAAAACTTTATTTTTACTGGGCGCTTTTTGTGAAATTTATATTGAAAATAGACACTTCATCAAT
>JBBPBQ010000002.1:13788529-13839908 GCA_037974755.1 Cicer yamashitae
AATAATTTTAAAAATACAGAACTAAAAATTCTTTTTGATAAAATAGAAGAATTAAAAATGTATTTAAACCTTAAAAAAAAAAAACTTATGTGTAAAAATCTTATAAGCAATAAGATAATTTGATGATATGAGGAGAGTCATATATTGGTTCTAAGGAAGTCATATATTATTGTACTATAATAAAAATTAACAAGTGATATTTACTATTAAAAAAGTAGTTATTATATGTGTGATAAAAAAATGCAAAAAGAACTGCTGCAAAATTATATAGGAATAAAACTCTCCTAGTTCACTGATAACTTTTTTTTTCTCTCTCAAAACTAGTTGCATTCATCATTAATCACCAAATAGAAAAATAGTAAGAATAATAGTAAAAAAAAAATTAAGTTACATAAAAATTAATAGATTAGTTATTTATCTTTTATTTTTGTATTAAGTTAGTATTTTTCTCTATTGTTTATGTAAAGTTAGTCATTTATATTTATAAATGTTTATACTATTGATTTTAATTTCAAATCAGTTAAATTAAAATGAAAAATTTTCTCAATTTTTCAATAAATTCATATAATTTTTAAGTGATTTTAATACAATAATTATAAGAACGTCAATCCTCAATAAACTTTTATAAAAATTCAAGTGAGAGACATTTTACGGCTCTTAAAAATAAATGCAAAGTTCTCTTAATATAGATGATGAAATCACATGAAAATTTATCATGTTGTTCTTGATATAATCTATAACAAAACTTATTATAGTATAATTTTTAAATTTTCTAATCAAAATTTATTGAAATAAGGTTATAAGTAAAAATATTTCAATGGTATGAGTTTTATAAAAATAAATGACTAATTTATTAAAAAAAATAAAAAATCAAAAGACTAATCCGATATTAATGCGTAACTTGAAGAACTACTGAATAAGGTTATAAGTTGTGTTGCGTACAATATCGGCCGACAATTTAATGATCATTAACTTTGTAAAACTATTTAATTAACATGTCCTATTCTCTTTATAAGAATGATTCATTTTAAAAGTCTTTGTCTAATTAAAATAAAAATGTTTTAAAAATAAAAAACAAAATATCTTCGCAAAGGAAACAAATCTAAAGTTTTAGTCTAGATCTTGTTTTTGCGAAATGCACCCGTAAATCATATTTTAAGAAGAATTTAATTGTTATGCTTAATGTAAAAAGTTTTACACCGTTAACGGATCATAACTATTTATGGAAATAACGTAAGAACTAATTTTGATAAAAGTTAAATATCTCTAATAATTTAAGACTGTGATTAACTGACAATGTCAAATCTCTTTAAACTGACGGTGTATATATTCTAAATCCTTTTAAGAATAATGCTTTCTTATTATTGAGACAATTTAATTTTCATTTTTAAAAAATTTATATTACGATTATTTGAGACTGATTTCAAATCTAATTTTATTCATGTGTCAATCCCACAAAGGTTCTTTATTCTCATGAATTTGACATTAAACACAATTAAGAAAATTGTAGTACAAAATAATTATAAAAATTGTAGTACAAAAATAATAAAATTAAAACATAAAAATCATTAAGGAATATTTTCTCCTTCTTTGAAATTAAATTCAATTATTTATAATACAAATCATTAACAAAAATAATAAAATGTACAAAAGTTATTATGTATCTTTTTTCTTTGATTTCATAGTGATTCTTGATTCTCTTTGATTTCACATTCTATTCCCCGTGTTATTCATAAATTAAATGATTTTACCGCACAAAATCATAATTTCAATTTTAAAATTTAAAATAACTAACAAACTATATAATTTGCATAAGAAAACTATATTATTTCCTTCAAAAAGAAAAAAAAAACTATATAATTATTATTTGCACTACCTCCTAATAAAATTTATCAATTTATAATAGCAAATACAATCAATTTTATTCAATCAGATTTCATTTTTTTTTAAAGATTTTCAATTTGTAGTATTTTTACTACCAGTATAAAAAAATACTCTACTACAAATATGCATTTGAACTGCAATTTGACATTAGTTTTTGTTAATAATTTTAGTTCAATAACAGGAACCTAAACATTTGATGCCAATTGTCCTTTTGTGTGAAATTTGGTTTCTCAAACCTTTTAAACACAATAGCTCCAATTTACTGATTGTGTTTTTAACCCAAATTTCCAACTTGACAAATGTATCAAAATAAATTGAATGATATTTACAGTTATGTTTAATTCATTTTAAATTTCTCTAAATTATTTATAGCATATCACATTATCTATGTGCAGATTAAGTTCTTAGTACCAACAACAAAAAAGTTTTTTTATTATTAATATTAAATATGAAAAAATAAATAACTTTCATTAAATATTAATATAAAACTATTTTAGTCAATACAAATATTCATTAAACTCAAAAATAATATTATTATTACAATAAAACTTTTAATTTACACATAAATATTTATTTTTCTACCTAATACTAGATACGAGCTCCACTACACTACTTACTATATTATATATGCACGAAGAATCTTATCAAAGATAAATTAAACAAAAGTTTCCATCAAGAAAAATTCCATCAACAAATTAAATAAAAGTCAACAATAGAAAAAATTAAAGAAAAAATTCCATGAACAAATTAGGAAAAGTCAAAGTAAAAGGGTGAGTTGATGAATATTCATTTCTGTCATTGCCTCTTACTTTGAGCAATGAGAGCGGGACTGCCGTTTAAGTTACGTTACGCCATCATCATGCTTCTCAGGTCCCATTCTTTTTAATCCATGAGAATTCTTCAATTTTCTTTAACTTTTAGGACGAATTTTATTTAAATGTTCATTATTATAGTTACATTCAGGATCATTAATTGTTTTTTTCAAAAGGGACCATTAGTTAATTGTTTGAGTCTAACAACTACTTCATTTTAGTTGTTATTTACACATATAAAAAAATAATAAATTTTATTTTTTTAAACATAATATTTTTAACTATTTATTATTTTATTTTATCTACTTTTATTTTTACAATAAAACTTAAAGAGTATTATTTTTTATGTAAGAATTGAGAATATTATTAACAACTTATAAATGTAAACAAAATTCTTATCCACGTTAAAAATTAATGAGGACGGATAATATTTTTATGGCAAATTTTAAAATTGATCAATAGTTACCATAAATCAATTCTCCAAAAATATTTAAATTTTTAACAACCACATAAATATTATCTGTTAAAAATTAATATTAATAATTATTTTTGTTGTTGAAATAGTAACTTAAATAATATTAATTTGATAAATATAAAAAAATATATTTATTTCTTATTAAATCGACAACATTCAAATTCAAATCAGTGTCTTTATTTATAAAAAAAAGAGGAGAGCAATGAATTATTATTTTGTTGATATTTATAATTTTAGTTACCATCCTCGCAGGCAAACAGTTAAGTGACCACTTTAATTAATTAACAATAACTTCCCTTTTTCCATTTATTAATAAATAAAAGTTAATGAAGCATATGTTTCCAGTGTGTGTGTTGAAGGAGAATGAAAAAAACAGTACTTTTCTGTTCGGCAAGGTGGGCTTAGCTTTTGAGGGCCTTCAAAGAACCTTCTTCAAAACAAACAAACAAGATCCAAACTCCAAACACAACCTCAACCTTTGCCTCTTCTTCCTCATTTCTCTCTCTTTTGTCTATAACAACAACAACAACAATGGTAGTTGAAGACATGTTTTACTTCAACAAGGTATTATAGTACTCTTGTATCATATGTCTTGTCCTTATTACTAATACTATTAGTTTTCTTTTTGTCCTTTGTGTTTGTTAAAAAAAAGAGCTTCTTTTACTTCACCATTTATGGCTATCTTAGCTACCACCATTATGTATTCTATTTATGTTTTTGTTCCAATTTGAAAATTTTCAGTGAAAGAGAAAAAAAAAATGATTTTTCTGAGCTACCTTTGCATGTTTCGATCTGGGTCATTGTTCTTCATTTATGTATCCATTATTTTAATGGGTTTGTTTAGTTTTTCATGAAGTTTCTACTTTTTTATCATTTTCAGCACCAAATTGATGATCTATAGGTTTTTTATGGCTACTTTTTGGTTTGAGATTGTTGTAACATGTTCCTTCTTGTATGTTTTTGCAGGACATTCTTGTTATAAAGCATCAGAAGAAATCGCCAATGTTGTTAAGGATGTCATTGTTGATGTTTTCAATGGTGTGTGGTGTTTTTATATGCTATGTGTGTTTGAAGCAAACAAGCATTCATGCTAGGACTATACTGCTTGAGTTACAACTGATTGAGAAGCCTTCTAGGAGTAGATTCAACCTAGTAGATATTCCTTACCTACATTACCCTAATCCTGTGACTTTTAACAGGTAATGAGATTTTTCTTTGAATCATGCTTTTTGAAGCACATACACCTGGCACTGGTAATAATTTTAAAAAAATAGAAGTAATTGATTGTATCTTGTGTAGCACACACTGAAACTTCAGATTGAAGGTGTGTTTGGTGTTCAAGTGTGTCAATGTTTCATTAAACTCCGATACGCGTGATTACATTCAATTACTTCTATTTTTCAAATATTTTTGATGTCAATGTGTCGGTCGGTGTCGGTATCGTATCTGGTGACTGTGTCGGTGTCAATGCTTAACAGAATGTATCTGCACGTGTTGGCGTCATGTCGGAGTCCGATGCCAACATTGCCAGACACTGGACACATGCTACATAGACCATGGTCTATTTTTTGGCTTCAATTGGGACTTTGTTAAACATTTTTTATTTTGCTAGGAGTGAGTGTGCTCAAAATCCTGTTCAATTGTTTGCTATATTGACAAATCAAAGATCAGGAAGTGGATGGTTTGAGACCCTTTTGAATAGCCATATAAATGTAAGCTCAAATGGGGAGATTTTTTCAGTTGCAGAAAGAAGAGTAAATGTATCTACAATTGTACAGACTTTAGATAAAATTTATAATTTGGATTGGTTCAATAGTGCTTCAAAAAATGAGTGCTCTGCTGCTATTGGTTTGAAGTGGATGCTTAATCAGGTAAAAGTTCTCACTCTAGTTTGAGTTTTCTTTTTTCTTTTTAATGTGGAAATGACTTGGCATAATGTCAATTCAGTAAAAGAGTGTTACACCAACATTAACTTAATAGGGATAAAATTGCATCGATTCGGAGACTAATGGAATGACAATATAACAACCCAGCTTTATTCTATTTGGTCTGTCTGCTACATCAGTCAAACAATGTCACATTGAAATTGGAATGACAATGTAGCTAGTACTACGGGTAGGACGAAAATCAAACATTAGTGACACTAAAAGGGATCAAAAGTTTAGTTAAGTTGATTCCATCTAAGTAGCTGTTTGATTCTCCATTAGTGCATGATGGGTCAATTGTCAATTGTGTTGGAATTCAATATTTTTGTAATGCTTTCATGCAACATGATAAAGCATACTTGCTTTGGTTGCAATTTTTTTGCTGTTTATTTTGCCCTTTTAGCTTAGGCATTTCAATTCTGTGTTATGAACCTTCATGATAGGATACCTATCATTAAGTTGCATAGATTACTAAGGTTATTATTTAGTAATAATGGAATTAAAGAATTAAGACATGTTCTAGTTTCATGCAGGGATTAATGGAGCACCCTAAGGAAATAGTAGACTACTTCAACTGCAGAGGTGTTTCAGTCATATTTCTTTTCCGAAGAAACTTGTTACGCCGAATGGTATCAACGCTTGCCAATTCCTATGATCGTTATGCTAAGCTACTGAATGGCACTCACAAGTCTCATGTTCATTCTGCAGAAGAGGTATCTTTTTCTATACTGCTCTCCTTTCATTTTTTTTCTTCTTTTATACCTAAAATGAAACTCATACTCGGCTTCTTTCAGGCTGATACTCTTTCAAAGTACAAGCCTACCATAAATTCTACGTCGTTGCTGGCCGACCTCAAAGATATGGAGAGAAGAGCTGCAACAGCTTTAGAATACTTCAACACCACACGGCATATGATCTTGTACTATGAGGATTTTCTCAGAAATCGAACGGTAAGAGCTGCATCATAAATTCCTTTATTTTTTACCAAAAGTTTCAATAATCTACCTTTTTGAATGCATGCATAATATAAGCTTAATTTGAATAGTAACTTTCTGTTTGGATAAATAGCTTAGTTAAGGCTTATAGCATAAACGATTCGTATTAGTGCTTATGTGTAAGCTATTTCTATAACAAAAGATAAAATAAAGTGAAATTGTTTTCATATAAGCTGCTTTCATAAGCTATCCTAGAGGAGAGCTTATGGAAATCCATTGAAAATAGCTTATAAACATGTCATAAGTTGTTTCCATAAGCTCTTTCAACTGTGTCACAACTTCACAATTGCATATGCCAGTAGATACACTCAAATAAGTCAATCCAAACAGGCTTGGTAGAATTGAATTTTGCTACTAAGTTGTCCTAGAATATAAAATGTCTAGACTTCAATTTCCAATTTATTCTAAGAAAAGTCTTTCGCATACGATACTTAACAAAATATATGTAATTTCAATGTATCTGTTTATTGCAGAAGCTAAAAGAGGTGCAAGAGTTTTTAGGATTGCCAGTAATGGAATTAACGAGCCGTCAGGTTAAGATACATAAAGGACCATTGTCAGAGCATATTAATAACTGGACTGAAGTCGCCAAGACACTCAAAGGAACTGCTTATGAGAGTTTTCTACAAGCTGACTATTCATCATAATAACATAACCTCTTCCAATTTTCATGAAAGGGGGTGTAAATATCAACAACACTGATTTTGTCCTATGAAAGAGTTTAAAGTTTTGGTGCCTGAAGGAACCTTTCTCCTTCTTCTAATGCTTCTTTCCACTGCTAATCAATATTCCATCAATAAGATGCTCGACTTTGGTTCGAATGTAAGTTGCCAGTTTCCATTTTTTGTGCATTCTTGAATGACCTTGTATATGTCATCTAATTTATTTGTTTATAGGCAAATGTTAGTAAGTTAGTAGTGATGTTAGGTTATAAGTTTCGAACTTTCGACCTCCTACTTAAAAACTCCTCCAGTGTCTCTTGGCTAACTAATTCATTAATTAGTAAAGATGAGCATTGGTTTAATTCAAAGGGATTTATTTACTGTGCTTTGGTGTTTTTTTCTTCTTTCTTTTATCATTTATGTAATTCAACTTTTTAGGTTCTTTCATTGTTTTTATTTTAGTCGAATTTGTTTTCACATTATTGGATGACTATGTATCATTTTCTTTTTTAAAATTGGGAAATGGAAAAATTATTATTAATTAAAGTGACACTAATGACTATTTATAATCGTCTTATGTGAATTTTGAATTGTCTCTTGAAGTTACAATGTTAAACTCTTACCACTTAGCTACCTGCCGATGGACATTATGCATCATAATTAAACTCTTGATCCTTAGAACACATGTTACGCAAGATTCTATAATTTATGATGTTTTTAAAGATCAAATGGTACTTTTAGATTATTATTTTTTCATTAAATAATTTTTTTAAAGGAAAAAAAAAAGGTACTTTTAAGGTATGCATTGTACCAAAAAAAGGCACTTTAATATTTGAAAGGGATGAAATAATGTTGTACCATATGATTTGTGTGATTACCACCATCAACGCCAGGTACTTGGTGGTGAACGTGATTATTTTGTGGCACTGGACCAATGATTTTGTAAGTCCCAACCAACCACCAAAAGAAACAAATAAAGGGGAAAAAGCATTTACAAGTGTAAACTTATGGTACAAAATGCAAGAAATCATATATTTGATACAAAATACTCCGTTTTGTTTTGTAACCAAAACGGGTATGAAATGAAGAAGTCCCTCCTTGGGTCCTCTGTATCTTGCTGATTTGGGCCTTGTTGGACCATAATCTTTCTGTTTTTTAATTCAGGGAAATGCTAATCCAACCCCACAATTTTTTAGTTTTTTTTATTATCGAATTCTAGTTTCAGGTAGTATAAAATACATTATTGAATCCTAGCTTTCAGTAGTGTTTTTAGATGTGGGAAGACAAAATCAAACGAATGAGCATTCACCTTTAACTCATGAGGTATTATTAAAATTAAAGAGATTAATTGAAATTGATGTACAAACAGTATTAATTAGAGGATACACTTGAACAAAAGGTTTCATTAAATTTAAAAGGTCATTTATTTTGGGATTTTTTTTATTAAATGAAACACTCATTATAGAATTTTTTTTGATCGACACACTCTTCATCGTACAACTGAGGGAGTATTAAAGTACGAGTTTCCTAAAAGGAAGTTATTGAAGCGTCTCCACTTTTACGTCATTTTATTGAAAGTTGATTTATGGTAGTGCTATTTTACTGGAAGCTGGAAATGTAAATTGACTGAAATATGTTACCGGAAGTCAGTTTCCGATAATATATTTTACATTATATGAACAAAACGAGAGGTGGTTGAGTAATCACCTCCTAAAATTGGTTTGGTCTTATCATAGAGCTTGCACTTGTCATACAAATATGGACATAGTAACGAGCCAATGTATTAAGCCTTACAATTTACCTTCAACATTGACTACTTTGGTTCAAGGTGAATCTTTATCCGTTCCATTAATTTTGTCTCCCCACCCCCAAACACACTACAAGAAGCTAAGATTTGGTAGTATATTTTACACTACTAGAAGCTAGAATCCGGTAAAAGGTCGAAAAATTGGGGAGTTGAATGAGCATTCACCATAGTACAATCCTTGAAGAATTTTTTTTTTCTTTTATCTAATTTGAAGAATAATTTTTTCTGATTTAATTGCAGTTTTGATCCCTCTAATTTTATCAATTCATGGAATTGGTCTCCTATTTTAAAAGTCGATCGTTTTGGTCTCTATCTCAGATGTTTGTACTAAAAAAATAACGATTTGATATATGTTAAATGACGTGACATACGATCTTCATAATATAGAACCATCTAAGTGCATCAATTATTCATGTGTCATTAATTAAATTACAAAAATGAAAAAAATTCCGAAAATGAAAGTTAAGTTTTTAGAGGATTTTATTGCGATTTCACATGTGTTAATCCTTCTACATTGTATCATATGTCACGCTATTTAAAACATGTCACATCATCATTTTTTTAATTTAAAAAAAAAATCAGAATGAGAGATCTAAACTGTCGATTTTAAAATAGGGATCAATTTCGTAAATTGGTAAAAATTCGAAATTGCAATTAATTTTTTTTACAAAACATGAAGCATAATTTCAATTCGTATTCTCTCAAAATAAGATTCAAATCCGTAAGAATTTTATTTTGGTGTTACTATTTGCACCCCTTTGTTTTCTTACACATCCACCCTACATAAATTTTACGTTTAATTATGCAAAATATCCATTTTTAGCAATATACTTTTGAATTGCATCAATATCTAACTGTTATGTAAATTTTCAAAAAAAATATTTTGAAAAGAAAATATTTGCAATGTATATAAATATTTTTTAATAGAGATTTATGTATTTTAAAAGTTATTATTATAGTGTAAATAAGTTATTATACACTTCAGAAGTGACAAATTCTACTATATTATAAAAAAAGAGTGCGTATCGGTACTATAAATATTTTGATTAATAATTTTATCTAATTTGTCAACGTAGCTATCA
Source organism: Cicer yamashitae (assembly GCA_037974755.1). Lineage (NCBI taxonomy): Eukaryota > Viridiplantae > Streptophyta > Magnoliopsida > Fabales > Fabaceae > Cicer > Cicer yamashitae. Next base: position 13,798,172 of record JBBPBQ010000002.1, read on the forward strand.
TTGTAATATCTATTAAAGTTGACTAAATTAAAAGTTTGGGTGCATTTATCTATCCAATTTTGACAACAGTAATTAAATAAATTGTTTCCATAATTGAATTGAAAATTTTAATTTTAATTGAAATCATAATAAAAAAACGTCATTTTAAAATAGATCCAAAAAATAAAAATAAAAAATTTGGCAATATTAAATATAAAATATGATAAAACTTGTTCATAGATCAAATGCTATTCAATTATTAATGATTTAATTTAATAGTATCAAAATATGTTAATTTTCAAATGTAGCATAAAATTCCTTTTCAGAAGTAAATACTTAAGAAATGCTTAGTATAGAATACAAAATTTTAGTTTGTGAAGCTTTCATTTTTTTTTTCAAATTTTTTCACATTTTAAAAATTATAATTTCTAGAACGTGATGTTTTTTTTAATCTTAGAAGAGATGATAAATTTCACCATAATTAACTCACACAACAATGAAGTCATGAGTTCGAACCCGAACAAGAAATCTAACTTAACAATATCAATATTTATCAATTAAACTAGGGTTTAAGGACAAAATATAATTTTTAAACATCTTAGAACTTGACTTTGGAAATAAATTAAACACTTACATTTTCAAAAATCGTGAGAGGAGTTGCTTGGATAGCTCAGAAAGACAAATAGAATAATTGTAGATTTATAGTTCATGGTGAAGGAAAATGGAAAAACATTTGTTTAACTGATGAAACATTCTTAAAAGAGAATAAAAAATGTTGATTTTCAATAATTTTCTCCCATGTTGCATTCCTATGAAAATAGTAAAAAAATTAACATTCTTCTACTCTATCGCTATATCATATATAGTAATAAAGAATATCCCCGTAAAAAATATAGTAGTAAAGAATATTCACCTTTAACAACTTGAATGGTCATAAATCACTTCAAACCCTATATTACCTTTTATGATCATGTGATTTTCTGTTGACATAAAGAAAAAAGAGTCTAGGAACTATATGTGCAAATCAATTGGTTAGTCATATTTACATCACAATGCAGGTGTTCTGTTTGGAATATTTCTCTTTTAAGTATTAATTAGATAGTATATTTAGATAGTATCAAGAGAATATTTATTAACTTTTTTCCAATAATACTGTCATGAGTTTAATTTTTATTTTATATATTAATAGTATAAAAAAATTTACACAATCGATATATCATGGACCAATCATATTTATAATTTTAAAAATAATTATAATAAAAATTAAACATTAATAATAATATTATGATTGTAATTAATTATTAATGTAAAAATTCTTGACAATGTATAAATTAAATTCTACTATCAAATCCTTAATAAATATTTTAAATATTAATTAAATACTATAATTAAAAAATTAAATATTGCATTAAAAATTAAAATAATTATTTATTTTTGAATAACTTTTTTAAGAAAAAAAATATACCGTCGATATAAATTAATTTTAGAATAAATTTTAAAGAAAAAGTAATTATGTTTTTACTGGGCGATGAAGTATTATATATGGCAGGCTATACATTGGAGACGCACTTCATCGAGAATAGAGAGAATCAAAAGCAAAAAGGTACCCACTACTAGCCCACCATTTAACTTCAACTTAGGAGGAAATTCAAACCGCATATTTATATGTGGTGGCCCACATGTACATGTTCTTTGAGCTCTATAAAAAGCCCCTCATGGAACTTCCATTTTCACAACTCAAAATTGCATTATAAGTATATGCTTCTTACTTGATATTTAGTTATATACATTACTTAACTTGTCTCCAAATGGCACAAAACAATTCCATTCTTTCTTTGATTTTCTTTGCACTCATTTTAATTTTTAGCCAAGCATTCGAGTCCATCGAGGGACGATATCTAAAGTCAAATGAAGGCAAGCATAAGATTAATATCAATGAAGATGTTGTCTATGGTGGCATTTCAATTTCAAATGTAGCAACTCTCACAAACATGTCTCCACCAAGTGTGGTGGTTAACGGTGCAACTGGAGAAGGAGACTCGTCTCCTCCTCCATCGGCTCGTGACGTTGACAACTTTAGACCCACAACTCCCGGCCACAGCCCCGGTATTGGACATTCCATTCACAACTAAGCCAATAGCTTAACAATATTGAGAAGAAAAAAAACTCACAATATTTCAAATGTATATATTAATTGTCTATTTAGATTTGATTCACTACAAGCATCTGTATGAATCTCAGTGATCAAGGAAATAAAAAACAGATGTTTTTAATTAATGATTTATAATTGTGACGTCTATTCTGTATATATGTCGCATTTTGAAACTTTAATTGATATATATCTATTATACTACATAAAAGACGGTTCATACAATTAATGTTTCACTTACTTTTTATTTTAAAAAAGTATATCAATTAAATTTAATTAACTAATAATCATAACTATTAAGATATAAATCAACATTTACAAATCAAAATCTATTATCTTAAAAAAGAAATATGATTTTTTTAAATTATTCATGAAATTGATAATAAGCGCTGTATTATATTTACAGAGATATTATGTAGTTCCAGATTAAAATTTAATCTATCATTGTCTCTAAAATTTTAATTTCAAATATGATGCATCATTCTCTCATTTCTCTCTAATATTGAAGTCTTATCAATATTTTTTAATATATTCATATCGTTATTTTAATATAAATGTTATTTTAATATAAATACGTGTCTCGTGGTTATCACCTAATTGATTATTTTCATAGAGAAGAAAAAAATGTTATTGTTTTCATGTAACTAATTAATACTTATTTTAACTATTTATTCATTTTAATTTAATCACATTAACAATAAATATGATATTTTTATATTTTTACAAAATTAATTTATTTTCTATTTTACAAATTTATCTATAGATCGAGTAAATATCATTTGAGTCTCGACAAATTTTTTCCCATGTTTAGCACGGATGATCATATACACATATAATTTTTATTTTAATCTTAATCTTTCATGATTTAATAAATGGTTAGAATTCATTCTTATCATCTCTCATTGTAACACATCCTCTTTTTATATAGACACAAACAAAAATGAAGTATGAAAATATGTACAATTATTATGATTTTTTTTTTTTATCAATACACAACAGTTACAAATCTAATATTGAAATATTCACAATGTTTAATTATATTGTTACTTCTATTTTATTTTGTCTTAACCTTTTAGTTTTCAAAGAGAAAAAACCTTAGAAATTTAAAATTTCATTGAAAGATAAGTAAAATTTAACTAAAAATTGTTTCAACAAAATTCAAATTTGTATTCTCTCAAATTATTTGTGTTTACATGAAGTTCATTAGTCATTTAAGTTCAACCAATTCTTTATGTTGTTTCTTTTTTTTTCTTTGGGTACAATGTTTATATTATTTCAACTTTTGTTAAAAAACACAGAAATGATATAGTAGAGAAATAGCTATCAAAATCCATAAAAGTTGAGTAAACAAATTAAATCAAATTAAGAATGAATTATTTCTTGAGACCATAAGTTAAATATTTATTTCAATAAAACGAAGTAAAATTTTAATAGTAACTACATAACCATTTGATATATTGAAGTGCAAATTTGAATTTAGAATATCTTTTTTCTCTCTCTATATTTAGTGTGTATGATTTCGCTGTTAAACTTTTTAAAAATAAATGCGAATGTGTAATTTTTGGTTGTTTTAGCTTAATTGTCAAGTTTACATAGTCTAATTTACACAAGTAATTATTTTATTGTACATCATTCATATGTTCAATAATTCGTGAATTTAATTTCATGATAGATGTCGAATACTTTGGCACATAAAGCATGGGCCTATTTAACAAAGAATAAAAGGTAACTTTTTATGGGCTTTGGATCAATGGGCTGTTTGTTCATTCTTTGAGGAATGTACCAGGCACTCCCCCTCCTATATCTCCCATCCCCCATTTGAAAGGAAAAGACTAAATTGCCCTTTTTTACTAACTATAAAATAACAAAAATTTACCATTCCACACCCCCCAATTGAAAGTTACAAAAAATTTCATAATTTTCGAATATTTGATAGTTTCGAAATAAAAAAAGTAAGATTTATTGAATAGTTCGAAACTTTAGTTAAAATGAAAGTTTCGAAATTATGTTTTCCAGTTATTTTCGGAACTTTGGTTAAACATGAAATCTTCGAAATGAAACATTGGTTGAACTTGAAATATTCGGAACTTTGGTTAAACACGAAACCTTCGAAATGTACATATCCAGATTTTTTCAAGATTCTCGAAACTTTGGTTGAACTTGAAAGTTTCGAAATGCATTTATTCGAAACTTTCAAATGTTCGAAATGTATATATTCAGATTTTTCAAGATCTTCGAAACTTTGGTTGAACTTGAAAGTTTCGAAATGCATTTATTCGAAACTTTCAAATGTTCGAAATGTAAACTTTTGAAAGTTTCATTAATTCGAAGCTGAATGTTTTGAAACTTTCATTTCCAGGGAAAGTTCCGAAATGTATTTTGTTTTTTTTAATATTATTTTTTTTTGGGTTTAATTTTTTTTTAACATTATTAATATTATTATTAATTAAATTTTTTAATCTTTTTGAAATTAGGTATGAGTAGAGTTGAGGTTCCAACTTCAACAACAATTATCGATTCTACAACAAAATTCACCACTGATCAGGTATTATTATTGATAATCCACCACCGATCAAATTTTGATTATAGATATATATTTGATGTTATATTTAAAACATATGTTGTAGGTATTTCCCTCTCGAGAAGCTGTATTTGAATGGGCAAAAAACGTTGGAAGGCAAAATGGAATCTTAATTGTTATCATTCGATCAGACAAAGCAACCGGAAAGAGGGGAAGAAAAGACAAATTAATTTTGGGATGCGAAAGAGACGGAAGATATAAATCTAAATAAAAAACAACAGTAACTTGTTCTCACAAGAAAAACTGTCCGTTTAAGCTCAGATGTATACCGTTGAGTATCGGTGAAGGATGGAAAATTAGTGTTCGTTGTGGAACACATAATCATGATTTAGCGGATGCTTTAACCGGTCATTCATATGTGGGGCGTTTAAATGAAGAAGAGAGAAAAATTTTCAATGACATGACAAAGTATAAGCTTGCACCAAGATTCATTTTGAATGCTTTGAAAGAGAGAAATAAAGCTAATCTCTCAATTCCCAGTCAAATATACAAAGCAAGGAGTAGTTATCGAGCTTCGTTAAGAGGCTCGTACACAGAAATGCAGCATCTGTTGAAGTTAATAGAACAAGACAATTATGTGCATTGGACAAGAAGACGGGAGAATTCAGATGTTTTGAGAGATATATTTTGGACGCATCCTGATTGCATAAAGATGTTAAACACGTTTCATTTTGTTTTGATATGTGATAGCACATACAAAATAAATAGATATCGGTTACCGTTACTTGAAATTGTCGGTATCACATCTACTAGTTTGTCATTTTCTGTTGGGTTTGCATACTTGGAACAAGAGCGACAAGATAACTTTATCTGGGCATTTGAAAAGGTAAGACAGTTGTTCGTATCTGAGACTTTAATTTCTAAAGTTATTGTGACTGATAGAGATCTTGCCATGATGAATGCTATTAGAGTTGTGTTTCCTACTTCAATTCATTTTCTATGTCGTTTTCATATTGATAAAAATGTTGGGGCAAGATGCAAACAATATGTGAAAAAAGATAGACAAGACGAAGTAATGGATTTATGGAACAAAATTGTATATTCGACTAGTGTGGAGGAGTATGATCATCACTTGCAACACTTTGAGCTAGTGTGTGCCGACATTATCCTTTTTGTTGATTATGTGAAAGATTCTTGGTTGACACCTTACAAAGAAAGATTTGTCACAGCTTGAACCAATAGAGTGATGCATCTGGGGAACACAACATCTAACAGGTATTTTTAAACTATGATTTGTATTGTTTTAGAAAATATGATTTACTAATTTATGTGATTTGTTTTAATTTGTGTTATTTAATTTTTTTGTAGAGTTGAGTATGCTTATTGGAGATTGAAAAACATGTTGCAAACTAGTTTTGGTGATTTGTGTAAAAGTTGGGAGGCTGTGAATATGATGTTGAAGAACCAAGTATGTATCATTAAATCGTCATTTCACAAAACCATCAAAGATGTTGAGCACAGGTATAATTCACCATTTTTTCAAAGTCTACGTCATAGTGTATCAAGGAAAGTCATGAAAGAAATTGACAAACAGTTACAGAGAGTGAAGATTGTAGGTACTGACAAAACAAAGTGTGGTTGCTCAATCAGAACAACTCATGGATTACCATGTGCTTGTGAGTTGGCAAAGTTGCAGATATCTGGTAATGTTATCCCGATAGATAGCATTCATGTATTTTGGAGAAGTTTAAGCATTGAGCATGAATTGAAGGCTGAAGAATCTTTATCAGATTATGACTTTTCAGAAGAGTTGGAAGCAATGAAAGCGTATATGAAGAAACAAGATATTGTTGGTCAAAGGATATTCAAGGCAAAGGTGCGTGAAGTTGTATTTCCACATACAACATCAATACTTGTACCACCTGAGAAGGTGAGAACCAAGGGAGCTAGTAAAAGGAAAAAAGATTTTGATACTCCTCGCGATCCTTCATATTGGGAGTATGTTGATGCATCTCAACGTTCTGCAAATCAATCAGCACAGTGTTCTGCTAGTCAACCATCTCAACGTTCTGCAAATCAATCAGCACAGTGTTCTGCTAGGCAAACATCTCATATCATACATTTTCCTAGTTTTATACATCAGTATATTGAGGAGATAATAGATGTTGTGCCTGATGGAAATTGTGGGTTTCGCGCAATTGCGGCATTGTTAGGTCATACTGAAGAATCTTGGCCTTTAATTCGAACACAATTGGAAAAAGAGATCCATCTACATCAAGACCTTTATGCCAATGTGTTCGATGACAGTATTGAATCAGTGCGGAACTCATTGAAAATTTCAAGATTGGGTGCTCAAGGAAAAGATAAGTGGATGACTATACCAGATTTGGGTTACGTGATAGCAACACTATATAATGTCATATTAGTTTCGTTGTCTCGTAATCTGAATATGACATTCTTTCCGCTAAATAAATCACCATTCAAAGACTCAAAGCTTATCAAATTAATAACAATTGGATTCGTAAATGAAAATCATTGGGTACAGGTAAAATTTATGATTTGTAGTATTGTTTAATAATTTAATGTTTAATATTTTGTTCTTCAAATAAATTAATGTTTAATATTTTATTGTCCAGATCAAATTGAAGTCTGATTGTCCTTTACCACCTACCTCACAAAAATGGAGAGACTTTTGTAGTGAGTGTGCAAAGACATGGGAAATAGCGTATGCAGAACGTATGAAACATTGGGAACACATTGATCCATCATTTACCAAATCATCTTGTATTTCATTAACTGAAGATTAGAAATTATGTTTAATTGTCCATCATTTATCATTTATTCATCATTTAATGTTTTATCATTTACATTTTAACTCAAAATAAAAATTCATAAATAACAGTGACACGACAATCTTACATAACAAAATAACACAATCTTACATAACACAATAACTAATCGTTATACAAGCGGTATAATTCAGTTAATAGTTCATGAATCTCACTAAATGGCTCTACCAAATCTAAGGCCCTACGTGCAATCTCAAGTGTTCTACGATGTCTACGGTCTCTACCACTGTAACAACCTTTTTTTTGTTTAATTATTAAAAATGTTAATTTAAAAATAATAATAATAATAATTGTTTTAAAATTTGTTTAATTAAGAAAATGAGACTATTGTAATATTTGGACAAATGAAGGACAATGAGGTAATTTACAGTGTATAGCCTTTTGTTTTTCTTTACTTCAGAAAAACCTTCATTTGAAACACAAATTCCCTTCTTCTTCTTCTGGTCACCGTGAAAGTTCATCCTCTCAATCTTCTATCCTCTTTTCTTTCTTTAATTTTTCAAATCACTTTAACCCAAAAGCCTGTTAAAGTTCTTTAAAACCGTTATTTAACCTTGCATGTTCAACTCTGTGTCTGCATTTCTAGAAATCAGACTAGAAGCAGGGGAAAATGACCCAAAATTGGACAACTTAGACAAACTGGAAGCTCAAAAACCGAGTTAATCCTTACTTCATTTTCTCTTTTAACTCAAACGGTGAGTTTTCTTTTTTTAAGGTTTTATTTTTTATATTTTTTTTTATATTATGTGAAATTGAAGACTTAATTTCATTACAAAAATTCTGAAGTTGGTTGAAAAATAAAAAAAAATAAAAAAAATAAGGAATGAAAGAAGATAATTAAAATATTGAAGAAAAAAGAAATCTGATTACGTGCATGTTGTTTATCGCTGGGTGTGCTGTTTATGAATGAATTATATGTTACACAAATTTAATTAGAGGCTCATAGCTAGATTATTGCTGGTTGTGAATGAATTATATGTTACACAAATTTAATTAGATGCTTATAGCTAGATTTGAGGTTAAGTATGCTTGTCGAGCACGATTTCTGCTCGTTACTGCTGTTGGCTGATATGTATGTGAAACTGTTAGTTTTGTTACATTAATTTCTTTTAGTACGATGGTTTTAGGCACTTAATTGTTTTTTTGAAACTGTTTTGGGTGATTGCGGACTAGGAGAATTAGAGTGTTATGAAATGAAATTTTCGCATATAGGTGTTTTAAAAATGCATCCAAATGATTTTTCATGACCCTTATGTTGTTATTAATTTCATGACTCTTGTGTTGTTATTATTTTTATGACTTTGTTATTGTTATAATTGTCATGACTTTGATGTTGTTACTATTTTCATTTCTCTTTTTCTCTTTTTCTGCCTATGACTTCTATTTTGAATTAAGGATTTAGGATTTAATTATTATGGGTTTAGTATATCGATAATTTATTTATAATTATTGTGGATGAATGATGCATTTCATATATGACATAATAAAGACTTTTCATACAAAACATCTCAAGTTTAGTACAATATCATGCATGGCCTTATTCACGGTGGGACATTCAGGTTATTTCAGGCATGGAATAACAGGTAAAAGAGAACAATCAGGACGCTGATTGGGGTTTGGCCACACCACCTTTACCAATCAGGACTCAATTATCTTGGTGACCCACATCAAGATATTGAGCGACTTTTCCTTATTTCAAAGGAAAAGATTTGAGGTCATGCATATGTTTTCAGAAGAGAAAAAATAAAACGTGTATAATAATAACAATAATAATATTTTTTATGAGTAAAAAAAATTTTATAAAAATTTAAATTGAAAGTTTTAACTTGAGATGTAAAATTGTATTCATGTTTTATACACTTTTATGAAATAAACTCTTTGAGACTGTTTTCCCATTTATTTTTCAGAACTCACTGAGATATTTTTATCTCACCCCATTTATTTTCTTTTTATTAGCAGCTGGTGGAACATGAGCCACGATTTTATCATAAGAAGACCAGTTCCGAACTCGTGGAATTAGAATTTGATATTTTGTTTTATGATGTAATCGGTCAATCGTAGTTTATGTTCAAGATGTAATATTTTATGAATCTACTAAACAAGTTGTAAACTATATTTATGAATGTAGTTTTCAGTTATGATGGTGATTCTAATTTATTATTCATTATTAGTTACCTCTGTTTTATTAAGGTGTATGGGTCTAATTATCATATTCTAGACAAATGATAATGGGTCTTACAACCACCATCTACAGAAGATGATGGACCAGCATGTGCAGCAGCTGATGATGGACCAGCATGTGCAGCAGCAGTAGGTGGACTCGAAGGTGCAGCTGTAGGTGGAGGGAGGATCAGAGGATGTGATACAGATATGTACCATGCATAGTAGTCTGCAGTGACCTCTCCAGGAAAATTCGCAAGAGGATATAGTCGCTGAAAGGCAAATACAGCTGATCTCATAGTAGTCTGCCACTCCCAATCTATACTCTCCGGCACTCGAGGAACGTCACGCGGTATGCACTGAATACGATCAAATTGTCGAAGACATCGCTCTGGCAGATACGAGACTGAGACTCCACCACATCGAAGGTATCTAGAGAACATCGAAAGCTTCACAAACGGATGATTAACTCGATCATCATCATATGGTGTAAACAATACATCATCGAGTGTCAAAGCATCGAGTCTCCGACGATATGTCATCAGTCCGCCTTCAACAGCATGTTTGGCAGTCCACCTACATGCTCGAGGAAGATGTGCAGGAACCTTTCCTCTATCGCCCCGCTTACAGATGCTAGGAAAATGCTCGTAAATCCAGCACTGCACAATAAATAAATATATAAATAAATAAATAAATAAATAAATAATTAAAGAAATAAATATATATACCTGTAGTAAGGTCACGTAACCACCCAACTGTCGAGTGTCGTGGACAGCTCCATCTCCGAGATTGTCATACAGGAAAACCAATGCAGCACTAGCCCACGAATAGTCTCAACAACTATCTAAGTTAATAAATAAACTAACATATTTCGCCTCCACACGTGTATGTGTTTTATCAGCGAAAATAGTGCAGCCAACTAAATGCAATAGGTATGTTCTAGCCGCACACTCAAACTGGTTAGTCTGAATGAGACGAATGTATAAATCACGCAACCATTGTAATCTATACTGGGCACATTTATTATAATTAATCTCTGCTAATGCTTCCTCCCATGATGCACCTAAATACTCATGGGCAGCTCTGGCAGCATTATTAGTATTCATATTAATAGGTGCATCAAAAAATTTACCCCGAGGTGCGATATGAAGAAGAGTAGCCACATCATCCAATGTGATTGTCATCTCTCCAAATGGCATGTGAAATGAGCTAGTCTCTCTATGCCACCTTTCAACAAAGGCAGATATGAGACCAGCATCAGCCATAGTGAGATAAGCTGAAGAGAGGTGTAGCAGTCCAGATTCCCGAACCCAATGCAATACAGGATTTGGCATAAGAACTTCAGAAAACTTCTTCAGCTTCAACCCATGTGTAATAACCTTCAACGACCCACGATCCTGCGAGTAATTAAAGAACATAACAATAAATATTTGTTCTTATTTAAATAAATAATTAATTAAATATAATGAATATATATACTAATTAATTAAATATAATGAATATATATACTAATGAATATATATATTACTTAAATATAATGATTATAATTAATTAAATAAATACCTCTCCTTCCCATATCTTCCGAGCCACATGGTGTTCATACTGTGTCAACACAGATGTCACCACCGGTCCTCCAGGGAATCCGACCTGCTCAGACTCAGCATCAATAGCATCATTCCCTCCGAGCTGCTGATCCTGCTTAGGCTCAGCATCATCAGCATCAATAGCATCATCAACATCATCACGTGCATGCTCAGTAGACTGATCCTCAACCTGCTCCATCTGTGCAGGCTCAGGTACATCCTCGTCCATATGCGTAGGCTCAACAGCTTCAGTGACATCATCCTGTCGTCGACGACGCTGCCTAATTGGACGGTTTGCTTCATTCCGTCGCCTGTTTGAAGATGTTGGTGGAATTCTGTCTGCGACATCACCACCATCACCTCCCACGCTTCGGGCAATGTTGCGGATGATCTGCCCAAATGCACCCCTCATTCTAGGCACTGCAATATATTAATATATAAATATTAAAAAAAATGGAAAAAAACTTTAAAAAATAACATTATTTCGAAAATTTCATAGTAATATCAAAAATTCGAAACTGCATTTCGGAAGTTTCGTTGAAGGCAAAACTTTCGAAACCTTCTTCGAAACTATTGATCAACATCAAAATTCCGAAGCAAAATATGAAACTTTCGAAACTTTATTTTTTGGGATTCAGATATTTTCGTATTTCGAAACTTTCATATTGAATGAAAGTTTCGAAAATTCCATTTCGAAAGTTTGGAAAGGTTCGAGAGTATTGCTTCGAAACTTTGAGTTTCTATGAAACTTTCGAAGGGTTTGGATTTGACCTTACTTTTGTATTTCGAAACTTTGAACTTCTTGTGAAATTTTCGAAACTATTGCTAAAACCAGTTCGGGAAAATGAAATGTTCGAAGGAAATGAGTGAAAAAAAAGTAACGTAAATTTTTGAGTAGCTTTTATACATTTATCCAGGGGCATTATTGTCTTTTCCTTTCAAATGGGGGGTGGGAGGTACAGGAGGGGGGTGCGTGGTACATTCCTCTCATTCTTCTACCATCTAAAAATTAAATTTTGTACATCTCAGTTAGTTTTATACTCCTTTATTATGAATTTTTGTTCTTAAATTCTTCAAAATACCTTTGTTATCAATAAAAAAAATAAAAAAAAAAAATTGGAACTTTCACAACGTATCCCTATCTCAAAATTTCAAAAAATTAATTTTTTTCGGTAGTTATAATGTGTATCAAAAGTAGTTATTTTTTAACTAAAAGTTTCATTTTTTGATTTTTCAGAACATATAATTATTATCGAGAGTTTTATAAATTATAATGACGATCAGAAATTTCATTTTTTTGAAATTTTCAATACACATTATATGATTATAACACCCAAAAATTTTGAAAAAAATGAAATTTTCGGTTTTAATTTTTTTGAATTTCCAGTTATATAAATTTTTGGGATTTTTCATAAATTCTTAAATTTCCTTTGTATAAATTTGTTGTATTTTTTAAACAGCTGTTGCTCCACCAAATGCCTCTCAAGTCAACATTGTCGGATTTTTCAAAAAAATTTAAATTTCTGATTTGTTAACTTTATTTTTGCCATATTTTTAAAAATATCAGGTTCTTACTAAATCCAAAAGAGAGTGTCAAAATTACAAGGGTAAAATTGGATTTTTGAAAATTGTGGGGTAAGAGTTTAAATATAAAAGTACCAAATCTAATTTTCCAATCGCTACTATCCTAGTGGTACTTGTTTCTATTTTCAGTTATAACCATTTGTATGGGTTCAATTAGAACCATTTGAGAGAATACATGATCTCTTGAAGTTGGTTACAAAAAGAAGAATTAAGATCAATATTGATTTGAAAAAAACAGAGAGAAAACAAAGATTTATTAAGTTTTTTAAATTCACACTATTAATCATTGATTTATAGTAGAACTTTTCTTTTGAATTTTGTTCCTAAGACGGAGGAACATAGTTTTTGATTACCAATTTTGGTTTTTTTTTTTTTTTTAAATTTTTAATTTTTAATTTTTAATTTTTAATTTTTAATTTTTTTTTATTTTACGGATAATGAAGTTTACAAGTTCAATTCACTTGTGTGTAATCCATAATAAATTAATAATTATAAAAAAGTAATGGTAAACAACAGCACCTCACTTCTGGTGTTAATTTTGAGAATACAACTACTAACCTAATTTCTCGCATGGCTTGCATATGGTCTCTAGTTCGCTCAGAAATAAAGCTTGCATTGTTAGAAGGGCTTGGTGTATGGTGGATGACTAATTTATTTTGATGTTGAATACTTAATTGCAGGTTATCAATTCAAAACCAATGTCTTACACCAGTGGCGGAAATACAAATATTATTTATTGGGATAAGAAAGTAAGTATAATATTTTTTTTTTAAAAATAGAATGATTGTTAATTTGATTTGTGTCATACTAATTTTTCGTATATTAACAAATTATATTTTATTTGCAAGTAAATGATTAGGAGAAGCGAGAGCTTTATAGTATCTGAATCATGAATATGACATTAATAGTTATTTTACAATTAAATTATTATTAGAACTAACATTTCATACATAGTCTTCTATATATATATATATATATATAAAGAGGAGAAAATGCTAATAATTGTCTTAAAAATATTTGTTAAGTGATTAAATATATAAAAAATTATTTTAAAAATACTTGAAAATTGTGTTTTTAATTTTAAAAACTTATAAATTATTATTTTCAATACAAAATTTTTAATTTAAATTTCTTTAACAAGTGTTTTAAGTTAAATCTAACCCATATATATAATAAGGACAAAATCAAAAAAATATAATTAATGATGCATTGGAAAGACAAAACGACACTTCAGAATTTTGTTTTTGCCTTTTTGTTAACACTCCATTAGTTTGGAACACATGGAGTATACTGATGACTATTGATAATTGTAAAAAAAACTAGCTAGTGACAAATTCAAGTGGTTGGGGTCACAAGACCATGCTGCTTTTGACTTGACTGTATTTGCAGATCTCCAGCATGATTTCTTAGTTTAATAAATCGAGGCACATTCATAGTTGTCATTGCATGGGTGCACTAATAATATTTATTAATTGTTTCCTATTATTAGATATAAATACTCCCTAGCTCTAATCTTTATTATAAGTAAACAAAAAATTATTTTTACAAGAATTAAGAAAGTTAGTCAAAATGAAATTAATTTCTTAGATCTTGTGTAAAACATAAATTGAATTTGTTAAATTGTTTGTTTGAATGTTAAATTTTCAACTACCCACATTAGATATTTTTAAAATAAATTGAAAGGTATATTAAGAATAATAACACATGATTCAAAAGTAACTTACATTTGTTTATAATAGTAATCAAAATTAAAATTATTTTTTGTTTGTTTATAATAATGATCCTAGGAAGTATTTATTAAAGTTAAATGTAAAAGTTAGTTATAATTAATTTTTAAGTGGTTAATTTGTTAATTTACTACCTCAGTCCCTAATTATAAATACATTCGAGAAATAAATTGTCTCTAAATATATATAAATTTCAAATTATTAGGTGCACTTATTATTTTTTTTCCAAACATACCTTTATTAATAATAGTAATTTATTTTTGAAAATAAAAAGTCAAATTAAATAAATTCATGTATAAATTATATTTTTAGAACATCTATAATAGTAATAAAGACAATACACAAATTTGGTGTAGCCTATTTTTTATTACAAATATTTTATTTAAGTATTTTTTTATATAAAAAATTTAACTTTTAAAAACTATTCTATTTGAGTTATCTTTTACAGTTCATTGTTATACCTTTCTATGTACCGTTTCTTTCTTTTTCTTTCCATTATTATCACATTTATAATTATATATTTAGTCAATATCACTCATTATATTTAAAAAAAAATAAAAATTACACAAAAATAATTGTTTATGATTAATATACATTAATGCAATAGAGATACAAAAAAATTAATACAGAAGTGTCTAGGATATATGAAAAATACGATAGAAGTTTATAATTCAATAAGGAGGTAGTAAAATAATTAGTCAGTCAAAGTATAACATAAGTGTACAAAACTTAGAAATGATACAAATATGAAAATAAGCAATATATATATCACAATTGGAAGAATCATTAGGAAAAAAAAAACTAATTTTGCTCCTAATCAAGCACCACACAATTCCATTACAAGCATTTTATTTGGATGGGCTACTTATTCTATTTGTAAATAGAAATCTAGAACAGCTTTTGGAGTGCCAACTAATATTGGTTTGTCTCGTCCGATAACCAATGAAATAGGTTATACATGCATAGTGCAATACGAAATCTTGCTACAAGTCAATTAAAACAATATGAGTGAGAGTTGAGTGAATAAACTTATAAATAAAAATAATTATTTTTGTTAAACTTTGAGCATGTGGCTGTTCAATCATGCACCCCATTTGATTTGATAATTAGCGTACCCGAAACGAAAAATATTATGTTTTAAAGCCCAGACAAAGATGCCTTTCCCTTCAACTTGTCCACCAAATTCAAAAGATATTTTCTCAAATTAAACACAGACCATTAACTGCTTAATTATGGTTATTGTATAATCATCGATTCAAACTATACCGCTGTAAGTGGAGTGGAAGGTACAAGAGAATCCCATATATACATTTATATCTTATTTCTTCAGGGTCCATTTTTATAATGCGCCAGTCCTCCAACTATTCTTTATTGGTCTATCATAAACTTCATATCGTACCATTTTTTTTTTCAAAGAAAAATTATGTGGGTAGATCTATACCCTCTTTAATATATATTTTTTGAGAGATAAATAAATGGAGAGTGATGTAATAGAAAGAGAGATAGAGAAAAAATAAAATATTAAATAGTTGTAGATAACAAATTATCTGCATATTATTGTTGTTTTTCAAAGGAACAAAATTAATTAATTACATATTGTCTCTATTTGGTAAAATTATTTGATATCTAATAACTTATAGTTGATAACTGTTAATTAATTAAATGAGTGTTTAGTAAAATTAACGGTTTAATTAGTTTAAAAATGTAAAATGATATTTTTAATTAAAAATAATTTTATATCAATTAATGTTTACAATATTTTAAAAGTAGAAATTTAAAATTTATCAATTTGATATATTATTTATTTATTTTATTTATTTTAATTTAAGTAAATAAATAATTATTTAATTTAAATATTATTTATTTTAATATTTAAATTATTTATTAATCATTTATATATTTTATTTATTTAGCTAATATATTTATTTTAATTACAATAAATAAATTATTTAAAAATGTTTATTTTAAATTATTATTTATTAAAATTATTTTAAAATTTAAATTATATAAATTTTTATTTAAATTATTTTAAAATTTTATTATTATTTATTTTTAATTTAATAAATAAATTAAAAAATAGAAATAGAATTTTAATTATAATAATAAGAGTTCCATTAAAAAAAATAATAGTTATAAATTTATAAACTACTTGAATTAATTTATTAATTTTTTATAAATTATAAACTATTATCAAATATAATTTATAAAATATAAATTATTAATTCGTTATTTAACTTTACCACCAATTGCCTTTCTCTCTGAAGTCTCGACTCTCACTTTCAAATCGACTAAAAAACATAGTATAACAATTTTGGCTCTATAGACTATGCCTATATTCCAACTATTAATGATGCATATCAGGAATTCTCGACTTTCGTGAAAAGGTAGGGTGGAGCCACCCGAGATTTTTTTCATAACAACATAACTACATTACCAAGAATCAATTTTAAATCCTTATTTTTAGACATTACTTTTACATGTCCTTACAAAACACATTTAAGAGTCAGCACCAAAACACATATGTTTTTTTCTAAATGATTTTATTTCAACTCAGAGAGGTAAAGAGATGTAAACGATCAAATTTGATTTAGGTGGTTAAAATGGACAAAGATCTCATGTGTTTATGTTATAAAGTAGTACAGCCGAAACTAGTGAGGAAACTTTATCGCTGCAGTATGAGACAAATGTTGTGTGGTAAAAAATTAATACAATAACCATGTTTGATAAAATTAGATTATAATGAATAGTTTATATTTGATAATTAATAGATTAATTGAAATATTTGGTAAAATTAACTATTCAATTAATTTAAAATGTAAAATGATATAAGGGAATATTCTTAATTAAAAATAAATGTTCTCAATTAATGTTTAAAATATTTTAAAAGTAGTAATTAAAATTAATTTTTAATTAATTTAAAATTTATCAATTTCATATATTATTTATTTATTTATTTATTTCAAATATAAATAAGTTGTTTAAAATATTAATCATTTTAAAATTTACATTATATATAAATAATTTAAAATTATATAAATAAATTATTGTTTAAATTATTTTAAATTTGATGAAAAAAATTATTTTAGTTATAAGAATAAGGATAAAATTGGAAGAAAAAAATATAAGCTATCAGCTCATAAGCCACTTGAATTAGCTCATAAAAAATGTTATAAACTCATAAATGATTATTACTAAATAGAGCTTATAGCTTATAAGCTATAAGATCATTTATTGGTTTTACAAGGTGTGGAAAGACTAGATGGGGCATGATTAATTAAGAATGACATTGTTAGAGAGAGAGAGAGAAAGAGAGTTGAGGTAACACTTACCATAGAAAAGTTGATGGAAATTTAGCTTAAGTGATTTAGACGTGTGAAGAAGAGACTTGTAGATTATGTAGTAATGCAAGAATATTAGATAAGTGCTAACAACACATTTTCTAACTCACACGTCTCAAGACACTATTTTTTTATCGGTTGAAATTCATATGAGATCTATCATATTTATGTAGGCCTCACATAATTAAGTGGATCCTATATAAAATTCAACCAATAAAAATGAGTGTGTTGAAAAGTGTGTTTACCTTAATATTATGTAAGTTCCCACAATTTTGTCTTTAAAAGACGTCTAAATAGATTGATGAGAATACATATTAATAAACGTACTCTTAATTTTAATTAAAATAATGTAAAGCTTTTTAATGTACCATAATAGTAGTGTCTGGTGGAAGTTAAGATACTTATATATCAAATCATATAGTAATATGAAATGCAACAGAAGAATAGAGGTGAAGATCAAAAGAGGGTATATCATAATGCAAATGACTAAACAAAGAAAGATTATATAAATATGCACACCAAAAAGAGCATGTTAACCCACGTGAGATAGTGATGAGACCCATGGAATGAAAAAGGTAGCACCAAATTGACATATAAAATCATAAGTTAGCTATTTTGGCACATAAACGGTCCAAATTTGCAAATCACACACTCCACTAATTAAGTCAAATGACATAATTAATTAGTAGATAGAATCTTACAAGAGACCACTATATATTATAAATACCCCCCAAGATCCCATAAGTTATCATATCATATCACATATCTTCTAATTTGAACTAGCTAGCTTAAATTTCCAATTAGTTCATTCATAATTCTCTCTACTCTTACTTCTCTATCTCTTAATGGCTAAATTTCAAGCCACAATAAAACATTTTGCTCTTTTTCTAGCATTAATAGCTTGCAATTATTCCCTTCAATCTCATGCAAGGCTCATAAAACCATTGAACCAACACAATGTTCCTACTTCAACATCAAAGAAAAACAATGAAGTAGCTAGTTATTTTGTAGATTCATCAAGTGAAGTCCACACAAATGCATTTCAACCAACAGCACCAGGAAATAGTCCTGGTGTTGGCCACAAATATTTTACAGAACAAGATATTAATTTGAAAGCAAAAAAAATTCAGAGTCCAAATGTTGAAGTTTCTGTGGCTGAGGATACCAAAAATGATTTCAAAAAAACAGACCCTGGTCACAGTCCTGGTGTTGGTCATGCTTACCAAAATGAAATTGGAAATTGATATTAGTCATGTAAATATGTGTATGTACATTAATTAATTATATTATATGTCTTTAGTTTCATATATTCTGCAATTTAGATTGTGAATTCTTGTATGCCAAACCATGCAGCATGTTGTATGAGTTTGGGTTTAATTGATTATTGGCTATTGATTGTATTTGTATCATTCAAAATGTTAGCTAGCTAACATCTTCTTTATTTATTAGCCAGATATGTTATTTATACAATTATCTCTCTTGTATTCTGTTCATTTAATATTTTGTTCTGTTTAATTTCTCTGGTTTGGACATTCTTTTTTATATATATTGATTGACATGTAGATATTAAATAATTTTTCTTTTTTATTATAAATGTTGTCCTGTACCAAATTTCATTTTTAAAATATATATATAATCAATAAATTTTATTTATTTATTTATATAAGGTCCTTGAATTACGTTACTATTTCTCACTTCAAAATTTCAGATTAAATCTATGTTTGTCATAGACCTATATAAGGTCCTTGACGTGATTTCTTGCCGTGATTTTTCCGTAAGCCAATTGTGCTAAACACATGCTTAGTCTTTTCTTTCTAGTTGTCTTCATAGGGTATCTCACAAGAAAGAATGTTTTTCTTTTTTTAAAAATAATATTTCCACTTTAATTATTAAATAATGTTTTTTGAGTTAAATCAACAACTTCTCTATTATTTCAATTTTTAAGTTTTATTTTCAAACTACCAAGCTACTTTGACTTTATCATTGCAACAAAAAAAATGTTATGATAGTCGCACTCGCACCGAACTAATATTTTTCTTTAGAGTCTTCAAACCTCAATTACTTATTTTTTTGAAACTACTAAAATTAATAATTAGTTTTTATATTAGTATTTTATCTCTTTCATCCGAGTTTACTTAGCCTCGATGATTACCATTAATTATGTATAACTTTGTATATATATACCTTATATCCTAGGAATCAACCACCTTTAACAATGGAAGAGATTCCTCTAAGTGGTTTTTGCATGAATATGGATTTGTTCTTTATAGAGAATTTATGTGTTCTTGGTAGAATTTGAATGCATCGGGGAAAACGATCAAAGTTGATACTAATACGTTGAAAAGACGTGAAGGGGACTACACTCTCAATCTTGAACTTAATATATACCTACTTTATGATTCTTACACCATACTACTCTCTCTCACTCTCAGAATATAAATATAAATACATGATAAAATAAATGAATTTCATCTAAATTTTAAATAAATTATATTATATTTTCTTAACTAATTTTTCCTTATATTTTAGAATAGTTGGAATAGACAATAAAACTACAAAAACAGATTTTATTTTTTGTTGTTGAAGACTTTGGGTGATATATAGATAAGAAAAGAATTAAAATATTAACAACATGTATAAATTGAAAACATGTCGTCATTAAATTTATAATTACTTCCATTCAATAAAAGTATTTGATTTTTTTCAATTTAACTAAAGGTTAATTGATTCTAATCCGACTTTGAGAATACATTTGAAAATGTACAACAATTTTATTTTATTTTTATTAAACACTACAATTTTTTTTATTAATGTAATATATAAAGTTCGTGCTAACAAGTGTCTTAATAATATTTATTAATGACAAAGAAAAGAAAATTCAAATTAAAAAATTTTACTTTTTATAATTTCAAAATTTTAATTATAAAACTTCTAAAATTTATTTCTATATTTAAGTTCCTAACGAATGCCTCAAAATCCTTGTTAACGTTTTCTAATATATAATAATAATATTATAGATAACTTAAAATAAGAATATTTTATGTTTTTATACATTCCACAACACTCATGTGTGTGCAGTTGAGATTCAATGACAGAGACCTTAAAGATTCCTTGTTTTCTTTACTTCAAAGACGACACCACAGATCTATTGATTTTAAATTGACCCCGAATCTAATGATTCTATAAAGATTTTTCTATTATATTATAATATACTTTTAAAACCACTTTATTCTTCGCAGCTTTTATATTTCTTGTTTGGGCAGGTTTGATTTTGCAAAATTTAGTTATAATTTTATTCATTTCACTATAAACTAAAATATAATACGTACTTTTTCCTTTTCTATTTATAAAAAAAAATATATTAATAAAAATTAATATATTTAATCAAAATTTTAGATAAAATATATTAATTTTTGTTGACTTATTTTTTTTTATAAATAATAACGGAAACAGAATTTATCATTTATAATGCGGTTTCATTTTAAAGAATGTAACAAAAAAATTATTTATTTATATATTTTTTAGAATAAAATCATGATATTTTAATTTAAAACAGAATTTTTTTTAATAATTTATTAAATATTTACAAAATAATTTATATTTATCTTCTCTATGAAATCCTTGTCTAATTCAAGACATGTCTTTTTAAAAATTATTGGTTAATAATAAATTAATTATAATAATAATAATCACAAACAAACACCCCTTGTGCAATCCAGCAATAAAGCCAAGACGGTAGCCACCGCATAGTACCTAAAAAGACAATACAATACAACCCTATATATATTACTGTGACAATATGTAATTTAGATGATGAGTTAAGAGACATTAAAAAAATTACAAATAAGATTTTATGTTTAATATATAACCACTAATTTTTAACGTTTGTCGATATATATATATATATATATATTACACTTGCTTTGTCTGAATTTTCATTTTAATTATTTTAATTTATATTAAAATTATAAAAATATATTTAAATATATTTTTCTATTAATTAATTTAGTGTTCGAATATATGTTGAGTTTAAAGATTATGTATTATTAGTGTAAAATTATTTTAATCTCAACAATCAATCACAATTAACTAACATATCAAACAATTACATAATTTGCTTTTACAGTTTTTTATTTTATATATTAGAATATTCTAATTGGTTGTTAATGAAAAATAATTTTACATGAACAATATATATCATTTAATCTCATGTTATTCATTAATAAATATACTACATAAAATTTGTTATCAAAAGATATATTTGAAGACATATTTTTTTTTCTTCTAATTTTGATATATTTAAGAACTACAATATAAGTGCTTTGAGACCAAAGTAAGTGGTTACCAATTTTTTTTTTATTACATTAGCCTCCTTAATTTTAGAGTTAAATAGATTTTTTTTAGTCTCTTTTGAAATTTTATTTTTAGTCCTATACAAAAATCACATTTTTTAATTCATACAAAATTATTCTACTAGCTGTTTTAGTCTTTAGTAGAACAAACATCCTTCAACATTTAAATTTTTGAATCATATTTTGTAAGCATGTTTAGAACATTTTAAAAGTTCATCTATACAAATTTAAATTTATATGTTCAAAATAAAATTCCTTACAATATAGACATAGAAATCGAATTTTAAATTCATTTTTTGTGAATTAATTAATTAATTGTTATAGGATTATAATATATATACAAAAGAACATTCAAAAATATATATTGATGTTCCAATAAAGACTAAAAATATTTGCACAATAATTTTGTAAAAACTAAAATAATATATTTTGATTTGTTTTTATATTAAAAATAAAATTTTAAAATTTTATAAAGAGTGATAATTTATTTGATCTTTCATTGTATATATTGTACCTTCTGTGTGATCTTATTTTATTGGTGCTTTAACTAGTTGATGATTAATTAAGTAAAGAGCTGGCAAAAGTGAGGGTTCAATTCCCCGGTCCATGGAAGCCAAGTAGCCAACCAACCTTTTGGAAGATTCTCCATTTGCATCCCAACTATATATGATGAGCTCGTCCATTCTTTGCTTCATTTATTTATGTGAGTGAGGTGACAATCTCAAGTGGTAGGGCTATGCGACCATCCACCTTTTGACTTGACTTTTTTCTTCCACTCTTCAACTTGATTTCTTAATTAAGTAATTAAGTCACTCATATAGTTAATTCGGGGTCCGGTGTAGGGATATTTATATTTAAATCATGGAAATAAAAGGTGTCATCTGAGTTTGATATTATAATTCAAAAGATAAAATTTAATTTTTATATGAGATAATTATAAAATGAATCAATTAACTTAATTGTCACCGTTAATCACTAACTAACAGTTAAGTAAACAACAACAAAAACACTAATTGCATTATATCACAATAGAAGCTCCATATACTTTAAAAAGCGGTCTATACATTTTCTTGTGTTAATGTTAATAACCTCTATCCACTCAAATTTAAGCTTTCACACACTATGAGCAAAACAACAAGTGAATAAAATGGGCACACAAAAGAAGACAATTGTTTCCCTTACAGGCCTCAGCCACACATACCATTATATTACAAAAAGGTTATATACACCATAGGAAATATCTCCATCACAAGCCTCTCCCCGACACATCAATCTTCCCAAAATTTAATATTGTATCGCTTACTAAGAATACACTCAATATTTCTTGATAACCAACAAGAATAGCCATCTACTCTACAAATAGCGAGAAGGATATCCTTCCACCACAAAGAATCTTTAGAACCAACAATGACTTCAAATCTACTTAAATTAAAGAAATTAAAAGTTCATATCCGAAAGAGACCAGATACCAAATAGCTTCTCTATCTTTCATACGTTATTGCCATTTGTTGAGCAAAGCCAAATTGAACAATTTCAAACTCTTCACCCCGAGCCCTAAATCCTCATCTGGTTTGCACGCATTCTCTACACTAATCTAACATATTTTCTAGTGTCCTGTAGAATGAAAAGAAATATAGTGGAATGTTGCTTAAAACATAATTAACTATAGTCATTTGACCCCCATTGAAAGGCGTCGATCTCTTCAAGCAAATAATTGTTTCTTCATGTACTCAATCAAGGGTAGACAAGTGTGGTAACGTCTAGGTTTTTTTTTTCCACTAGAAAGCTTAAAAACATGAAAGGGGTCGACTGATCCACACAACATTATATATAAAATATTGGACACAAGCTCCAAATTAGTCTCATACAACTTTCTTTTGAGAAAAGAACTTTCAAACCTGCTACTGATTTGAATCCTATCAAAAGAAATTTGATGCTCCAAGTATTTTCCAAAGAGCCTCCTCCCATGAAAATTGTATCATCAACAAATTGTATAATATAAATATATAATTTAGAATGGACTATAAATCCCTAAAAGTAGCCTATTTGAGTTTCCTTATGAGTCAGACTAACTAAATCCTTTGTGTAATAACCATCACCATGTATCTAGAATATGGTAATAAATTCATACATTTTAATATTTCAGAAGCAATCATATTAAACATATTAAGTACAATCATTGAAATCAATTGTAACTACAAAATGTATATAGTTTACAATTTTCCTCTAATGTACCAAAATTACAATACGTACTAATTCTTAACAAAACACTAAATCAGAATTATATCCTTTGGTTCTAGATCCAGCCTTTAGCCCCTCTTATCTACTATAATACATAAGAAAATAGAGGATGATATAATAATCTCAATGAGTTCGAAAAAAAGGGAGGGGTAGTTTAATTTTTTTATTTATTTATTTTATTTTATAGATGCATCATAAATCATGAAATAACATGTAGTTCATGATAAAAACTTTAAGTTTATCTTTTCCTTAAAATATGTCAAATAACATATTCTTAAATTTTCTTTAAGTATGAAAACATAATTTAATCCTCTTTTCCTTTGAGTATGGAAAACATATCTCAAATCCTCTTTTCCTTAAAGTATAGAAAAATGCACGTTCTCTTTCTTTTCCTTAGAGTACGGAAAAGTTTCTCAATTATTTTGACGTGGGTCACCAAGATAATTGAGACCTCTTGGTGAAGTTGGTCTGGCCATGACCCCCAAATCGGCATCCTGATTCATTATTCATTTACTCACTGTTTTATGCCTGAAACAATCCTCAAATGTCCCACCATGTACTTGGACCATGAATGTCATGCATTTGTAATGTTATGTATGCAATGCATATTTCATCAACACATCTAATTGAGTCACTCAATCAAACTCAATATGTTAATACATAACTAGAAGATAAATTAACTTCAATCATTCTTCAAAGAAAATCTTAATTGAGAATTCGTTTAATTGAAAGCAGACACTTAGTTACACATTATCATAAGGGGATTTGGATTAAAGACAACATGACTAGAGGTAGATTCTGACCATAGGTAGCATGATTAGAGGAACATGGATCAGAGGCAGCATGACTAGAAACAGATTCTGACTAGAGGCAGCATCATTAGAGGCAGAGGAAACATGATCAGAGACAGAGTCAGAGGAGACATGATTAGAGGCAAAGTCAGGGGAAGCATGATCAGAGGCAGAGTTAGAGGAAACATGATACAAAACATGTTTGAATCAAAGGTAGCATGATTAGAGGCAGCGTAATAAGAGTCATACTTGGATAAAAGGCAGCATGATTAGAGGCACATTAAGATCAGAGGAACATTCTGATTGGAGGCAACATGATCAAAGTCATACTTGGATTAGAGACGGCATGACCAGAGACATATTCTAATCAGTGGCAATATGAAATGAGGAAAATTAGAGGCAAAAGAGAAGAAAATCATAAACAAGGTAGAAAAAGGAAATCAGAGACAAAAGAGAAGAAAATCAAAGGCAAGATAAAAGAAGGAAATCAGAGACGAAAAAGAAGAAAATCAAAGGCAAAATAAAAAAAAATAAAGAATGAGAGGCAAAACAACATGTGTTGGAATTCTAGGAACGCATTAATTTTGTATTCCACCCATCATGATTAATTCTATTTCCTGGGATTCCAAACACATCAGAATCATCACACCACAAATGCAGAATGCATGATTTAAAGAGCAGTCAAATGCAGATTTTCAAACATTTTCTACATGCTAAAACTCTGAGTTTTTCTCTCACTCTCATATTTTAATAAAACCCAATATCAAACCCAGAAAATCATTTCTAACAAAAATTTAAATTTAAATCGAATCCAGAAAACCCACATGCAAAATGTGAAAACAGTTATAGAAAAAGAACTCAGTTTTTCTAAGAATAATCCCCTTCAACTCAAGCTTATATGTGGAAGATGTCTACTCTATTAGCTTTCAATTTCTTTAGTCTCTTGTGTCTTGTGTTAGCTTTAGGGTTTTCCATTTTTTTATCTTTATCTCCCTTTAGTACTGTTTTTGGTTGATTTCTGGAGTTTGAGATAAGGAAATAGACATGCAAGGGGTTGGAGAGAAGGTAGAGGATTGTAGAAGTCTGTTGTTTTTTTATTTCTGAAGTGCGGTGTTTTTGTTCGTCATCTTAGTGCGGTGCTGTTTTAATTTTCCGTCTTGTTGTAGTATTCATTTGATTCAGATTGCGGTGTTCATTTAGTTCAATTCAGTGCAAATTCAATTAATGATTTTAGGATCTCCAATTTACAAAGCAAGGGGCATTGATATTTTAGGCTTTGTCACAATTGTAGATATTTTACCATTTAATGCTATAAACATGAATGTTGTGTGTTTGTTCACAAATTCATCATTTTTAATTTTAGCAACTTTGAATTGTATCATCGATCAATATAATTTCTATTAATTTGAATGAATGAGTATCGCTTTTTTAAATAATAACAAATATCTATTAATATGTACTCCTTTAAGTCTTGAATATAAGAGAAAACTTGAATAATAAAATTTCATAAATTCGGTCCAAAATTTGAAAAAAATAATCTATTTTTGTTGATTCGTTTTCTCTTATATTTATATTTGAGTTCAGATGGATTTTAATGTAATAATATATTTAGGAGGGATGCATGTTAAAACTATTAAGAGACACTGGGGATGGTAAGAATAGAGAAGGCGGCTTGAAGATAGATGGAAAATAATGATATCTCCATTTCCATTCTCCAATATCCAATGAAATGGAAGTTAAATGCAGTTTTAGCAATTGTTAATGCAGGTCAAACATAAACACCATTAAGTATATAACCACGAGAATCTTTCTCCTTCTTTAATTTTGCTTTGAATCTGCGGCTGCGCAATCATGCAAACCATAAACAGAGGATCCTATTGAGAGATATGTGTGTCACTTAAGTAGTACTGGTTGACAAAATCATATAAAGATTTATGAAATTGAACAGAATCCATTCACTTCTAACTTTATTAATGCTCTACCTCTCTAAGTGGAGAGGGAAGGTAGGAGAATCCCCTTCTCTTTCTGCAGGGTCCATTTTGATTTGATGCTTCTCAACTCTACCAACATTTTTATTGGTCTATTATAAATTCTTAATAACTTTTCAATTTGTTTATCACCAAATGCTATACAATACAAAAAATATAATCTTTTGGTCATTCACAATTGCCAATGTTAAAAAAAAACATCATATGCTTTTTGTAGAACAATTAAGAGATTCAATAGAGTTTAGTGTGTTCTAATTCTAATTATAATAAGATATAATAAAGATGGCAAATTCTAGTGGTGTATTGTGGACCAATACTTTAAAGTAATTTGAAATTTTAACGACCATAGACAATATTTATCGGAAGTATAAGTTAACGGTTTCCATAGTTTTTACAATTGAGACGATAATGTAATTTATGTCAGTTCGACGAGTTGAGTTTAGAGGAACAAATTCATTTTTCTTTTATTTTATTGAATTTACATCGATTGAATCGGTGTCTCAGACGTAAAAATATGAACTTTTAATTCAAATCTCGAATGACTTTCATTAATTAAGATAAATGATCTTTAAAGGTGGTCCACCTAACAATAACAATAATGTATTTATGTTAATATCTTTTATACCCCTCTACAGAACAAACAACTGATTTAAAGAGTGAGGTGTTAAGTTGATTGAAAATTTCATCATCACCCACAATATAACACTACTATTTATACTATCATACTTAAATTTCTCATTAAAAAAAGTATAAATATATGTATAATATTATTGCTAAAATTTGAGCTTAAATCATATCCCAATTATAATCTACTAATACTTATCATATTCATTCGAATCACTGCTAAAAAGAAACTATCTGTATTTAGTGTTGGATATATCCTAAAACAAAAGGACCATGAGCCCAATTTACCCTTATGAACATCAAAAGGACATGAAAGTATGATCAGGGCATTGACATATATAGTGACGAGGCTTTTTTGTTTATTTTTACTCAAATATAGTGATTAGAAAAAAGTTATTTGACATACACACACCAACGGCCCACATTTGAAGAGCATGTACTCCACATATTTAGTCAAATCAATTGACATATAGTTAGAATCTTAACAGGACATTGAACTCAATACAAAGATTATAAATACCCCAAAAACCCCATAACTTGTCATATCATCTTCTTTTCCATTTTCCACTTATAACTCTATTTCTACCTACACAAAACCTCTAACGTACGTACCTTTTATTTATCTAGTCAAGTAATGGGTTTGTTTCAAATTACACCAAAATGTTTTGTTGTTTTTCTAGCACTAATTGCATGCATTAATTCCCTTCTAATAACTCATGCCAGGCCAATTAGACCATTAATGAACCAACAATCAACGCTAAACACAAATGATTCGGGTGAAACCCATGCAAACTCTTTCCGGCCGACAACACCAGGAAGTAGTCCTGGTGTTGGCCACCGAAATTTCGTTGGAGAAAATAAGAACATGAAAACAATGGTGGTTGTTCAAAGCCCGGATGTTGAAGTTTTTGCGACCGAGAGATCATCTGACGACGGCTTCAAACCGACAATTCCTGGCCACAGCCCTGGGGTTGGCCATGCTTACCATACCAAAATTGGACATTTACATTAGTCATGTGATTGAACGATTCTTTGTAGATACCAAAACAAATTTAGCAGCATATATGTTCCTACATAAATAATGTCCTTAGTTTCATTATGCACCTTGTATGCCGCATCATGCATGTAGCATGAACTTGTATTTTCGTTATTTTTCTAAGAGCCTTGGCATTTAGTTATTGTTTGGGGGGATGTTATTACTCAAGAAATGTAAAAAAAATTTCCATATATTTGTACTGTTTGTAATTGCTAGGTTAATGCATGTGATGCAAATCATAGCAAAATAAATAAAAGGGTTGTTTAATTATACAAAATTCTTCTTTCATTCTAGTATAGTTTCTTTTTTAATATTTAACATTAGGCTAAAATATTATATTTATGATGTATAATTTTATCTATATTCATTTTCATCACCATAAGTTTGACTTTGACTTGACATGTGAAAGCATATAATCACTTTTGAAACATGACCAGTAAATCAAAGTGTTAATGTTAATTTAACACATTTAAAAAATGTACACAATCTCAGATAAAAAAGGCATGTATTCCAAAAAGGAAAGGCATCAAAAAGATTTACGAGAACTAGGAGACGTCTTACAATGATTTTATAAAATGGATAATGGCCCAATAAATATTTATTTCTTCAATGAACTCTAGTAAAGATGAAAACATTTCCGGATGGGATGATAATAAATTGGTACTTGTTCAAAGATCTTTCATTAACTATTCTAGATTTTACACCCATGCATCACTAGGTTTGAATTCTACAAATTAATTGTCCAAGTTGATGGAACTTGGTTGTACAACAAGTACATAGAGATTCTTTTGCTAACTATTGTATATGATGAGAACAAAAATATATTTTAGATACGATGTGTCTAGAACTTCATTTTGAAAAACTTAAGATGACATATACTATGTCAAATTGACTTTTGTTTGATTAGAGATAGACACAAATTCATTAAACGTAGCTATAACCAAACAGAGAATTAATGGTTAAATCCTCCGTTCGTAGTAATTTAAAAAAAAATGCATCTTGAGGATGAATTTCTAAATATATGTGAAAAAAAATTTGGAGCATAATTTTAAAAGTTGGGTATTTAAAAAAAATAATATAAAATATATTATAAAAAAATGTTGTACCCCAAACGTATTTGAATTCAATTTATGGTCTTACAATATACACTACGCGAAAAAACGCATATTACAGCGCTTTTTTTAAGCCATTTACAGCGCTTTTTCAAAAAAAAAAAACGCTGTAGTTAGCAGCGCTGTAAAAGGATACAACAGCGCTTCTGTTTAAAAAACAAAGCGCTGTAAAAGGTAGACAAATTGCGCGCTTGTTATGCACATTTTACAGCGCTTATTCACAAAAGCGCTGTAAAAGGTGCACTTATATAGTTGAATATTATGCACTATTATGACAGAAGCGCTGTAATAGGTGCAATAATATAGATGATTTGTTATGCACCTTTTATAGCGCTTTTTCACAAAAGCGCTGTAAAAGGTGTACTTGTATAGGTACATTCAACTGCACCTATTACAGCGCTTTTCCAAAAAGCGCTGTAATAGGTGCATTCAATAGATGCATTATTATGCACTATTATGCACCTATTACAGCGCTTTTGTGAGGAAGCGCTGTAATAGGTTCATTATAGTGCACCTATTACAGCGCTTTTTAAAAAAAGCGCTGTAAAAGGTGTTTTTTTTTTTAATTTTTTTTTTAGTTTTATTAAATAATATGATGTAAATTTTAAAAAGCGCTTTTTTAGAAAGCGCTGTCTTTTAATCTAGAATCAGTTCACAACATGCACAAGTATTCAAACATGCAATCAGTACTAAAACAGCTCAGAACAACACAACAACAGATTCACTATATTTTCAAATGCACAAATATTCACAACATGCAAGCAGTTCATAATTACATATTCACAACAGCTACATATAACTACATATTCACACAACTACCTATTCATATAACTATCTATTGATTCACTATATTTTCATACAACGACTCATATTCACAACCTAGTATATACACAAACAGCACAGAACTACCATGTCCCTTGCAGCTTGTCATTTCCCAACAAATCAAATAATATTCATTTCAAGCACATACTGACACCAGTCTTCCTTTATCTCTGTTAGTTCTCCTTCAGAATACGATGGACTGGAATTGTCAAAGTACTGATATAAAAATTGAACATAAATAAGTTAGAATCAAATATAAACATAGTTTATATATGAAAATCAAATAATTAAAATACCGTACCGTTTCTGGGATTATAATTTGATTCTTATCAACAATCTCCTTCATGAATCGCAATACATAGTACCCACAGTCGATGTTGTTAGTTTGACGAGGGCACTATAAAATAAAACATATAAGTCAATAATTATTTAATTGTGAATTGATTGTAAGTGAAATTTAAAAGCATATATTTTAAACCTTTATTGGAATCCATGTGATGTTATTTGACTTTAGCTTCGACACTGTCGCACCTCTTTGAGCTCGAAAAACTTGTAAAACACTATCGAATAAATAAATGTGATTATTATAGCATTAACAAACACATTATTTATATATATATAAATGTAAAAAATAAATGAATATTACTTACGTGTCGAACAAAGCCTTAATCTCGGGACGATTGTTGTAATGGCCGTGAATGGGATCTAGGTAGTATATAACTTCAGAGGTCGCATTGATTGCAATTAGCACCCAATGTGCCCTACAACAACAAAAATTTAGTTTACACAAATAATAAATTAAGATCTCATAAAATAAAAAAGATATAAATATAGAATATATAATTACGTACCCTGAATTATATGGTGCAAGGAATAACTTATCCTTCTCTTTATTTCCTAATAGTATATCTAAAACGTATTTATTTACATTCGCTGGATCGTGTTTAAGCATCGATATCTTATACGGAGACAAGAATGAAAATTTATTTGACAATATGCGCGCGCACACGAACTTCTCATACAAAAACCTTCAATAAAAATTTCAAATTAGATTAATTACCAATAAATTAAATTAATTACAAATAAATGCGATGAAAAGTAATTTTTACCTCATGTAAATGCTCATAACAGTAGCACTCAGCTCCTTATGGTCGAGAAGTTCGTATATGTGCTCTTTTTCAAAAAATTCTTCATACGCGTCTCCGAATAGATCTTTATCCATGCTTATTATTCGTGAATCGTCGCTGCCCATATTTTTTTTTGCCTGTATGTCAAGACACGACCCATATGGAGCAAGTCGTGGCTGACTTATTTTAGGAGCAGGAGCAGCAACTGATTTTACACGATCCAGTTTTTTAGCAGCAACAACTTTGGTCGCTTTATTACCCTACAGCTTTTGCATTTTGCCAGTTTTATTACCCTCCAATTTTTTAGGTTTGCCGGCTTTATTTTTGCCACGAACATCCGGTCGTGGTGCGGCAGCTGGTTTGCTGGCTTGCTGTGCGGGTGGTTTATTAGATTGAATCTGAAAAAATGAGGTTAATCAAATTGTTAGTTTATTGAATCAGAAAAAATGACAAACCTTACAGAATAAATGTTACAAACCTTTTCGGGCGATGTGACTGTTTCATTTCTGGGAATCTTCTTATCATTCCCTTTATTAGACTTTATTTGAATCTAAATAAATGTGAAATTAAAGTTAACATTGGAAAAAATTCAGCAATTAAATATAATCAATTAAACATACATTTCAATTAATTAAACATACCTTGTCAAGGGCAACAAGATGTTTGGACCATGCCACGTAGCTGCCAATTGCTTCGCCCAAATAATTCAGATCTGCATCGTTGTCCGGTACAGGCAACGGTGCTGTTGGTTCCAAAGCAATAACTGGCGATACTTTGACATGGCCCGCAGGGATTGGTGTGTTGTGCAATACCTCGCCCGGAGCATTGCACAATGTTCCCTTTCCGACCTTCCGATGAGTGGGGGAGGATAAGTATAGCACGCATGGAGTGACCCCCTAAAACCAATGGTTAATACATAAGTATGTGAAAAAATTAACTTTAATGAATTTCTTATTTTATTAAGTAATTAATTAACTCAGGAAGACTGTTGAGACCAACGTTGCAACTTGCGTTTTCACTCTCAATGTGAATTTCACGTTGGGGCTAGTCCGCAATTTGTACTCTCTTCACATATAGGACATGCACACTAACCTTTAATGTTATATCCTGATAAATTACCATATGCTGGAAAATCATTAATTGTGCCGAACAACATAGCCCGCAAATTAAAACATTTTTTCTTATACCCGTCATAGACTTCTACACCTGTCTCCCACATAATTTTTAAATCTTCAATTAAAGGAGCCAAGTATACGTCGATATCATTCCCCGGTTGTTTGGGTCCAGAAATTAACAGAGACAACATCATAAACTTACGCTTCATACATAACCATGGAGGTAGATTATAAATCAACAAAATCACAGGCCACGTGCTGTGTGAGATGCTTTGAAGACCATGTGGATTCATTCCATCAGTAGAAAGTGCAAGGCGTAGATTTCTCGACTCTATCCCGAATTCAGGAT
The DNA here is from genome assembly GCA_037974755.1 of Cicer yamashitae. Taxonomy (NCBI): domain Eukaryota; kingdom Viridiplantae; phylum Streptophyta; class Magnoliopsida; order Fabales; family Fabaceae; genus Cicer; species Cicer yamashitae. Next base: position 13,831,619 of record JBBPBQ010000002.1, read on the forward strand.
ACTCGTGATCAATTTTTGCCCATTGCGGAGAATCTGCAGGGTGTCGAAACTTTCCATCTCTAATTCTTTCATCTGCATGCCATGTCAAGTGTTTTGAATCTACTTCACTGCGATACATGCGCCTAAATCTTGGTATTATCGGAAAATACCACACGACTTTTGCTGGAGTAGATTCTTTCTTCTTATATCGAGAGACATTGCATTTCGGACACGCCTTTAGTAATTCATATTCATTTCGAAATAAAATGCAATCATTAGGACACGCATGAATCCTTTCATAACTCATACCAATAGAGCACAAAATTCGTTTAGCCTCGTAGGTTCTACTGGGAAGTTCATTATCATCTAGCAACATATCTTTTAAGAGTGTTAGTAATTCTGTGAAGCTTTTATCAGACCATCCATTACTCGCTTTTAAGTTGTACAACTTTAGTATCGCCGAAAGTCTTGTGAATTTAGTACAACCATTATATAATGGTTTCTCTGCATCACTCAACAAGCTCTCAAACATTTTAGGACAATCACGAAGATCTTCTTCAACTGCTTTTGCAATCTCCTCAACTCGGTCCGGCTCATATGTATCTGTGTCGAAATCAGTTGAAACATATGTATCTGTGCGAGTGTTTCCATTGATTTTCTCACCATGTCTTATCCAACATGTATAGCTTTGATCAATTCCATACCATACTAAATGTCCTTCCAATTCATCTGCTCTAATGCGTTTTCCAAAACAACATTTTAAACAAGGACAAACGACTCTATTTGGATCTTTTGCATTCATCACTGCAAACTCAATAAACTCCTTCACTCCATTTTCATACTCTTTTGTCAATCGATTGGCAGACATCCATTTCCGGTCCATTTATATGACCTATATATATATATATATATATAAATGCAGTTACACAATAAGCATGATTTCAAGTCTGATATATATGACCTATATATTGATAATATTACACATATCTTATAATATTAATGGTCCAAGATTAATTGATTTTAAAACAGAACATATATATCATGTAACAATTTATCAGTTTGAATTAGTGACAACAACAATGAAATAAAATAAAGTACCTGAACGTTGATGATCAATTTGTTTTAAAGGAGGAAGAGGTAAATCAATTTGTAGATGGGCGCACAGGAGGGTTCGCATGGGAGGGACGATGAGAGTTCGTAGGGTTTGGACAACGTATTAAAGTTGTTTTAAATTTGTTTTTATTTACTTAAAGTGAATGTTTTTTATTTAAAACGAATGATTTTACAGCGCTTGTTCAAAAAAACGCTGTTGTATCCTCCGTTATTTTTAAAAAATTTATACAACAGCGCTTGTATTTAATAAACGCTGTAAAAGACGCGCTATAAAATGTCATTTTTGGCGTAGTGATAATATTTTAAGGCTAAATTCAACGTACAAAAGTAACTTTAAGTAGTGCAGCTTACAAAATAGTTGTTTTATCTTAACTAACTACTAATATTTTCTTATTTAAAAAACATCATTGTTCTATCATTAAATCCTAAAAGTTCTAACAAATGTAAAAAATACAGTCTCAATATTAAATATACTCCCTCTTCTTCCCCTTCGCCCCCCACTATTTGTCACCTCTCTTTGTATTTCCGCCCACTTTAAATATAAGTAATTTTGCATAAATAAAAATTAATATTTTTATTTCATTTATATATATCTAGGAAAAAAAATGTCTTGTCGGATAATAACACCAAAAATACGGAGAATGATTTAAACAATCAAACACCACCTTTCAATTAAACCAACTTCTGATCAATAAGAAAACCACAAAATTTACATAGATCAAATAAAGTAATGTCCAATTTTAAAACAACCATAATTTTTAACATTCCTTCAATCCTGGCGTGGAGTTCAAAACTATTCTAATTCCGAAGCCTCTATAAACCATAAACACTTATTAGCCAGAGACAACAACACATTAATTATAGCAAGGAACCTGAATCAAGCACATTAGGTTTCAGGAACTAACGACACTTTTTGGAGCTGTTAATTAAATTTTAAAGTCTAAAATCATTCTTAAAAATTCTCTATTAAATATCTTAATATCACATCTTCTATTGAAGTAATTTTTTAAAGACCTAATTCATTATTTTATTATTTTTTAGGGTCTAAATGAGGGAGTTTATATGTTTAATTTTTAAAATTTATTTTTTTCGGAAAAATATCGAAAAAGAATTTTTCGATAAAATCAACAACTGAAATTGATTTTTTTGTTGAGAAAAAATTTAAATTATTTTTTATCAAAAATATCGAAACTTTTTTCTCTAAAACTTTTGAGAAAAAAACGAAATGTTCTTTTAAAAATCTAATCGAACATAAATTTGAAAAAGTGAATTCATAGGTCCACTTAGCTCATATAATTTTAAGAGCTTTTTAATTTTTTGAGCTTTTTAATTAGAATTGTTTTTGATCCGTCTAACATATGCAGAGACTTATAATTAGTGGGTGTATGAAATTTACATCTATAAACACTTCAAATGAAACATAAACAAGCATTCAAATTTCATAAACAATTTGTTAAACTAAAGAATGTGGCAAAAGGACACTCTACGATATGAAGTGGTGAGCCTGCTTTCTCACATAATATGAAAAGTGTACCATTGCATTTAGTGAAATTATATGATCGGAGGGTGATAAATAGAAAATTGTTTCTATGCAGTAATGACTGCCCACATTTATGTAATTGGTGACTATACAATCATTGATTGTATGAATATATGCGATCAGTGACTACAAGGAAATTCAGTTAAAAAATAGTATTTCATGGTATACCACCTAAAGACTTAGTAGACATTAAAAAAATCATATTTATTGAATGAAAAAATGTTGAATTGGTACTTGCACTCTTTTCATGTTGAAATTCATGTTTCAAAAATTCTCTTTTATAAAATATAAGTAAAAATAATTGTTGAAATATTGATATATGTGGTTAAAAGTTAAGATGAAATACATCAATTTTTTAATTACTATTTTATTTATATTTCATTCTAAAGTAATATACTTTTCTAATTGTTTGCACCATAAGTGTGACATTTAAGTAATAGGTTATGACTTGAAGATTATTACAAGGGAGACTTGGAATAAGAGATTACCTATTTAAAAGAAGACTAATCTCTTCTAGTTATGAGGTATGTCTTTCTGTTTTAGTGAAATTGATACTTGTAATCAACGAATCATATATTTTTCTCTTACTATGTAGCTTGCCATTAATAATTAGTTTGAGATACAAGCAATGAACCGTCGGAAATTTTTTCACCATGGAAGTGTGGTTAGATTAGAGGTATAGTAGTTCGAAGAAAATCCGATATTTCATTTGGGTGGTTGTTGTAGTGAAGTGTTTGTGGTTATTAAAGAATAAAATTATATTTTAAGTTGGGTTGGCAAATTGAACCATCGAAAGCTTAATCTTAACTATTCGAATTGATAGATTTTTCTTATTAGATGCTTTTGTAGATTGTAGTTTTAAACTTTAAAGTTTCATGTGCAAATTGCAATGAGTTGTATTATGAGGTTGGAATACTTTTTGTAATCATTTGATTTTAATATCATTTTAATTATTATAAAAAGACTGTTTGCACCTATATATTTTTTTAAGCTAAAGAATAAAACTAAGGTGAAAAGGAAAAGAGCGTAATAATAAAAAGATAAAGATAAGTATAAAACCTAAAAGAATAATTAACTAAAATGAGAAAAAGAAAGACTATATCGATTGTAATAACAAATCATTTCAAATATAACTCGACGATAAATTCTACAAAATAGTAAATATAAAACCAAAGTTAACAAAACTGTTCACACACATTTTATATTCTTCGTAAACATAAGAGATATAAAACTACATTTGTCTTCTTATGATATATATATTCTAAAGCTATGTATTACTATAGTAAAATATATAGTAAGAATTGATCTATGATAATATAGCATGTGTTTTTCTGCATACCTACAAATAGCTAGGAAAGCACAAACCACTAGTCCAATTTGCGTGTGTGGTGCATGCAAAATGACAAATTGTACAATGGGCTGTACATCTTGAAAGTTCAGGCCCGCGCACTTCTTCTAACCGAGAAAGAATAAAAAATGTGAAGTTTATAAAGTGATTAAATTAATAATTAATATTATAAGTACAAATAATTGATTATACATATTTATATAATATCAACTATTCATTTGATTTTGATTGTTAATAATTAAAATTATTTACTTTATTAAAATAAAAAATAAAAAAAAATTATTCACTTTAATTTCTAAATCAATTATTCACATTAAAAGATTCAAATTCATCCGACATAGCTTTTGAAGATTCTTATGATTTACTATGCTTTTGAACTTGCGAATCTAGCGACGTACAGGACCACCCGGGCACGTTCCTTCTTTTTTATTTGACTTAAATATAGTGTTCCATTCCTCTATTCTATTTCATTATATTAACAATTTTTGTGTATGATATATATATATACACCCATTAATATTAATTTTTTTTAAAAAATATTATATTGAAATCAAAGCTATATAAAAAAGTTTATTTAAGTTGACTGTCAAATAGCTAGTTACTTGATCTTAGAGGTGTCCTTAAATTATAATTTAATTAATAAATATTAATATTATTATATTAAATATTTTATTTTAAATTTTAACTCAAAATCTCATAAACGTGTGTAAGTTTATAGTAGTATTTAACATCTCTTTTATAAAAAAAAAGTGATAATAGATTAAATTGAGTTAGACTTTATAAGACTTAATTTTATTCTATCAAAAAATTTAGTTTGATATAACATTTTTTAAGTCTTGAGTTCGACTTTTATAAAAGTTTGATACAATATATTAATCTAATAAAAAATTTATGTCATTTTATATTAAGTTAATAGATTAATAAAATTAAATATTTTTTCGAGATTTAATATCACATTTTAAAAAATTTGAGTGTATGACATTAGATTTCAAGTCTATTTTATTATAATTAATATATGATTTACATATGCAAAAGATCTATACAAATAGAGGTTCATTTGATTTTTTTCTCTATAACTTTTTTTTCCTTTCAATTTAGTATTTTGTGATTTAATTTTTTTTTTTAAAACGTGGATGAGTCAATTTTTAAGTGATATGACACATTGATCCTTCACGCTGACAATGTTATTTATTTATTTTATTTCACTCGTTAAAAAGTAATAAAAACAATTTTGCCATCCCTTTCTTCATTCTTCAACCTCAACTTTCTGTCTTTAAGATTTTGGGGCTACTTCAAATACATTCTGAGTCACATAATTCTCAATGAGTTTGGGGGATGAAGTTGATGTTTGTATGATGGAGATGTGGATCTGGGGTGGGAGGGGCAGAGATCAAAGATCCATAAACCATTTTCCTCTTTTCACTCAGAAACCAAAAAATATCAAATCCTTTTTTCTATGATAAAAAATACACATTCAAGAATTAACCCACTCTTGTCGCAATGGGTTGGATGTGTGCTTTGGAAGTAGTGATTTGAGATGATGAATTTATATGAGATTGGAGGGATGAAGGAAATGAGTTGAATGTTTGGATTTTCGGTTGTATCTATATATTTCTTAATTATTTTTTACTGAGTCGAATAAAAAATAACTGTGTTAACGTGAAAGATGCATGTCATCACTTAAAGTGTTGTCAAACAAAAACATTTTAGAGAGACCAAAATAGGGATCCATATTTGCTATGAATTTTTGCATATTTAAGTCTTAATACATTTAAATGTAAAAAACAAATGTATAATAAGGAAATGCTAACAAGTTGATAAGAATTCAAATATAGAAATAATCTTAAAAATTGTTTAATTCAATTGCTAAAAGATTAAAAAAATTATAATTTGACGTAAAGTTTAAAATCGATTAATATACAACAATTATAATATTAAAAAAAATATTATTTTTATTTCTTTAAGTAGATCAGTTTGTTATGCCTAAAAGATATTTTTTTATAGTTTGTAGATTAGTCTTTTTAGTTATATAAACTTCTAAAAAAACCTTGAATTTATCTATTTTAAAATATCTATCTGACTTGTGTATGTCATTGACTCTTATTGAACAATCTGATTTATTAAGATTAAATGATCATAGATCTTTTTGAACAACTTGATTTATTCCCACCTTTAGTTGGTGTATAATAGATTTCACAACATTTTTAGTTTACATATATTAATGAGAATAATGATTGTTTATGAAGTTATATACCACCTTATTAAAAGTTTGTGTTACTATATACCACCTTATTAAGAGTTTGTTACAATTCTGTGAAGAGTAAATTAGTGGACGTTGGTCATAAATATTTAAATAATTAGTTTGCTAATTATCACAAGTTCTATATAAAAAATATCTCACGTATTTATTTACTATCTTTTATCAATCAATCAATATAAACCTTAAAGAGTTTCTATTTTCCTATAAAACTCTCAAATTTATATACGAAGAGATTATACACCAATGATATATCTCAATAATGTATGTATCCATAGGAATTTTTAAATTCGCACCCTTGTCAAAATGAGAGTCAATTTTTTATGAATTTAGTGCATGTCTTGTTTTACCTTGGGAATATTCCAATCTCACTGTGAAATCAAAATAAGCACTTAATCAATTTCGATTGACACGTACACTTCCTTCATGCCTATAAAAACCACTCCCAATGAACCTATTTCTACACATCTCTCATATTCTTGATTCTTTATCCGTTTATTTTAGTTGTAGTCTAGGCAAATACATATATATTCTTCTTTTCTGAAAGATATTTGTTTAACCAAAACAATTAATTTGTCACAAAAAAAATGGCGCAAAAGAAGGCCATAATTTTCTCAATTGCACTAATGATGTTGTTGCAGTCCTCCATCGAGGGACGCCACCTAAAGTACATTGGCGAAAGTAGCAACCAAAACTTGATGAAGAATAAAGACTTAGCTACAAATGAAGCTACTTTCATTAACGTGTCTCCACCAATTAGGGATATTGCACCTCCTCCAAGTCATGATGTTGGTGATTTTAGACCCACAACCCCTGGTCACAGTCCTGGTATAGGACACTCCATTCACAACTAGCTAGCTATATTAAAAAAATAATAATAATAAACATGAATTAGGAAGAAAAACATGAAATTACTCTTTAATTCTTTCACTAAATTTTGTGACGATGATATTAGAGAGAATTTTGTTTTCTCATTAATTTATGTCGTTAATTTTATTTTTCTAGTAGTCATGGCAATTGGCAAAAGCTTCAATATCTATCCGTGTCTGCATGTTTTAATTATTTTCATTATGTATGTGTGTGTATTATTTGAAGAAATCAAATGAAGGGAAAATTAAAAATTAGATCCGTCAACTATTGTAGAGTGTTTGCAAATTTCATTAGCATAAGAATTACTAGCCAGGAAGATTCTTGATTTTATTTGAATCGATGAAAAGGTTTGAAAATTTGTGTTGTTTATGTATAATGATGGAGTTTTAATAAAAAAAATTCCCCTAATTGTTTTGTATTATGTTGATCACTTAATTTGGTCTAAATTTTGTTGTATGTTAATCCAAAATAGTCTATCTTAATTTCATGTATACTTAGGCGTGGTCTTGAGGTTCTCATTCAACTATAAGTTCAAAAAAAAGTTAAGAGTAAATAAAAAATGGACATCAACCCAAAATGTAGTGTGATTTTCCTAGCATCCCTATTACACCTAATTCCGTTACCATATTAGTTTAGTTATTCCATAAAAATATTTTAGTTATGTTGTTACTTAGTTAATCCTTGATTGTTCCTGTTATTAGTGTTTAGGATTATTGTCATATATAGTTGGTTACTCTTTTGGTCATTTGAGTTTGGGTTCTATCCCTTTCTATAAAACCCAAACATTTGTATCATGTTTATGAAAATCAATATGAGATAATAAACAATTAAGAATATTATAAAAATAAATAATAACGTCAAAAGTAATTAAATTTATAACTGTTTTGATACGTATAAAAAGTTAAAAAATAACAATTAAATTTAAACAGATGAAGTCATGTGATAATAATTCTTTTTTAGTTATGCCGTTAATTAGATACAGTTTAGAAAGTTGTAATGCAAAAAATACATTAATTTATCAAAAATTAGCATAATACTTACTTTCTTAATATGTGTGCATTAACTCATCAATTTATTAGCATTAATACACTAGTTTTCTATTTTATAAGAATATAATTTTTGGGTTCCAATATATTATCTTCAACCGAAAATAATTTTATTCAAAATACGTCAGGTATTAAAT
>JBBPBQ010000002.1:13854376-13876915 GCA_037974755.1 Cicer yamashitae
TTTTTATAATTTTTTTTTTTTTTTTTTACCTCTTCATCATTATTTGGAGAATTAATATACGCGGTTGTTTAATATGGCCATAAACGTCTTAGAGGTGATATTTTTAGTAAATTTTAATTATATATTAAATCTATTTTTTATTTTATTTTTTATCATTATAAAATTTAGTTTGTTTTCAGAAACAATAAAGATACACGGTTAAACTCTTTTTTTAGAGTTTATACCCTTAATATACATGTTTCTCCCTTTCAAGCTCTGTAAATACCACTTTGATGATGGTAGCATTTCAAGTATATATAACTTCCTTCAATCCCTTACCCCGAAGCTCCCATTTTTTGGCTTCTTTTCATTTGTTTGTTTACTTTTTTCACGCTCACATTAATCAATGGCACATTTAGCTCCCATTCCTTTGTACTATTGTTTTTGTCTCATGAACTTCTACTCATGAGTACTATAGAGTGCAGGCAACGCCGATCCAACACGTTGTGAGACCTAAAGCAAAAATAATTTTTTTAAAAGTTAATAAATAAATTATTAATATTTTATTTAATAATTTTAGAAAATTTCTTTGGCAGCAATCATGATAATTTTAAATTCATTTTTTCTATATTTTTCAAAAAATGAAATAAGACATTTCAACTGTTCTACAACAACATCAAAAACTCGTGTAGAATTTTCCATCTTTTAGTTGTTGAAGAAGAAAATAGTGTGTAAATACATTGTACTACTCTAAGAACTCATGTTAGCAATGTGTTCACTACTTGTATCATGATTTCTCAATTTATAACTAATATTTCTCCTGTTAACAATGTACTCACCATTTGTCTCGTGATTTCTCAATTTATAACTAATATTTCTCCAATCCCTACTACATTCATTAGTCAATTTACTCGTATTAGTAAGAACATTAAATAATTTGCAACAAAAACAAAATGTTCTGTCCAAGTCACGAGAATAAATCAACCATCTTCTACTTCATCCGTTGGGTAACTTTTGAATGTAATATGACGAAGAAAAGTGTCTTGAAGATTCATTTTTAATCTCTCAAACTTGTATCATCGAACAATGTAAAATCTTTTTTTAGAGAAGACTAAAGCGGTTGCTTTAGTGGCCTTATCCTTGAGCCACCTCTAAGTGTAGGAGTTTGAGACAAAGCATCATTCAACCACCAAACACTTCCTCTAACAAAATAGTTATAAGCTTTTTAGACTCATGATGAGAAATTGTTAATTCATTTCTTTCAAGATAGTTTAACAGATGTATCTCTGTGTGTGGGTACATGCACCTTGAGCGAACCCATATTGAATTCATTTCTTAGAAAGATTTGGCGGATCCTTTCTTGAAGCGGATCCTTTCTTGAAACAATACAAATACAATCTCGTTGAGGATCCAGATAGGATGGAACATCAAAATATGACAAAGCGAGACAATGAAACTTTTATAGATTATGCCAAACGATGGAGAGAGTTAGCTTCACAATAAAACTTCATCTTTCTGAAAAAGAAATGATCACTATGTTCATCAACACTCTGTATTTACTATTTTATGACAAAATGATAAGGAGTGTTTTACCAAACTTTTTTGAACTTGTCATTATAGGGGAAAAAGTTGAGATGGGTTTAAGAAGTGGGAAAATCAACCTCAATGATCTAGGGGATCCGCCTATATAGGTGAATAAAATAGAAAGAGAAAACGATTTGTGATGTCACCCATATGTCGCTGCAAACTTGCAAGACCAACCCATTGAAATATCAAACCAAATTCCGATAAGTATTAATACTCTTGGAAGAAAGTTTGTAAAGTTTCACCTGATCCCATATCTTATAATGAATTACTGCCACATCTTATCCAAAATTCTTTGGTTTTGACATATCCAACAACACTTCTTAAGCCACCATATCCAAGAGGATATAACCCAAATGCTAAATGTAACTATATGCATGAGTCATAGAACACTCCATTGAAGATTGTAGAGCTTTAAAATTCAAGGTGCGTAAAGGAAAATAACTCAACAGGGTGTTAGATTTTAAAGGAAATGAATTCAGTATAAAGAATAATTCACTCCCAAATTTTGGAAGTTCTTCGATGAATGTCATCATCATTGAAATAATTAGAAGGATATTGAGTTATCTATAATTTTAATGTAATTTTAAAGCACTTTTATTACTCCAGATGATACTCAACTTTATCGTAGGGTGGACACAATTTGTTCTACAGTATTTTGAATATCAATAAATGCATTTTTTTTTTGCTTTTCTTTCTCACCCGTCATATATTTCACAATTTCTTACCTAAAATTATTTGTCTTTCTCTTCTTTTAACCATAAATTATGCATGTTTGGAAGTAGTTCATTTGTAAATAAGTTTGTTCAGACCTTTTTACATAATTTCATCCATGCTATTATTTCCACCAAAGGGGAGAACGATAAATATATACTCCATTTATTTAGATGGACCTCAATATATTGGGGCATGCAATAACACCACGTTAATCCCCTATAAAGGTTGTTTTATCTTTATCATTGTCTAATTATGCTTTGAATATACCAATCACGTGGACAAATTTCAAGATCGTACCATGAGTATTCTAGTCGCCTAAAAATCAAAATTGAAATGTTGTAAGCATATAGGGATTTGACCTTCTCATTAACCAGTTGAATCATGAATGTAAAATTTGGAAAACAAAAATGATCATTTATATGTCCATACTAGACAAATGTATAATAATTTTAAATTCATTTTCCATCATGTCCTTCAACAATATTATCAACTATCTGACATTTTAGCTACTTTATCTTCAATGTTCAAAGTAAGTCATGATGAATAATAGTCACTCACAAGAATGAAAGTCACAACCATCTTGTGTACTATCAAATGTAGAAGAAAAGCTAGATAGAAAGTTCTCGTACCAAATATTACCTCTTATATGTGGAATACCCTCCCTGTGTATCAAACTATAATTAGGGCACGTATTTATTCTTTATTATATAAAATAAAGTCAGTGCAACCCATTCGAACAAAAGTCCTCTTATCTAGAGTAATTATATGTTTTGACCAACTGAATTCAATTCATGAAAAATATTGACTGCAAAATATTGACTGCCTGATGTCATAAACAACTTTGTCAAAAGAGGTTAAAAGAAGAACGTATGCACTTAAGAACTTCAAGAGAAAGAATTAGTGCTCAAAAATATTTTGCATGTCTAAAAGGACTAGCATGACAAGTGTGCTCCTTATTATATGAGCCCCTATATTAATATTAAAAAAAAAAAAAAAAAACATTCAAGTGTGGCTCTTATCCACACAAATATGGATTGAGAAGACTTACCACTCCTTACTCGTTGATGCTTCTAAAAGCATAACATCTAAATGAACACCAGCTAGGTCGAAAACCCAAAAGGAAAACCTAGGCAAAGATTAGGGTATAAAAATGAATAAAAATCCTCTAGGTTGAAAACCCGAAAAGGTGACCTAGGAAAAAATTGGGGGACAAAAATGAATGAAATCCTAGTAGGTAAAAAACCCAAAAGGGTGGCCTAGGAAAAAGTTAGGAAAAAGCCCGTTAGGTCGAAAACCCGAAAGGGTAACCTAAGAAAAAATTAGGGCCACAAAAAAAATATATAATGAAATAAGCTCAGTAACTTGAGAATCTAAAAACAATGAGAAAAGAATATGGCTTACATGGACATATCAAAGTTGAAGTAGAATATATTCTTTAAGTGTGTGAAGATAGATTGGGGCAAATCATATCCTCTAGAATGGGTTAAAAACATGATTTAAATTGTAGCATGAGTTATTAGCACACTATTTTTATGAAATACTACTAACAAATCGGGTCATTAACTCATATGAGATCATCTTGTCTTCTTTTCTTTCTATGAATCCTTTTTTTGTACCATAAATTTTCTCATTAAATATCATTGTATGAACCTTTCTTCACTAATTTCTTGAGTTATAAATCTAGTTTTGTCAAAATGAATTTTTTATGATAATCATATGTTGGGACACAAAATATGTAAATGTCAAGAGGCAAAAACTTGTATGGTGTCTTTGCACATAAGGCAGGGGAAACTAGAGACAAGTCGAAGATGTAAAAAAAATCTCTTTAAAGATCAAAAGGACAATCAACACTATTTATTCGAAGTGGTGCACATTTTTCATCCATGAATCCAAGGAACATGTTCGCAAAGAGGTGAAAGAAATAGAAAAAATAAATAAAATAAAAATTGAAAAAAAGTTGATTGAAATAATTGAAGGAAAATGTCCATTCATCTAATGCATTCATGACATTTCATATTTTCAATTGTGTATAAATTTAAAGTCGGGACAACTAACTCGCACCCTCTAATTCGAAAGACGGGATGACTGACCCGCACACTTTAATTTAAAGTCAGAATGACTTACCCATACCATCTGATTTAAAAGTCGGGATAATTGACCTGCAACATCTGACGCGCACCCTTTATTTTTCATTTGAAGCAGTAATAACTAACCCACACTCTTTATTTTTCCTTTGAAGTCAGGATGACTGACCTACACCATTCATTTTTCTTTACAGCCAGATGGCTGGCCCGCACCTTTTATTTTATTTCTTTGAAGCCGAGATTTCTGACCCACACCCTTTACTTTTGCTTTGAAGCCGAGATTTCTGACCCGCACCCTTTACTATTTCCTTTGAAGCGGGGATTTCTGACCCTCACCCTTTACTTTTTCCTTTGAAGTCGGGATTTCTGACCCGCACCCTTTACTATTTCCTTTGAAGCGGGGATTTCTGACCCTCACCCTTTACTTTTTCCTTTGAAGCCGGGATTTCTGACCCGCACCTTTTACTTTTTCCTGTATAACCGAGATTTCTTATCTATAGTCTTCACTTTTTCCTTTGAAAGCGAAATGATTTGCCTGCACCTTTTATTTTTTCTTTGAAGTCAGAATTTCTGACTCGCACCTCTTATGTTTCCTTTGAGGTCGGGATGAACAACTCGTACCCTTTAATTTTCCTTTGAATTTGGGAAAACGACTCGCATCTTAAGCTAAAAAAACGACATGCATCCACAAAGCTAAGAAAACGATTTTTTATGTATTTTTATCTACTACTCTTTTGGTGTAATAATAACATGGTAATAAAAAAAATAATTCAAAATTTTTTATTTCATTATATTTAATAGAAATAAAACAAAATTAAATATAAAATTATAAATATGAGATTTTTTAAGTGAATTAAATATGAATATTATTTATTTGATTATTTAAGATTGATTTATATTTAATGTTGACAAATAAAATTTGAGAGTTCAACTTAATTAGTCATAACAGTAGACATTTATTATTAAAAATTATTTAACCTAATTTATTAATATAAATAAAAGTATTATAAGAATTTTAGAAGAAAAAGAAGGATTAAAAAAGATCAGCTGATTTTGTGTGCTTGAATTCGTCCACTTAAAAACTACTATTAATACTCTGTTGCATATTCTTATAGTAAATTCTTCTATCAACATTTGTAAAACAAAACAATGTAGGAGAGAAAAAAAACGAGAGAGGTATACACTTATCTCTATTTTCTTTATATTGAGTTGTTTTGTTAGTTGCGTATTATTTTTACCTTGTCAACTGAGCTTATTTTTCCCCCTTTGTATTTAATTTTGCCTCGTGTTGTTTTGTATTCCTCAATATTATCCATGTTCTCTGTATTGTATGGTTTCTGCGACGAATTATTGATTGCATAACAGCTGTCACTGCATAAATTTAGATGTCGGCATTAGCGCTGTTACCCTATTTTCCTTCTTTCGCCGGTGCTCGCCGCTTGAATCATTAAACCATTTTCATCAATTAAACAAAGAAAGGCAAATCATGTGACAAAAAATAATAATTGTCCCGTAAATTAATAAAGCAACAGCAACAACAAACAACAGTACCTTTAATGTTAAATAAAAAAAGTAATATAATGAGTATTTTATATTTCCCTTTTGTGAAGGAATGTTTTTTTATATTCTCGTATTCCTACTTTTGTACATTAGTCCGGTTCAGTTGGTTTTTTTTAAAACAATTGACGATATTTAAATTGGATAAAAATATAATTAATCAACCCACAAATGTCTTCTATTTAAAATCTATATGTATTTTAATTTCTCTATTGTATTTGAAAATATGTTCTTCTCTTTATCAAATCAAATTAATAAAAAAATTACTTTTTTTTTTTTATTAATGTGAATAATTAATTTTTTTATTTTTTTTTTGAGGGAAAATAAATAATTAAATAAATAAATATTTTGTATGTAATTAATTATAAGATAATCGTTTTAACGGATAATGTGGAATAATAATACTTTCTCAATTTATAATCGATTATCGAATTTGAATTTTTGATCAAGTTTATTATTTTAGGTTTTATCCAATTTTTTTTTAAAAAAATAAAATTAATAGCGACTCTTTTTTATTTAATTTTTTTTTCACACAAACGTGACATATATAAACTAAATAAATCAATTTTTATTAGGCTTTGGGCTTTAGCGTGGGCATGAAGAGCAATTGACCAGAACCCTATATTTTTAGGACACCAAATTATTCTTTAGCCTAGTAATCAATAGTGTATATATTAATTATTTTCTTAATACATGTACGACATATAGAATAATATTATATATTTATGTTCTTGTTGCTTCGACCAAAAGAATTTTTATTAAATTGAAATTATTAAAACTTTATTTGTGATTTACTATGTCATAAAATAGATTAAATAATTTTATTATGAATTTTATTTAAATCAATTTTTTAAAGAACATTTATTATGAAATAACATTGATGGTTTTGCAATAAAAAATAGAAGAAGAAGGATATTTATATAATTACAAAGACATCATTTTATTGATTTGTTCAGGATATTCAAAATATCAAAATCTGACTTTTTTTATTAATCTATTTATATCTTTTGTCTTATATAAAAATAATTAGATGGAATATTATTTTTCACCGTTTAAGCTTTTATTTTTTATATATGATAAGCCAAATCAATTGTCAAGAAAATATATAATAAATCAAATCAATCAACAGTTACAAATTTCGAGTATTTATACCATGATTGAGAACTAATCAACAAAAAAAAAAAGCAGTTAAGTTTACGAGTGTTCTAAACACATTTGTTAAAAAATTAAAAATTAAAAAAGTCAATTGAAAATATATTGAAACTTATATTTTTCTGTCATTAAAAATTTAAAGGTTGCTCTTTTCAATACAATACTTCCATTTTTATTTACTTAACAAGTAACTTAGAGACATTTATTAGCAAAACTTTTCTTACAATTAACACCTTCCCCCAAGTTTGAATGTATACCTTTCATTACAATTTGAATGTATGAAACAATTTTTTACTAACCTATTATTAAAAGTAACTTAAGATGCCTAAAGTCTAATCGATGAAATTTAAGTAAATAATCTATCTGATTCATATATAAGTGATTGTCGAGAAAATTTTGGAGAAATTTATGTACATAGAAATTATTTCAAAACACAATATATGCATATATCATAAATTGGCTACAGATTCATAGAATATCGTGTGATACATGTAAATGTGTCAACTAAGCTCTAAAAAATTAAGCCCCTTTAATAAATTCCTACTAAGCTCTTTAATTATAAATCTTCTATCGAGAATTTTTTTGACTTAATTGCAGTTTTAATCCCTATTTATATTGATTTACAAAATTGGTCCCCATATTTTAAAAGTCGACAGTTTTGGTCCCTCTCTCAGATTTTTAAACAAAAAAATAACGATTTGATATATTTTAAATGACGTGACATACAATTCTATGATATAAAACCATATAGATCCATTAATTATTCATATGTCATTAATTAAATTAAAAATAAGAAAAAATTCGAAGTTGAAAGTTAAGTTTTTACGACGTTTTATTTCAATTTCATAGGTGTTAATCACTCTACATCATCATATCATATGTCATGTTATTTAAAATATCTCACGTCATCATTTTTTAGCTAAAAAATCAAAGGGAATGACCAAAACTGTCGACTTTCAAAATAAGGAGACAAATTTCGTGAATCAATATAAATAGGAGGACCAAAACTGTAATTAAGCCAATTTTTTTTTATATCTCAATCTATTATTTTATTAGTTTTTGAAGTTAAAGTGAGGGAGCTCATGATTTTATTATTTTGGCAACTGAGATTTTTTTTTTCTTAAAAAATTTTTGAAATTAAATTTTTGAAAATCAAACAAATTAATTATCCTAAAAATTATTCTCTCAGATCAAGCCTAACTAATCATGAATGCCCGTCAATACAGACTCAAATTATTATCTTAATTTCCACCAACACTCTCAAATACTTTAGGCCAATCTCGTAGAGTCAAGACGTTATAAGTATATTGCACTCATAAAGAGGCCAACATAACATATCTTGTAATGTTATTCACCCAAGCTAGCTATATAAATATTATCATCGGAATCGAGGCCAACAATAGATCTTGTGTGCACGTACAACAATAGACTTCGCCACAATATATAATATTACTAATAAAAATCATTAAACGAGTGTTACTTATCGTTAACTCCAAATCTAGTAAAGTTTTGGGAACTTCAATTTCTACAGATTAGTAACCTTGTGATAACCATTATGGTGAGCACGAAATCTTGCCTCAATTTAATGTTGAAAACCAACGAGTAAGAAAAGTAGCTTTAAAAACCATCTAATTTTATTTTTTTTTAATAAATAAGATGTATTAATAACGATTATACGGGGTACTCGAACTCATTAGAGCATAATATAATTACTCATGGAGCAAACAAGACATATTTTTTTAAAATTAACTATTATTATATAGAATATAGAAGTTCTTATAAGTTTTATATATAATTGTTAAAATAACAAAAATGACAAGACAAAACTACGATCAACTATTTGGAAAGAGATATTTGGGAGAACAAATTTCACATTAGATTTGGTGTTCCTTCCAATTCAAATGTTATATATTTAATTGTCATAGATTTTAAGTACCCACTTTTGTCATCATCTATGCTAAACATAAAATAAAATAGAAAACTTTTTCCCATGGAAATAGAAACTCGGCTTTTGGTTGAATAAAAAAGTTTGTCTTCTCTAAAAAAGAAAACATTGCTTAGATTTGATTTATGCTTAATTTTCCCTCAAGTTAATGAATGTTGTAAGGAAGGACACGAACCTTAAAATTTTGGAAAGAAAATAGAAACATAGCTAAATAGCATCCGTGATTTCTTAATTTAATTTCACTTAACATTTTAGTCTTTTTTTTCTTTCTAATTTAGTCCTTTATTTTAATTTTAAGTGACAATTTCATCTTTTAGGTTTTAAAATGTCAACACTGTTATCATTTTTTTTACAAAAATTCAAAATTTTGATGAAAACCTGTAAAATTAATTATATTATTCAACATAATATAACCTTTCAAATAAACTCATATTTTCATTATTTATTTGATATTGTTAGAGATGAAAATATGAGTTTATTTAAATATTTAAGTTATGAATTTGAAAAAATTTACATCATAGTGAAGATAATAATTAATTTTATGGGTTTTGTTTGAAATTTTTGATGAATTTTTGTAAAAGAAAAGGATAACATTGTTGACATTTTAAAACAGATTAAATTGTCACTTAAAATTAAAATAAAAGACCAAATCAAAAGAAAAAAAAGATAAAGAACTAAAACATTAACTGAAATTAAGTTAAAAAACTACAGGTGGTTAAAGGACCATCTATTTAGCCTAGAAACATTGAATCATTTTTAAATAAAATACTTTCATGTGTCATTCTACCGTGTTATAAAAATTGACAAACGTCGTTATATGTATAGAAGAAACAAAACTTTACGTGAAAGAAAGTTGAACTTAATTTAATATTAATTAAATACAGTTTTTTTTTTTTACTTACAGTCTTTCATAAAAATTATACAATTCAAATATTATTCTACTTTATTGAAATATGATTATTGTTTTGACTAAATTTAAAATATTACCATTAAATATGATTTTATTTATCTTTTTTTTTTTCATTTGTTGTATTATCTTTATACTCAAATTATTTCATTTTTTTACCAAGAATAAAATCATTTGAAAAATTTACTATTAAATATTAGTTTATTAATAATTTTATTGTGTCAGTTGTTTTAATTGTTTGCCACTCTATTCTACTATTGATGCTAGACCTCCATAGTTATGGAATCTATCTAGAAAATAAATAATCGAATCTTTATCTTCGTGGAATTTATAAGTAAATTAAAAAGAGAGAAATTATTGAACTCATAAGTAACTAAATAAACAAAATAAGACTATACATCTAATATTTTGTAATTTTGAAAGATATTGTTATATTTTTGGTAACATAATCGGAATGTGTATTTTAATATTTTTTTATAAATTACAGATAAAGTTGAAAAAGTGACACACAATAAATGGTATGCACAATTTTTTAAGTGATTATAGCGGAGATGAATATTTTTTTAAAACTAAAGAAGTGTTAATGTTGATCTCAAGAGAGATAAATACCGTTTTCCCTAATTTATTTTACTTTCGAATATTTGATCATTAACCTTTTAATACAATTAGCTCTATATATTGACCAAGTCTTTGCTATTACGATAAAGCCTTTTGTTCTAAAAATTAAAGTGCCCATTTATCAATGATATTGGATTGAAAATTAAAATATAACTAATTTACTATTTATTTTATTTTGTCATTTGGTGTATGTTTTAGACTGAAAAAAATTTGTTGTAATAACTATTGCATATAGAATTTGTAATATATTGTAAAAAATATCAAAGTTGTTTTACTTGAGCTTTAAAATGGAATAGAAATTTATTTTAATTTTTAATTTTCAACTGTTCATTAACCTATTATCAAAAATAACCTTTCCTAATCTTTCATCATTTTGAAAATTTATCGCTCTATTTGAAATATTATTATTTTTATATTTAAATATGAAATATTTGTATTAAATATTCGTTGTTTAATCCTTTTTATTCTTACATTTAAATTATTTAACAAAATCATTTTAATTATAAACAATTATATATAAAACTTATAAGAACTTCTAAATTCTATACATTATTCATTTTAATACAATTAATTATTATATTAAAATATCTTAGTTGAGCTATACCAAACATTTATGTTGATTAATGAATTTAAATTGTGTATTAACCTATGAATCATTTTATTTTTCTGTTGAAATATTATTCTTTTTACTAAAATTTGAAATTTCATCGTACTGTTCCTATTAGTTTATTATTTTAGGAATTATATATTGCATATTATCAATGTAGGTCCCTAAATGTAATACCACTTTTATTGATATACAAAAATTAAGAAAAGTAATTATCACATTAAATATATCAATGATGTATTTTTTTTTTTCAAATATATTCTTTCAAATGACTATGAGATAAAGGTGAAAGATGTTTTAATTTTTTATTTATTTAATTAAGTCTTAGTCAAATCAATTGACATAATTAATTAACACTTAGAATATTAAAGGACATTGACATACTCAACAAGATTATAAATACAAGAGGATCCTAGATAATAACATATCACCTATTGCATCTAATCTTATCATAAGATAACTTAGATTGTTAAATGATGGGTAAATTTCAGGTTATGCAGAAATGTTTTGTCATTTTTATTGTATTATTAGCCTGCCATTGTTTTCATCCATCTCAGGCTAGGATAGCAAAACCATTGATGCCAAATCAAGATGCGGAAAGTTTAGGATATTCATCAAGTGCAGAAACAAATGCTTTCTGACCCATTTCCGACCCACATCTAGGACATAGTCCACGAGTTGGTCATAATATTAAACCTATGAATTCGGGTCCAAGTCCTCCTGGTGAGGGACATAATATTAAACCTATGAATTCAGGTCCAAGCCCTCCTGGTGAGGGACATAGTATTAAACCTATGAATTCGGGTCCAAGTCCTCCTGGTGAGGGACATAGTATTAAACCTATGAATTCGGGTCCAAGTCCTCCTAGTGAGGGACATAGTATTAAACCTATGAATTCAGGTCCAAGCCCTCCTGGGGTGGGACATAGTATTAAACCTATGAATTCGGGTCCAAGCTCTCCTGGTGAGGGACATAGTATTAAACCTATGAATTCGGGTCCAAGTCCTCCTGGTGAGGGACATAGTATTAAACCTATGAATTCGGGTCCAAGCCCTCCTGGTGAGGGACATTAATAATAAATACAAATGGACTTCTACAAAATTATGTGGAAGTAAAATAAAGTCTTGATGTAACAAATAATAATAATATACCATTCCAGGCCATTTTCAGTTCTTAAACATTTCAGCTTAGTTACCTTTTGAGTTCCAATTTGCATATGCCATTCTTAAATTTCATAAAAGTGTCACTTTTAATTTTAATGACATTGATCCATACTTTCCTAGAATAATCATCAATGTTGATTAAGAAGTAACAACAACCAGCATGAGTTTTTGTCTTTGAAGGACCCCACAAATCAGAATGAGCATATTCAAAAGGTCTAGAGGTGTTGTGTTGGCCAACAGCAAAATTGTTCCTCTTAGACTTTCCTAGAATACAATGATCACAAAATTCCAATTTTTCAATTTTGTCACCATTAAGCAAATTCTGTTTTGATAACTCAATTAAGCCTTTTTCACTTACATGTCCCAACCTCATATGCCATATTTTAGTAGATGAATGCAAACTAGAGCTAGCAACTGAAGCTTGTGCATTTATGGTAGAACCCTCTAAAATATACAAACCATTTCTTTTAATGCCTTTAACAATGATATCATCTTTATTAACAATAGTCATGATACCATTCTTTATGTTTGTGGAATATCCTAGAATGTTAAACATGCCAACAGAAATTAAATTTCTTTTTAATTCAGGTATGTACCTTACATCCTTAAGCAGTACCTCCTTGCCATTGAGCATTTTGAATCAGATTGATCCCTTGCCTTGTACCTGACATGATTTGATGTTGCCAAGCAAAACTACTCCACCATCACGAAGGTCTATTGATTCAAAATTATCCTTCCTTGGACACATGTGGAAAGTACGTCCTGAGTCTAATACCCAATTTTTTTCACCTTCAGAATTTGAAATCATCAATGCCTCTGTAGATTCATAACCAGCATCAACAAGTGCAACATTTCCAGAATCTTGAGAGTTTCTTGATTCATTTCTTTCAGGGCAATCTTTCTTGAAATGTCCTTTCTTGTGGCAATGAAAACATTTATACTTCCCTTCAGATTTAGTTCTTGAATTGGACCTACGTTTATTCCCATTTGATCCTTTCTTGTCAGTCCTTCCTCTGGTCACATTCATACTTTCAGCAAAATTATCATTCTTGATCTCAAGTTTTTTATAGCTTTGCTTTGTCCGGAGAGATGTATGCACTTCTTCAAGAGTAATTGTTTGTTCTCTTCCAAACATAATAGCATCCTTGAAGTGTTCATATGAACTTGGCAGGGCTTTAAGTAGGATTAGAGCTTTGTCTTCATCATCTACCTTGACTTCTAAATTTTCTAAATCATCAAGAATTTTGTTGAAATCAGCAAGTTGTGCTGTAACATGTTTCTCTTCATCCATTTTAAAAGAGAACAATTGATGTTTCAAGAAGAGCCTATTTGAAACTGATTTAGTCATGTAAAGAGATTCCAGTTTAAGCCATAAGTCTGTTGCTGTTGGTTCCCTTGCAACTTCCCTTAAAGCTTTGTCTCCAAGACACAAGATGATAGTACTATTTGTTTTTTCAATCAGTTCTTCCTTTTCTTAAGTCGACATTGTTGCAGGAAAAGCTGATTCACCCTTCAACGTGTTCACCAATCCTTGTTGTACCAGAACATCATGCATCTTTATCTTCCATAGACCAAAGTCATTTGATCCATTGAACTTTTCAATATCAAACTTTGTGGTTCCAACCATTGTTGCTCCCTTTTCCCACAGACGGCGCCAATTGTTAAAACAATATTGGAATATGCAACAAGAATTAACCAACAAAACAGAAAACTAATAATTGCAAAACCAGAAATTAAAACGGAGAACGTTCTTGGTTTTCTGGTGAAAAACGGAGAACGTTCTTGAACAGAACTAAAAAACAGAAAATGAAGAATGTTCCTGACAACGGAGAACGTTTAACGTTCTCCTTTCTACAGTTTTGAAAACTCAGTTTTTCAATCAATGCAAATGAAAACTAAAGAGAGATAAGGGAAGAATAACACTCAAATTACGTGTTCGGTCTCAATTGATGAGACCTACGTCACGGGCAAGCAAGCAAGACAATTCACTATAAATTTGAAATTACAAAATCAAGTTCCTTCAAGATTGTTCACCTAGTCTTCACTAGTTTTCTCATTTCTCACAATCTCTCTTTTTCACTCAATCTTCTTTCTAATTTCCTATGAATCATGAATTGCAAATGCCTCTCTCAATCAATCTTCAGTCATCAACAACCTAGCTACTATAATTTTACAGCTTTGTTTGTAGTATACAAAAGTAAACTAGTTTTACTAACTATAATTAACTTGGCCAAAGATAGTTATAACAACCACTAAAGCTTAACCAACTTTAATTAGATGATTTGAGGCAGATATTCACAATAATAAATACAAATGGACTTCTAGAAAATTATATGGAAGTAAAATAATGTCGTATCAAATAATAATAATAATAATAATAATAATAATAATAATAATAATAATAATAATAATAATAATATTAATATTAATAAAAATAGTATGTTTTGGATATTTTATCTTCTACTTCTATTGTATTTCGGCTTTTTACATTTTAAAAGATTTAGGTTTGTCCATTATTTTTTGAACGTTATACAAAATAATCATTGCACAAATTAAGCAGTTTGTTAACAAAATTTTACGTGGCTTTTTGTATTATATCAAACAATTGTTGATGTGTCCATCTTCTTTTCCAAAATTTATAATTTAAAATGGTATTAATCTTACTTCTTAAAACACTCATTAATTTCTTAAAAAATAAAGATAAATTGTTTATATGCAATTCAATAAAAATATGTAATCTCCGTTTGCTTAATTATTTGATTCTTTTCTAATTTTCATTTTTTACTCTTCATCGTTGTTTGGAGCATTAATATACTTGGTTGTTTAATATGGTAATAAACGTGGTTTAGAGGTGATATTTTTAGTAAATTTTAATAATATGTTATATCTACTTTTTTTTATCATTATAAAATTTATTTTGTTTTCAGAAAGAATAAAGATCCACGGTTAAACTACTTTTTTTTAGAGTTTATACCTTTAATAATAATAATATACATGCTTCTCCTTTTCAAGCTCTATAAATACCACTTTGATGATGGTAGCATTTCAAGTATATATAACTTCCTTCAATCCCTTACCCCGAAGCTCCCATTTTTTAGCTTCTTTTCATTTGTTTCTTTAATTACTTTTTCATCCTCACATTATTGAATGGCACATTTAGCTCCCATTTGCTTGTCCTTTGTACTATTGTTTTTGTGTCATGAACTTCTACTCATGACTACTATAGAGTGTAGGAGTTTGAGACAAAGCATCATTCAGCCACCAAACACTTCCCCAAACAAAATAGTTATAAGCTTTGCAACAAGCACAACAAAAGTTTCCGTTGCAAAAACAAGCAATGTTTACCACCGTAGCCATAGAAGTTTGGAAGGTGATGTTGAAGCTTTTAGGCCCACAACTGCTGGACACAGTCCTGGAATTGGCCATTAATTTCCATTATAATTAATAATTAATTATCAATTAGTAACATGAAAAAGAAAATGATGAAAAGATCGACCATCCAAAAATTATTGCAATGTAGTGTGTGTGAGCTCTAGCTAATGTTATATGTTATTTACTAAATTAATTAGTTATCCTTAATTTCCTTATGTTTTTATTGTGTACATGCATGCATGTTTGATGCATGCATTATTTTAGTTTGTGATAAGCTTTCTGTGTTGTATTATGATTGATCAACATATGTTTATCATCTCTGTTGTTCACTTGCCCTCTTATTCCTATTTTAATTTAATTCTGTTTTTTTTTTATCGACAAAAATTGGTATTATTATTATTATTATTATTATTATTAAAATTAAATATCAGTCTTCTGGCCCGAAACAAACCGAAAGAAGAAAAATATTAATTCTTCAACCACTATAGGAGCAATTTTATTTCTATGGTGTCCATAGAAATAGTTAAAAAGTTCAAGATGCACTAAAAAATAATAAAATAAAAATGAACTCATGGTGAAGCTATTTTAATTTTATATTTCATCATTATTTTAGAAAAAAATAATAATTAACTATCATTTTACCTTCAAATCATCTCATTATATCTACTATGCAATATGAGCCTTAGTGCAAACAATATGATGCTAATTAACATGAGTTTTTACAAAAAGATGACTTTTTACATTCATTAATGGACTAATAAAAAATGCAATAATAATTTTGTAAATAAAATGTTGGTTTTCTTACCTTGGTGATTGTAGGACGTCCCGTGTAAAATTATTATTTTATAGTTTTTGTTCTAAAGAATTTAGCCGTGAAATTCATGCACACTAAATATGAAGAGGGATATCTCGACTTTAAATATGTGCCCTAATATATCAAATATTCATTCAACTATTATTTGAATTAAACTTACAAAACTCATGATTTAACCGGTGAAAAAACTTATCTCTTGTTTATATCATTTTTAGTGTGTTTTGCATTCACATTATCGAAATTCATCGAACCCTAGTTGTCTTCTTTCCTGCTTTGTGTAGTCTTTGTTCTGCCACCCGAATCTTCCGTTTATTTCAACCCTCATCATTATGCCACCTAACTCTTCGTCACTTCCATGTCTTAGTGTCGCTCGTGGTTTTAAATGGCAGTCATAAATATTGCAAATTTTAAAGTCTCTGCAACAATATTATAACTGCAATTTATGTCACATCAGCTATATATATTTTTCCGTAATTTAACTTATTGGCCAAATTTGGAGGTCTGGCTTTTAATTTTGAATTTAGGTTTTTTTTGTAAAATTTGGATGTACTTTTGAATTTGAGATTTTTTATCTTTGAGTTTTGATTTTGGACTTTGTTATGGGTTTAATGATGAAGATGACATGAATAGATTTGTTGGGTTTTGTTTTTTTTTTTTTTAATTTAAAAAAATTATTAAAAGATAAGTGATTTACATTAAAAAAAAAATGAATGACTAAAATATTATAATTAAATTAAATAAAGGATATGTAGTGTAATTTTGCATAATACTACATTATAAATATACGACTCTCTTGAAATTTTTTGTCATACCTAATTTCTATGATATTCATTTCAATTTTTTAATTGTCTTAATTATTTCTATATTAATCTACCCTTAATTATATTATATTTTTTCTATAATATATAATAAATACTACAATAAAAATAATAATTAACTCTATTTTTAAAGATAAACTAATAAAACAATTAAGATAATGCCAAAAAATTTATTACTCCAACTAATTTTATTAACTTTTATAACTTAGTCAAGAATATCTTATATTCGGAGATAACTAATAGTAATATTAAGAAGAACACTTCGACAAGGAAATGGAAATGTGTGCAGAATCTTTGATAATTCTCATAAACTCAGCATATTCTTGCAAGTTTACAGAGAACATGCATTTAAAAACATTAGCAAGTACTATCTGATGGCTGCTGGTTGGGAAAATCTAATTTATTATTATATCTCCAAAGCACTTCCATTCAATCATGCATGCGACTTGAGACCCAATGATCTCCCAAAGTATGAGGAATCCAACTTTTTTATTTATTTATTTCTTTGTTTGTTTTCTATATTAAACATTAGGGAATCTTTGAGTGTTTTCATTTGTTTCTTCTTGTTTACTAGCTAGTATATTCTTTTTAGCTTCTTTTGGATCCTCTAGGTGCAATGCTAGGGTAGGTTTGCCAGAAGGGTAAGGGCACGGTTCTCATGAACTATACCACAATAAATGGTAGGTATCACAAATTATACTTATAGTTTACGTGCGCATTATTAGGTTTCCTATAGAGGGATGTTTTTTTTTATTAAAAATATCATTTCTTACTATATTGTTTTCTAATATATTCTTTTACACATAATCCGATAGATTTTGACATCAATTTAAATTTTTATATTAGATTTAATTTATTAATAAAAAAGTTTTTAATTTATAAAATGTGTGATGTCTCTGTTTATAAATTTATTTCTAATTTTGTTAAACTTGATTTTTTATAATATGCATTACTTCCAAAAAGTTATAATATTAACCTAGGGAAATACAGCGAATCCCACACGAGATGGCCTTGTAAATGGCATTGCAAGTGGAGTCCTATTAGTTAGTGCCTTAGTGGGAAGGTGCATGTGGAAGGAATAGTGACAAAAGTACAGGAACCCTTTCAAAATTTAGACTTTAGAAATAGAAACAACCCTTGAGTAGTATTAAAGGTCAAAGACACTTTTGAGATATCATAATATATAACTAACACTTTTAGTTACCTACTTGAAGTTCATTAATTAATATATTTATTTGGTACTTAGTACTAGGTGTGTATATATTATTACTACATCCTATGCCAAGTTAACATAAAATACAGTGCGTATGGGATATTCTATATTGGAATCAACAAAAGAAATATAATAATATAATCAAGAAAGTACAAGGGGTTTTGAAAAAGAGAAGAAGACTAAAACTGTCAAGTAGGAGATGCTTTGGCGGCACTCGATGGTACTATACTTCCGTATTAAATGATATCTTTAGTCGCACTTTTTGTTTTTTATTTATTTTGTCTCCTTTTTAAAATATGATAATTTTTTGTATTTTATTTTTTTAATTAAAAATAACGATTTAATATGTTTTAAATAATATGATATATAATATAATATTTTAAAATAATTAATACTATAAAATTGCAATAAAATCTTTTAAAAATTTAAATTTTAACTTTAATTTTCTTTTTTTGAAATTTAATTAACAACATATACATAATTAATACATGTAGATGATTATATATCGTAAAATTGTATACTATATCATCTAAAATGTCGAATCATTATTTTTTTAGTTTAAAATTCTGAAGATAAAAACACCAAAATTATCGACTTTTTAAATAGGAGAATCAATTATGTGATTTAAAAAAAATAGAAAGATGAAAACTACGACTAAACCTAAATTAAATGCAATTTAAGATTTATACCTTTTTGCTAAAATAATTATCAAGAAACTAATGAAGTATAGTTAGGTAGATTAAATAGATAAAAATATAAGTATAAAAATAAAAATAAAATTTATGATTTATTGATTTTTTAAAATTTTAAAATGATATGTCTCGTGCACCTCTTTTCTTCATATTTTGTGTGTGAAAATTTTGTTAATAGGACTTTTAGAGGAAAAAAATTAAAATTACACGAGACAAATTAACAGATTCAATTTTATTATGCTTTGTAACCGTAATTTTATTATGCTATTTGATTTATTGAAAAATTAGATCATGGTCATAGTGAATTTGTCATGTTCGGAGGCTCTCCATTATGTATAATTGTTATAGTTGGCAACTTAGGCGTCACCTTTTAGAATTGGTATAATCGTCGATTTTGATGTGTAAAAATATATATGATGCTTGAGATTTGTAATTCATGCTTTGTATATGGATGGTAGTACCTTTGCTAAATTTCAATTGTTTGGTACGGTGGTAAAACGATATGTATATGATATGTAGGTGGTAAATTTGAGTTTTTAAGAAAGATAAATTTAGATTTGTTTATAAGTGTTTATTGAATTCTAAATTCTTTGAGACATCATCTCTTTAACTTAAATGTTATCATAAAAAATTAAAAAAAATTAATAATTATTTATTTTATTTATTAAACTAAAGTACAGTGACGATTTCAACGTGTGTGTATATACATAGTTTTAGTTTTCTTATTTTACTAAATTCGTAATTTTTATCTTTATTTTCTTTCCACAATTTTATTCTCTTCATTCATAATATTGTTGATATTTAGTCTCTTTTTTTAATTTGAGTTTCAATTTGATGATGTGATAATTATTTAAGTGATGTGTACATGAAGTTGTGGAAAAATTACGGTGATGTGGAATTTAAATTTAATTATAAATTAAATAATATCACTTCAATAATTTTTTTAATTAAAAATTTAAAAAGTTTCTATTTTTTCTTTAGAAATATCTCAACATTTTTTAAAAAATACCTTTTTTGTTTTAAAAATTTCAGAAAAAATAGTAATATTCAAAAAAAATTATTTTTCAGAAAGTAGATTTAATTATGTTAAAAAATAATATATGATTGTGACAAAATTTCAGAGATTTTTAAAACAAAAAAAATAAGTAATTTTAATTTTAGAAATTTTCAAAGAAAATTTATTTTAAATTTTATTATTACGGATTTGGTAAAATGGAAACTAAAATTGCACTTTAACTATATATATATATATATAGATTCAAAGTGAAAAATTATTAAATTTTTATATTGGCTTAATTATTACTTATAAAACTGGTGTATAAAATGAATGATGCCTCTTTTTATAAAATATGTTTAGAGAGTGGTCTATATCAATATGTCATATATCAAATTTTATATTAGTTATTTTAATATCAACTTGTAAGATAAAAGTGTCTCTATAAATTATGTTTAGGCTTTATTCTAGACGTGAATTTTCAAGATAAAAACAAAAGTGTAAAAGTAAAACAATGACCAGAAAGTATGAGTTGTCAAGTATCTCACATTGCATCTGTGGTTTGAATACTAAAATTAAGTACATTTCCATAAAAGTAGATTGATTGGGCTTCAAGAGGCAGCAAGGGTGTTGAACTGTAAAATTAGTGAAATTCCGTTAATGCACTTGTAGCTTCACACAGAGATAAATCTGTGTAGTAAAAGAAGTAGGGAACAACAAAGTATGGCATAAAATTATACCATCAATAGTGGTACTCTTCAATTCGCATGGCAATTTTCAAAAAAGAATATCATTTGAGGATAAATAACTATGGTACTTCATAATGAGGGAAATAAACATTTGGAGTGCTTTGCGTGAATATTATAAGGAGGAAGAATCTTTGATTAATCCTAAATTTTGATAATTTGGTTTGCAACTATTTAGGCGGTTTGGAAATTTTCTGCCAAAAAGCAATATCGATTTAAAGGATTTTAAACTTGTAAAGATATATTCATGGAATTGACTACACTCCAAACAAAGAGGTTTTGAATTTTCTATTTTTCAATTATTTTCTAATCTACTTCAATGTTTGGGATGGTGAAGTATGTGGTTACAATGCTGTGGTGGCGATATGTGTTTGGACCTGTATTGTATAAACATAAGCAATTAATGTTGTATCATGATAAATGCAGGTATCAAGTAGCAGGGTAGAATAGCATTAGAATTTTGGAGCTTGATGTTAGATTCTATTTATGATGATGTAGAATATTTGGTAGCAATTTTGTCATAACATTGTTATTTTTGGATGGAAAATAATTGTACTTAATGCAATTTTTTTTGTCTCTAGATAAAATAAAATTAAAAAACTTGTAAACAACTATCAGGTTTCATATTTAAATACAGGACATGATATTCATCATAATAATGTTGTATGATATATAATATTATTTATATCAGTTGAGTTAAGTTTTACGTCCACTGTTGTATATCTTGTAATTAAGTAATATATTTTTTGTCGTTGAAAAAAAACTATGAAACCTTGAAACAACCTAAAAGAAGAATCTTAAGATATTTTATGGTTATATATATTACAAGAATAAAAAACAAAAATCACAAAGATTGAGACTCATTTAATGTGTTAGCTTTGAATTTTTTATCTTAGAGTAATTTAAATAATAAATACATCTTACATCAATTAAAATTTGACAGTTATAATTCGTTCTCTTTCATATTTATAAGTCATTGTTATCAATGACTAGAACAAAATTTCAAAAAATGTAGTTTAAACATCTTCCAATAGCACCGAACAACACTTAACCACGGCAACATTCAAGTTGTTGTGTTTAAAGATCACGTCTGGTTAAATATATCATATACTGAATAATTATATATTTTTTTTTTAAATACAAAAATTGTATAATTTTATTATATATATTTATTTAATTTTTATAGAATTTGTTTTCTTCGTCAACAATTTTAATCTGCTATGTTAAATCAACTCATGAGGTAAATTTAAATTTTTGAATAATTTTTTAAAACATATTTAAAACATTATAAATATTCTTTCATAAAAATTTAGAAATGGGTAAAAATAAATAAAAATTTAGAACTTGGGTTAGACATATAAAAAAATTATATATTTTATTGCTATACCTTTATATTGATTAATGAAATCTCATGAGTACAGTTAAATAGATAACTACAAAAATATTTTTATGCAATGATTTATTCGAACATAAAATACTCCACTTTTTCACATATTAGATATGTGAGTTTAGTCACTAAATTATTTTTAAAAAAAAATTAATTAATTGAACATCACATATAATTAAAAAATAAATAA
>JBBPBQ010000002.1:13877328-13895623 GCA_037974755.1 Cicer yamashitae
AAATTATTCTACTTTATAACTCAATATAAACATTGAATTTCATTAATTCAATTGTTGATTATTAACAAAATATAATAATAATTAAACACATAAAATTTTATATAAATTCGAAATTCGTACGTAACTATTTATTCTAACAATTGGTATAGACTTATATTTTTTTAAAGTTTATTATACGTTCATTTGAAATTATCAAATGAAATATCAATTAAGTTTAAAATTTTATAAAAATTTATGGAGTTGATCTACTCAATAAAATTTTTTTATTTGACAGTTGAATATGTGAAATTCATCGTTTATATTGAGTTATTAAAGAGAGTAATTTATCACAAAGTTAATATATATATATATATATATATATATATATATATTATTGATAATTAAACATTATTTTATACATTGACTATTGATTGATTTGATAAATAAAGTTAAATAATTATACTTGAAAAAATTATGTTAAACTAAAATTAATCTTGTTGAATTAAACTTTATTGGTCCGATTTAAGTTGTCACTACTGTTCACATAATTAATTTTGTTTGATATAAAGTTTTGTTCTTTTATTTAAGTTGTTTGTAACACTCGTACGCCATATCTTATTTGATCCAAATTGTTTGTGCCACTGATACGGCTAGTTAAGTTCGACCAAATGATATGTTATCTAATCTAAGTTGTTATTACGACTCACGTGACAATACGTGAATCATAGCTCACACTATGATTCATAAAAGTTTTTGTGTTGAACCGAAATTGTCTATGGTTTATAGTATAAGATAGTTAGTGAACAGAGGATATAATGTGGTTTAGTTGTTGGGGTAGATGAGTTAAAGAACGGAGTCATAAGTAGGTCAAAGATTTGATATATGAAATTTGCGATGTTACAAATACTAAAGACTTCATAAGATTTTGATTCTGCTGAGAAGATTTCTTGCATCACAATGTAAATTTGGGTTCACTTATTGTTTGATACTAAAGATCACAAAAGATTATGTGTATCATAATGCAAACTAAGGTTATTTTATTCTCTAATGAGTGTTACAGACAACTCAGATCGGATAATCGACCATTTCATCGAATTTGACTAGTTGTATCAGTGGTAAAAACAACTTAGTTCAAAGAACTGATTATTGGATCGTATAGAATTAGACGTACAAGGGCTACAAACAACTTATATCGGAGAAATGACCTTTAGATCGAACAAGACTAATTGTGTGAGCTGCAGAGACAACTTAGATCGGAGAATCAACTGTTGAATCAAAGTAGATTAGTCATAAGAATGTTACGGACTACATCAATCGAAGAACCGATAGTTGTATCAAATTGGATTAGTTGTATGAGCAGTACAAACTACTTAGATCCGAGAACCATTAATTTTAGCATCTATGAAAAAAATCATATTTTTATCATAATACAACCAAACTTTGCAAATACACTCTTTGTGTTATTGTTTGAGCTTTTGGCGCTTAAAAATTTTATGTTATAATTTACTTTTTATTAAAAAATTCTAAATTTTTATGGAATAATGTTCTAAATAAAAGAGACTAAGATTGTTGAAGAAGAAAAACAAATTTTATAAAGATTAAATAAATATATATAATAAAATTATACAATATTTGTATGTCAAAAAAAAAATTATACAATTTTTTTTTGTATGTGATGTATATAACTTATTTGTTTTTTTAAACACAACAACTTGCATGTTGCACTAGCTAGACATGTCTTCCGTAACTTCAATCACTTGGGGTCAATGTGAAAATAACATAAAGTATTTATAAAAATTTTAAATAATATTTATAAAACAAATTATACGTTAAAAGAATGTGTATCAGTACTATAAATATTTTGATGATTAATTTTTTTAATTTGTCCATGTGAACATTACTATAGTGTATATTAAAGTTGACTAAATTAAAGGTTTAGTTCATTTATTTATTTAAATTTGAACTCAATAATTAAATAAATTGTTTTCATAATTGAAACTAAAATTTTAATTAAAATCATAATAAAAAACGTCATTTCAAAATAGACGCAAAAGATAAAAATTAAAAATTTGTTGATGTTAAATTTAAAATATATCAAACTCATTCATAAATTACGTGTCATTCAACTATTTATGATTTAATTTGATACTAACAAAATACGTTAATTTTCAAATAAAAATCCCCTAATTGTAAAAGAAAGTAGATTACAACTGTTCAAATCTAATGATTTCACATCATTATAGGTAACTTACTCATAATTCTTTAAAAATGTAATCTAGACTTCACCGCCATTTTTTTTATTATACTTGATACGAATTTTTTTTTTAATGAGAGACCGGAGGTTGTACAATTTAAAGCACCCACGCAGCACTCATAAAAAATAAAATGCTCTCATTTTTGTCCTACATAAAATTCCACCTTTAGAACAACACCATAATGCAATGCAATCCACTACAACAGAGAAATGTGACTTCAAATTTGAAAAATGCACTCATTACTAAATTGACAAATAGTCCACATAATTATAATAACCGAACATGAAACCAATATTAGACAAAGTGGCATAATATTGTAAATTAGCATAAGATGGACAGAAAGAGAGACAAAAAGAACAATACAACTAGACAAAGTAAAGAAAACAAGATACCAAGTACTTTAACTCGAGAGGTTGGGCTTAAACAGTTAATATAGTTCACAAGTTGTCGAAACGGAATCTTTTCCCAGCGATGAGGAGTGAAAGACATCACATGCCACGGTCTCATCCCAAACCTTAAAATATTTATTTCTTTTCACTTTGGATTTTCAACACTTTGTATAAATACCAACTTAGCTATACAAAACTTTTTCACTATATCTCCACAACACAACCTATCTTCCAACACTAAATATTTTTTCTCCCTAAAAAAATTAAATCATCCTCATTTAATTACCAACACATTTATTTTAACATGGGAAACACTAGAAAGCTCCAAATTACTTGTGTTCTGTTCTTGTTTTTTATTTTGAACCAACAAGATGTGTTTGTTCATGGGAGGAATTTGTGTAGAAATTGTTCAAAGGCTCGTGAAAGTTTCACTGCTATAGGTACTACTATTACTCATGTCGAAGGAAAGTCTTCAAGACGTGTAGAATATGAAGTGGATGATTTTAGGCCCACATCGCCGGGTCATAGTCCAGGTGTTGGTCATTCCATCAACAATTAATTACACTTTAGAAAATAATTATTATTTATGGATTAATGGAGTAAAAAAATTCTATCATTTTCTACTAGTTAAGCACTGACATTTTGTTTATTAGTATGAGATAATGACTAGTTGAATAGTTGAAATTAATTTCACTCTGTATTTTTTTTTCTCTCTGTTTCTTTCGCATTTGGTTAGTTAATTAATTGTTAGTCTCAACATTAGATTAGCCACACAAAAAAAAAAGAATGAAACAATAGGTTGTATGATGCAGTGTACTTGATTTTTATTCAGTTATTATTATGTAGTTAGTTTGATTGTCTTTGGTACATATAGTTTGTGTCTTGGATAAAATTAAAAGATTCCCGTGGTTTTGTTTTCAGCTATATTTATTTTCAGAAATGACTTCAAACATTTGTATGTACAAATAATATAAAAGCAAAATAACACTATACTTTGCTGAATATAACATTTGCATCGTATGATGATACATCTATATCGTAATATATATAATGTGTTATAACCTCAATATTACCTACCTACCTACCGTGAATTGAATAGAGTCATGCAAATGAAAGGGGAATA
Organism: Cicer yamashitae; assembly: GCA_037974755.1. Taxonomy (NCBI): domain Eukaryota; kingdom Viridiplantae; phylum Streptophyta; class Magnoliopsida; order Fabales; family Fabaceae; genus Cicer; species Cicer yamashitae. Next base: position 13,881,075 of record JBBPBQ010000002.1, read on the forward strand.
TCCTAGCGACTAATTAAAATATAAAAATATTTGTCCAAAAAAAAACTAAAATCTATAAAAATAAATAAATAAGGTAAGTTTGTACTTTTTGAAAGTTTACTAGGGACGAAAGCAAACCGTGATGCTACTACATAATGATGAACTAATTAATGAAAAACAAGCTATCAGAATCAACAATTATTCTTGCGTCCAATTCTGGTAGAACTAAAACCCGGCGCCGTAATTCAATTAGACCTTGCTAGATGTCCACTTCCCAAAGTGATGTTAGTGGTTTAAGGTTTTTCCTCAAACATGAAAGAATCTTTTAACTTATGGAATCTCTATATTTATATTGAGTGGCACTTTTGCTCGTTACATAATAAAAAATGATAATAAATAAAAAATAGATAATAGTAATTTTATAAAATAATTCTTATTAGTAATTCGGGTGTTTTCCATTATAATAAATACAAAATAAAATAAAGTATTTTGGTCATGATGTATATAGTATTAATTAAAAAATAAAATTGATATAAAATAATACAATGTTTCAGTTAAGTTTAATTGGGTTTTGATTTACTCAAATTCTTTTTGTTTTTAAATATTTTTATAAATCGTTTTCTTAGTAAATAAAAATCACTTTACATTATTTTTTCCAAAAATATAATATAACTTATTTTCACTATTATTTTAGCATTAAATATATAAATATAATATATATATATATATATATATATCAAAATTATTATTTTATCATAAAATACTTGTAAGCATGAAAATAATCAAAATTGTAAAGGCCTAAAATAACATATAATGTTTACAAGTATCAAAATAACAAAAAAATAGTTGATCCATAGACAAAGCCTTCTAAAATCTATGGTTTAAAAAAATAAAAAATAAAAAGTAAAAAAGTAAAAATTTATGAGTTGGATCATTCGATTTTACCAAGTATCGATCCAATTTAAGTGACCGATTTTCTAGTTTTGAAAATCAAAGTTCACCCCATCGAAACCGTTTTTCTGAATCATCGATCCAGGTCGGTTTTACTAGTTTAGTTGATTTTACTTAATCCATAAACACAACTACTAAAAATGATATTTATTTTACTAAAATGGCATTCCCTATTAAACAAATTGAGTACTACATACTTTAGTCTTGAGTATAAAAAAATAACTGATTGTATATTTATTAAAAAATTTAGTTAACTATAATTAACTTTTTTATTTCATTGAACATAAAAAAAATTCCTTAGAAACTCCAAAAGAAGGAATAGTTTTCTAAGTGAAATGTTAGGAAGAAACTCCAAAAGAAACAAACTGGTTTGCATAAGAATTATATTCACAGTAGAAAGAGTCTTGCGAGGGAGATAAGAGATAAAAAAAATAATTAATATTGAGACATCCAAAATTGTTGAGAACATATGTTTCTTTGTCAGATTTTCACTCAAAGAAGTAAAAGCCGAAATCATACTAATTCACCGCTTTAAAAATCGAGTGAAGAGATGAAAGATCAATTTGAACGCTTAGAATAGCACCAAGCCAACTTTAACGCTCTTGCAAAACCTGCACTGAGAAAACAAATGCTTAGAAGATTCATTTGTTTGGTAACAGAGGCTACAAATTAAGACAATATTACATGATTTTTTTTTATTTTAATCAATGTGTTTACGATTATGAAATAATCTCCAAACAACAAAAGATTTATGAACAACAATTAACATCTAATAATGCATCATTGTTTATCAAATTATGAGTATCAGTGATACGATTTTAATGTTGTTGGTGGTTGATATAATTGTATAGTTTTGACCCTTCACCTATATATCTTTTTTTAACTTTCTAATTAAGAGGACAGAACCTTAATAATTTAGAGTTCGATTATAAGGTAAATAAATTTTGGCCAAGAATTATTTCATTCAGGATTTGAATTTGAATTTTCTCAAACAATATGTTTTTAATTGAAGCACATTAACCACTTAAATATAATCACTTAGTTTCTCATACATCTTATTGAACACAAGACACAAATGTATTTAATATTATGACACCTCCAATATTTTGGCGTAGAGTATAAATTTAGCGTAAAGTTTTTTTGTTGGGTATTGGTACAAGTTCAAAATTCTAAATGATTAATATAAAAAAAATAACATGACATTAAATGATTAAATGGGTAGCATACCTAATAAAAACTCTAAAAACTCTAGGGGTACTAGAGTCTTTACCTATAAATTTTACCAATTTGTTGATATAGGTAAAATGTATATTTATAGCGTGACTAAAATTTGTAAAGGCAGTCTCATTAAGTACACATCGTATTGTAACTGCATCAATATTTAATATATTGGGGCATGAATTTGAATATAACATACTTTTACTTTTTTATATTTAGTGTGTTAATTTTGTTACTAAACTTTTCAAAAAGAAAATAATCAATAAAAGCATATTTATTTATTGGTTTATGCACTTTTAGTGTAAACAAGTTTACATTTACCATTAACATAATCATTGATTTTGTATTTGTTGATTGATGAAAATTACTGTTATATGATAAGATGATAAAATTAATTATTCTTATTAATTGTCTATTAAAATTAGTTTACACAGTACATAATATTTTCCTCATTATATATAAAAACAAAAACTAAGAAAAAGATAAAGAGGGTGGACAAAAGATTTGAGAATCCAAATTGTCTTGTTTCGTGCAGTATTGATATGAATCATCTATGTGCTTTTTCACCAAACAATTTTTTTCATATCGAATATTTTCCTTCTAAAAATGAAAAAAACCTTTCTAGAAAGAGGCCAACCAAGCACAGTTGGAGAGAAATAATTAGGTCCGGTGAAGATGAGAAACAAATGCTAGTGTTGAGTCCACTTGAAGTTGAATATGACATTTGAGGCCACAATGTGTGTAGTACATTAATTTTTTTTGCTAGAGATACCTTTAATTCCCTTCGATTGGGGGACATACAAGACTTGATGGCGGTTATGTTAATTTAAGACGAAACCAAACACCTGTTTAATCTGACCCCACTTGTATTCTACCTTTTCAACAATGAACAAACATTATAATATTCACTGCCCCAAATCAAATTAAAGGAAGCTTTCCTAAGTGGAAAAGATGTTTTGTAGGCTTCTTAAACCCTATTCTATTTTTAGGGCTTGGCTTGGTTGTCCTAGAGGAACAGCACTCGTGTGCCTTCAAATTATAAAATTTGAAAGTTGCCAACATGCTTAGTGTCGCGTGCAAAATCGCTTTTACTTAGATTTCTTAAAAATTTAAAGTCACCAACTCATTTTAATAAATTAAATAATATTAATTATTAATATTATATAAATATATATATAATTAATTATGAGTGGTTACAAATTATGAGTTTGTTTGGAAAGCTCAAAATACAAGTTTATAGCAAATGGTTTATAGCGTTTAAATAAATAATCTTGTTTGATTAATGTTTTTCTCACGAGTTTATAGTGTTTTTTCCAAAATTATATACTTTTTCTATAAGTTTGAAGTAGTTTTTTTAAATAAAAGCGTTTGAACTTATAACTTTTATTTTTTATTTTTTCTTTCTCTTAATTAAAAAATTTAAATGTTAATTAAAAGTATCATTTTTATTTTATTTTATACTTTTCAATTAGTTCAATTGTTAATTTTACTAAACACTTCAGATTAAGTCAACTAGTTTATCAATAATTTGTTTACTCACTTTAATAACTACTCTTTTTAGAGAAGCTGAATTTTGCTAACTATACGAGAATGACTTATCATCTAGTTAAATAAATTATTGTATATACTCTCATAAATCATAATGATATGAGTTCAAAAAATTAATTATTGATTAAGGTTTTTTCAAATAATGAAAGAAAGCTGGTTTTTTTTTTTTTTTTGGTTCAAAAGCTTGCTGGTTTTTATCATTACAACAAGGTAAGATATAGGTTGTTTTTAAAAAATTATGGATAGTTTCCCTATCATTCAATACAAATTTATCAAATAAATAAATGTGTAATTAAGTGGTACACACAAACTCATATCAACTTACAAATTATTTATGTGTCACATTTTGAATTGGATGTTAGATAAATTACTTACAATATTTCGAAGGTTACTTAGAAAAAATCTTATAAAAATAGTACTAAGTTATTTTCTGAGTTCTTACACTTTTTGGGTATTTGAGTTCTTATACTTTACCTGTGCATGTTAGTCCAAGCAAAATCGGTCCAAAGCCCAACCCATAAAGGTATTTCGTTATAATATTTTTTTAGACTAACCCATGGTTGGAAAATTTTATACTTTATACCTTTACACTTAATTCCCCTACTCCACATTTTCCGAATAAAAACAATATTTTATCCTATATTTTAACTTCTTTTTTTTACAATTTTTTGAATTTTCAAAAAACTCCTGAATTTCGTGACAATGTTTGTTTTCCAATTTTTAAACTTAGTCACCGTTCAGTTGTGCCTAACCCTTCTTGTTTTTAAAAAATATTTTTCTAGTTATTCTAGGAAATTCAAAATTTAAAGGTTGGTTTGTTTTGTAAAATATTTTATGTTTTAATTTTTTTAAATGTGTGTTTAGTTTATTTTAAGGTGAGACTCTTGAAAATAATAATTGTCGAGGAGAGAGTATGAAATGTTACTTCGTGAAAATGCATTTCTTTTATTGACTAAAAAAATAAAATAAAAATACATTTTCATTGTTTTTAGAAATTTAGACATTTGTTCATTTTAAAAATCTCGTATCTCCTTATTAATAACAGTAAAATTAACACAAATTTTAAAAAATAAAATAGAAAATATTTTTACAAAATAATAGGACTCTATATTTTCAAAGATAATTTTATTATTTTGAAAAACTCATTATACCAACAGTGATTTAAATTTCCACAATATGTTCTTTGAGGCAAACATAATGATTTGGCTACTTGGTCATTTTGGTTGTTGATAAATGGTAATAATTTTTAGAGGAAAATAGATTATTGTATTAACTTAATTGTTCATATTATAAGTGGTAATAATGTTTTTTTTATGTTTTAGTTATGTTTGTTTAAGTTTCTTTGTGTTGAAAAAATTATTTTTACGTTATATTTAATTAGTTTTTGAAGACAAAAATTTTTAATAGAAGGGAAAGGAATACAAATTTAGTTTTTATAATTTTAAACAAATCTAAAATAGCTTCTATATTTCTTAAAACCTCTAAAAGATAATCTATAAATTATTTATTTCAAAATCATTTATATTTTAATCTATTTTCCTTTAGTTTAATAGGTTCTCTTACTTATAAAAAATAGTATCAACCTCTAAATTAACTTGATGTATTATTCGAGCATCTCACCAAACATCTCCAAATAGTATCATTTAATTTAGGCCTAAACATAACCAGACATCCATATTCAAGTTGCTAAGCAATTACTTTTTAATGTAACCTTTTGGACAATTTTGATTATGCTGAAACCGACCATTATTACCTTACTGATCCAAATGAGGAGATTAATTCGCAAGCTAACTTGTGTAGTGGAATAGCAATAATTTTTGTTTGTTGTTGTGGCGTCCACGTTTATGTGAAACTTTTTTTATTTGTATAGAGAAGCTAAGATCTAATTTACTATCGAATGAACAACATATCGTTTACAACAATGATGAATATATACTCTAATTTTTTCTACATTTATTTAATACTTTATTTTATCTATATTTATTTTTTTTTATCATATCTATTATATCACTTTTTTTTTATCTATATTTTCTTTATAGTGCATACACTCATTTTATTGTACACCAAACGTTTTTCTAAAATTTAAGATGATTAAAATGTGGAACGATATATTTTTATAAATGTGACTCCTTTTTCTACTTTCAATATTTTCAGAGGTCTTCAATATGTATTTAAATTCACCAATTCAAAAATATAAAATACACGTTTAGATTTACAAATTCAAATATATATTTGGAGACATTTGAAAATATCAGAACGAAAAAGAAGTCACATTTATAAACTATATGGCACTTATGTAGAACTTTGGATATGGATCAACGCACTCTTATTTTTTGGTCCAAATGTTAATACTGAAAAATTGGATTTCTACCTCCACATTTAAACTTATACTCGGTATTTGTAATTTGTGTTCATGATTTTCTCAAAATATTATCATGGTCAAAACTTAAAGTAACAATAATTCGGAGGATTCACACATGACCATTCAAAAAATCCGAAAAAAAGTAATTTTTTCGTTCTAAAATTTTTGAATTAGAAAATTCATTTTTCAAATTTTTCGGTAGTTGTTTTGTTAACCGAAAAATTCGAAAATGAATTTTCCAGTAATTATTTTTTTTCAGAAATTTCATTTTCAAAATTTTCAATTAACAAAATAACTACCGCAAAATGAATTTTTCGATTAAAAACAACTACCGAAAAATTCATTTTTCAAATTTTTCCATTCGAAAAATAACCACCGGAAATTCATTTTCTGATTTTTTTTTTTGCCTACTAAAAATTTCAAAATAAAAAGTTTTGGTAGACAATTTTTCTCAACATGTTTTTTTGTCTGCCGAAAATAAAAAAATTGGCAGGTAAAAAGGTTTCTCAACATTTTTATTCTACTGAAAATTTTAAAACCAAAAATTTGGCAGGAAATTTCTTTTCTTAACTTCTTTTTTGTTTATCAAAAATTTCAAAAACAATTTTCTTTTATACCAGAAGTGAAAAATTTGGTAGACAAAAATTTTTCTTGACTTTTTATTTGCCTATCAAAAGTTTTGAAATCAAAATTTTTATTTATTAGAAATTTCAAAATCGAAAATTTTAATAGACAAAAATTTTTCTCAACTATTTTTTATCTACCAAAAATTTCAAAAAGAAAAAAATTTAATAGTTAAAAGACAGATCCTAAATTTTTCAAAAATAAAAATCATAGTAGTTAAATTGAATTTTATTTTAAAATTATAGTGTAGAAGTAAAAGTGAAACGTATCAAATTTAATTTTCTTAATAGTGATTTCATAAAAGTGATGAGATGTCCAGGGCTTTGTGGCCTGGTATGTAAAATAACAAGGAAATTTGTTGTTCACACCTCCACTTGTGATCCTTATACCCCCGAAGTGTCTCGCAAATTTATGCATTTTACCGAAAAAGAAAGTGATCTTTTCGGAATAAGAAAAATAGTTTTAATGCCTTTCCTTATTCAAGTCTCACTTTTATAGTGTGGAATTTTCACATTCCTACTTAGATCTATTGCTAGATGACCATTACATGCATTTTAACAAAGTAATGAGTAAGTTTAACTAAAACTAATAATAAATTAAATTTGGAAAAAGGTTGAAAAAAAGTTCAAATATTCTTTCTTTTAGGAGTGATTATCAAGAAGAATTTGAAAACGCACTCTTCATGTTATTTTTTAATGAAAATGTTGTTTCACGTAAATTTTTTTATCCAAGAATCTTCAACAAAACGAGGTTGTCAAAGAAAAAAATGAAATTTCATAATAAATGAATAGAACCATCTTAAATAAATTAAATTGTTAAAGATGTTTTTGGACTGAATCTTAAAACAATGTTTGTTATGTCTCAATCTGTGTTTCCATTCAAAAAAGACATGTGTTCTCCACTCCCTGAAAATTACGAAAAATTTCCATAATGTAGATTCTAGTGGTTAAAAATTGGAAGGAAAACACTATCAAAAACGTGAATTTGGTTGTGTTTTTGAACTTGTGAGGTTTAACAAAACTAGATATGTCAATTTTATAAGCCAACTATTTATTGGTTGTTGTCCACCTATTATACCAACCAAAAAATTATATGGTAAAAAAGGTACTATTAAAAGAAGGTTCTATTAACAGAAGGCTCCAAAATTATCTGAACTAAGTGGATCTATATGGATCCATTTTTCCAAATTTTTCTTTCAATTTTTTAATAGTTAAATATATTTTTTAGATCCTCTAAATATAACAACTTTTATTTTTAATCCCCTAAAATATTGTTTCGAATATTTGCCTTTCTATGTTTTTTTATTACCAATTTTAGTCTTATATTTTTACAAAAGTTCATATCACATATTTTAATTGAATTTTATTTTTTATGATATGTCATTGTTAAGACTTTAAAATATCATTAACTTAATTATTTAATCTTTAATTTATCAATTTAATATTTTATTTGAAGTTATAATTAAATTACTAAATATTCAAGATTAAATAGTTAAATTATTAGGCTAATGATATTTTATATTCCTATGAATAATATGTCATCGAAAAGTTATTTGTAACATGCGACGTTATTTTTATAAACAAACAAGGACTAAAATTATAACAGAAAATTTAGAAGGACCAAAGTTCAAAGGAATTTTTTAGATGGACTAGAAATGAAAGTTAGTATATTTAGAGGGACTAAAAACATGTGTAACCCCTTTTTTAATTAAAATTTTTTGGGAAATATCATTTTTTGGAAGAAAAAAAATAGAAATTTTTTTATTATGTTTTGAGAAAATAAAATCAATTTTTTTAAATAAAAAATTGATTTTTTTAGAGAATTGTTTTTTTTATTTTTCTCGAGAAAAACGAAAACTGCAAAACAAAATTCAAAATTTTCGATTTTTTATCCAGGAAGAATGATTTCGAAAATTTTCCAAGAAAAAAAAATCTCAATTAACAATACAATTGATCTCACTTAGGCTCACAAAAAATAATGAAATAATAGGTTGTGATCTAAAAAAATTGTCTCAATAGGAGCCATAATTAATCGACCGCTATAAGATAACTATATATGAGCTTTGGAAAGGTAGAAAAATCAATATATCATACTTTCACATATTTAGATGTCATTACAACATCTTAAACTACAAAGAAATTTTGGAAAATTTGATCCAAAATCTGATAAAGAATATTCTTGTGATACTTCACATCATCAAAAAGATATAGAAAATAAATCTCAAACCCAAATAGTAGAAGAAACGATGGATATTATTTCGATGAATTTTATTATTTGTGCATTGAAAGAAATGATGACGATGAGGATGAACATTTGTCCTCAAAATTACACAATCAAAAAGATAAGGATAATCATGACTCATCCTCATAATATCTTTCAAAAAGATGAAAAATTGGTCAATTATCATCCTCAAGATCAAATTATTGGAACACTGTTGATGGAGTCAAAACTATACAATCTCTAAAATGGGATGCAAATAACATGACCATGATTTCTTAAATCCAGCCAAAATCAATTGATGAAGTTATAGTGGAAGAAACATTGATTGAGACCATGAAAGAAGAACTCTCTCAATTTGGATGAAAACAAAGTTTGGAATCTTGTTTCAAATTATCAAGATAAAACCATCATTGGATCTAGATGGGTCTACACAAATAAGCTAGATGAAGATGGAAAGATAATTAGAAAAAAGTAAGACTTGTAGTACAAGACTGCAACCAACGAGAAGGAATTGATTATAATGAAACATTTACACTTGTGGAAATGTTAGATGCAATAAGAATTATGCTTGCTTATGCTGAATACTTTGCATTCAACTTTTCTAAATCGATTTTTAGATGAAGAGGTTTATGTACATCAACCTTCTGGTTAATTTCTTAAATTAAAAGAAACCAAATCATGTTTATAAACTTTCAAATGCTCTCTATAGATTAAAACAAGTTCCTCGAAGTTGGTATGAGATGTTGAACACACTCTTAAAAGGAAATTATTTTTCAAGAGGACAAATTGAGACTACTCTTTTTAGAAAAATTCATTTGTAAGATTTATTAATTGTTCAATTATATGTTGATGATATCGTATTTGGATCCACAAATGAAAAAAAATGTATGAGGAATATTTGAACCTTGTGCAAAGTGAATTTGAGATGATCATGAAGGGAGAGCTATATCAAACTGCTAGTAAACTAGATATAGTGTTTTCTCTATGTGAGTCTTTGTGTTATTTCAATCATCGCCTAAAAAGTCACACTTTATTGTTGTTAAAAGATTTTTTGGATATCTTGTTGGTACCATTTATCTTGGCTTGTGGTAAAGAAAAATTTCACATTCCGACCTCATAGCTTATTGTGATGTTGACTATGTTAGTGAAAAAGTTGAATGAAAAAAACAATTGGAGCATGTCAATTTCTTGGTCAAGCTCCTATAAACTAATCATGTTTAAAGCGATAAATCATTACCATATAGCAACCACCGAAGTTGAATATGTTTCCGTTGCAAATTGTTAATCACAAATGTTATGTAAAAGAAAACAAATACATTATTTCTCACTAACGTACACTAAAACTCCTATTTTTTATAACAATGCCATATATCTTTTAAAAAATCTCATTCGATATTTAAGATCTAAACACATTGTGATAAAACATCATATCATATAATGGTGATATTAAAATAATTTTCATAGACATTGAAAATCTACTTTTAGACATATTTACTAAGCATGTACTGATGTACTTGAAGAATGTTTAATTTTATCGAAGAAAAATTATCTATCATTAAGGCATCAAGCCTTAAATGATGTTTTTATCTCTATTACTTTTTTAAAAAAATATTTCTTAAAATAATAAATTTTAGCACATCCTTAAACTCAAGATAGTTAAAAAGTACGAGTAATTACGAGGATCATATAATCTTGATAGAAGATGAACCATGACTCTAAAATTCATGTGTATGATTTTCCTTCCTTTAAAGCCATTTCTGAATTCATACAAAAGTGGTTAGGGTTTCTTATAAACCTATTTATATGAAACAACGCATTTATTTTAAGTGCTATAAAAAAGTCAATTTTAACGTATATAAAAACTCTTAAGAATTTTGTGAAGTATTCGCAACATCAATATCACAACTTTCATTCATATCAAAATTTAAAAGTGTAAAATTCGAAATCCAAAAATATATTTTTTTGCTAAGAAATATTTTTAATTACTGCATGTTGAGATAAATCGTTGTATCTTCTCATTTGAAAATTATCTGTGTATTTTCAAATCATATTTGAAACTTGTCTTTAAAATGCTCAAATTAAATGATTATTGATTTGAACTTCCAGTATAATTCGTATAAATTTAATTATTTTTTAAAATTTTGCATGTTACTAATCATTTTCATTTAAGAAGTGAAATTAAAATTGTTATATTTGTATATATCACATAAGTAATCTATCATATTTAGAACTTCCTCTAAAAAAATAATATCAGATTGAGAATTTTTTTTTTTTTTTACAAATCATGTTGAGAACTTAGTTATGTTGTTGATCTCGGATCTACGCATGTTCTTGCTAAGAGTTATCAGTAACCTTGAATTTTTCGTGATCATGGTGATGGAGTTATATTGTGGATATATTATATATAGGATCTTCAATATTATTTTGCTGATTTCAGTGCAATTTACTATTGTTTTTTAGTTTCGAAAAACTGTTTCAAAATAAATTTAGACCACCGAATATATTATTAGTATAAATTGGATATCTTTTATACATAAATATAAAGACTAATTTCTCAAGTTAGATAAAAATACAGTAGATGGACAATTCTCCTTTAAAAAATTTAATGTTGATGCATTCTAATGCCTAAGTTCAATTCAAAATCTCTAATTAAATAGGAGAAAAAAAAATCCAAAATCCCATCTAAACACTCGTGAGGTTATATGATGTTCTTTTTGAATGCATCTTTTCACCCTTAATATGTTTATTTTTATTATAAACTTGATGTATTAGTAATGATTTTGATTCAATAGTTTTGAATTTTCGAGGAAAATAATTTGAATAATTTAATATAATAATAATAGTACATTAAAAATAAATTTTTATAAAACAACAAAGTTGGATCATAAAAAACTTAGATTAAAATAATAAAGAGAAGGAGAGAAAAGACACAAATCTTTTTATACTAGTTCACAATAAATTGTTGCTACATCTAATCATCCCGTATCAAAGAGATTTTGCATCAGTACAGTCGAAGGTTTAATCCACTATTTAAAAAATAGCATACGAGTAATCTTTAATTAGCCTCTTCAAGCTTTAGTATTTTTCTTATACATCCCCAAGTAGTTATCATTAGCACCCTTCTAAATTTTTGGCAAGCTTCCGTTGAGGTTCATAAGTATTTTTACACCTTTTCAAGTACCTCTTATGGATGAAAAGAGTTGTTACCATTATCGGGTTGATTTACATCAGTTTCAGTCTGTGTTTGAATTGCCACAAAATTTGTTTTTAGGATTCTAACTCTTATTGAGAGGATATTACATTTCAAGTTCTATATCAATTCAAGTGTATGAAACACTTGGATTGATTTACATCAATTCTTACTGAAGGGATTTTTCATTCATTATTTTCTTTTGGTGTATTATAGATTTTTACATAAATTCTTCTTAACACATTGCCTTTTTCATTCACAATCTCTTTTTCATATTAATCAATTTCTACTTAAATACTGAGAAATATATTCGTTGAGGATATTACTATTGAAGATCTTGAATCAACATTTAAGACAAATCAGCCTTTAAGACATATATATATATATATATATATATATATATATATATATTCATAATTAATTCAGAGTATCTCGATTTAGGAAGATACATCTCAGAGGGTGACACTTTTAGAAAATGTTATGGGCTTCTTTAGTCAAAGGATAAGTTCATCTTTGTCTTCTCCGTGGTTCTGAGTTCAAATAATTGACTTAAGAAGTTGACTATTTATCAGAGCTTTGACTTTATTCGTGTATTGACTTGAAGTGTTGACCAAATTTATCAGACATAGAAACATCAGAGTGAACTTGTAATCAGATTCAGTAGAGGCGCGTTGAGAGCGCGTTTACGAGAGTTAGAGATTGTTGTAGCATATTCTTCAAAGCATTGCCTTGATTTCTTTATCTGTCTTTTCTAGTCATCAAAGGATGCAGAGATGTTGACTTCTTCAAAGTTATGGGCTCAAAAGTTTGACTTAACCGATGGTTCATTCAAAGCTTTCTTCTTTGATCATAACTCAAAGGATCAATGAAGATCTTGACTTTTGTAGTGTTCTTTTCTTTTGTAATTAGATGATCAATTATTGATTTATATTACCTTTGTCTTTAATTAACGCTTCAACTAAGATTGTAGATTATCAGATGTTTGTTACAATACTTCTTGTTGCTATATTATGACTTACTTTATTAGTAAATATAATTACTTGTTTATTAGGTGATAATATTATTTGTGTTAAAAACACTTAGATTACTATCACTAACTTACTCATAATTTATATTACATTAAAATAGATAGTCATTAATATAGATTTTTGTCTTCTAACTTAATTTGCACACTTAGTAAATATAATTAGGGGATAATTGTTCTTATTTGTTATCATCAAAACATCAATAATAGAATTGTAGCTAAGACCACTTTTGAACCAATGGTAATTACCTCTAAGAAATGTTTGAGTAATACTTCCATCGTTTAAAAAGTAAATATTGCTTTTTAATTCATTTTAAGATAAATGGACCATCAAATAACTTTTAAATATTTTTGTCGTGGCCTAAAATTTTGAGTGTTTGTCGAATTTAATAGAGTCGCCACCAAAATTTATTTTAAAATAGAGAAAATATTGGGAACTCCTTAAAAATAGAAAGAAAAAAAAATTGGTCTTTGAAACCAAATTTTAAGTTAGGGAGTCGATTATGCGTAGGGAAAGTATTAGCACCCTACGACATCGGTTAAAACACGGTTACCTATAATTAATTGTACAAGATTAATATTAACTTAAGTATATTTATTTCTCCTTATTATTTCATATGAATAACAATTATTATTTTTTTAATATGATTTTGGAATAAATGTATGCTTAAGAAATAAAGGACAAAGAAATTTTTATTAATGTGCTTGACAAGAATGTGATCTTACTCCTACGTATCTTCCGGTGCGATAGAGAAATGAAAGCTACGTAGTTATTGAGTAGAAAATGCGGATGTATGGATTGTTTTTAGAGAAAATTTGTTTTGTTATAAAAAAAATATTTTGACAAAAAAATGAGTTTGTGTTATTTGAGTAATTATTTTAAAATGCGAGTTTTAGGACGGTCAAGTTATACAACTCGTGTCTCAGAAACTCAAGGAGTAAAAAAAGATGTCACATCTAATTTAATCCTCTTAAGAATATTTTATATTATTTTCAATTTTAAAATTGATTTTCAAAACCACCAAATAGTTCAACTTGTGCCTTAACAATTCAAAGATTAAAAAAAATGTCACATCTAATTAATCAAATTTTTTTAAAAAAAGTTGATTTTAGATTTATTTATTTATTAAAAATAAATTTTAAAACTATCAAATTGTATAATTTGTATTCTGCAACCCAGGGATTAAAAGATGTTATTTTTGGTTAACCTCTAATCATTTTTATTTATTAATTTATTTATGAGATTTAATTTATTAATTTATCTGTGAAAATGAGATTTAGAGCCACCAAGTTGTCACAACTTGTGTCCTAACAACTCAAAGATTAAAAAAATGTCACATCTAATTAATTTTTAATGAAATATTATTTGTGTTTTTTTTTTATGAAATTTGATATTTTGTTATGAAGCAAATTAAAAAATAAGAAGAAAAAAA
>JBBPBQ010000002.1:13901061-13978024 GCA_037974755.1 Cicer yamashitae
TTTTTATTATATTTTTCTCCGTCATCGTTCCTTACGTTTCTTTCTTCCATCACTTTCCCAAACATTTTCTTTTTCTTAACCTTCTCACTTTTTTTCTTCTATTTTTTATTTTTATATTTTTTGTTTTCAGTTCCTCGTTGATACTTTTTGTTTCTCTTGTGCTTTTAGTAAAAAAAATACAAAAGTTTTTATTTTTATTTTTATTTATTTCTAGAGGACTGTGATTGTTTACAAATTATTACACTTGAGTTTATGATTTGATTTTTTGGGTTTATGATTCTGGGTAACTATTCAATGGAACAGGGTTTTTATTTAATTTTATTTTAAATGTTGTTGATGACTAAGTGGTTTTAGTATTATGGTAATGTAGTATGTATGGTAATCATTTTAACTTTACTGTAACGGTGTAGATAATGATTCATTTTACTTCTTCTTTTAGTATTCAAATTATTACTTCAACAATATTTTGTACGTTTCTATGTTTTGTTTTTAATCTTATTTTATTTTTGGTATGTTACTCTTTATTCAGTATAACACATGAACTTCGTGTGGAGACTGGAATTTTCTGTTCTGTAATCATTACTCAATGCTCTAATATAACTGTTATCTGTTAAACTGTTACTTCCTTTAGTCAAAAATTGGTTTAATAACCATTTTCAAGCTTTATTTTATTTTATATAGTATTTTAATTATCATAATTTGGATTGTTAATTGGGAGTTCTATTCTTATTTTAATATTTGGATAGAACACATTGTAATTTTTATTGGATGCTGTGATGAAATGTAAGCAAAGAAAGTATGCCTAATTTTTTTATTTGATTGCTTTTATGTGTTGAAAATAAACTTTTCTGGCTGTGCCATGTTATTTTGTATATTAATTTAGTTGCCAATTGAACTAATTTTTAATTTTTTTGTGTGGTTCAAATAGGGGATTGTTGTGCCGGCGGGCCAAAACATTCAATTGTTTTGTGGTTCTGTTATGGACCTTCTTTTGTCTCTGTGCATATGTGTCATGTTTAACATATGTGAGGCCCAATTTGCCAGAATATGGTGCTTGTGAGTTTTCAGGGACAAATTGCAATTTGGCTCAGCTAAATTTGCAGACAAGTTATGTCGATTTCGTAAATGAGGCTAAAGGGCGTGGTAGTGAATCTCCCTTTGGAAATCATGTCCCTTCTGCATTGAGTTTTGTTACAGTTGTACAAGTTTCCGATTCTGTTACTCATGTTGGTATTATTAATTGTGGTCATATGGACACTGATTTTCATGACATGTCACTTAAAGTATCCAACTTGCAAGAGAACTGCAGAATTGTTATTCTTACTAATGAAACAGCTAGTCCCGAAGTTGCAATTCCATGTGAAGAGGCATTGCATATTTGTTTTGAGCAGCAAAGGTTTTCATTTGTAGGAATCAAAGACAAAACCAAATTTGTTAGTTCTGGCAGTATGAGGGCTGGATATCTGGTCAGAAACATGGGGTTGCCACAAAATGTTAAGGTATGGATATCAAGCCCCCATTGTCTATATTTTATTTTTAACGTATTTGTTGATGAATCGTTTTCAGTTTTGTAAATTAAAATTTAGATCACCAAATTATCAAGAAAACTGTTTTTTCCCCTCTATAATTAAAATGGCCTGTTTAAAGTTTCAACTGAATCTAGTAGCATAGTTTGTAAATGGTTCAGTATTTTGAGCAAGCTTGATAATTTGATTGTTGAGTTCCTTACCCTTGTGCCTTTTACTAATAATACAAACATGCTGCACATGGAAGGTTCTTCATGTTCCTCACATTTGCTGATTTATCCCTTAAACATTAACTGGCCTGCCATTAGATTTGTTTAAGACCTTTAGTTCCATCATTTGATACCATCTAAGAGCAACTATTCTGTATCTCTAGCACTCAAGTTTTTCATTCACCCCTTGCACCTGTTTGCTGGTCTGCGCTAGTTTTGCAATCCTGCAACCATGATGGACTAAGAGGTCACGGCGGTAACAGTTCCTTCCTCATCGCAATTATTCCAAGAGATTTGGTTACATTGAGGACTGGCGCAAAACCAAGGCCAACTAACTGTCTGAAACTCTGAATGTTGCTTAGGTTATCCGTTATCCCATCCGTTCATGTGACCTTACTCCGCTATCGTTGCTAATGATTTTGTTTTTGTATAGGATTGGAATATTTAAATGACAATAGGAGTAGGATGAGCATCAAAGATTGTATCGCCTCGCCATACTTACATCTCTTGGAGCTTGTTTTTCCATTTAGTCACCAAAGATTGTTCATCAACGTTTAGGAGATCTTAGTCTCTAGAAATTACCGGTCATTATTTCTAGTCTGTTTAAAGAGTAGACACTAAAATGTGAGTTTTTTCATTTGGAAAAACATGTCTATCGTTTTTTTTTTCCTGACAGATTATAAATGAGCTACGTCTCCTTTTACTTTAGTCCATTCAAATATTGGGGTCCTGAATGTGCCATTGATATTGTAGTTTATGAATACTGTTACCTTTGTTCATGGTTTTCCCTTTGTACTTGGCTATTGTTAAAGAAAATCTGGCCAAATTTCCTTATAAACTTGTTCATTGGGTTGACTTTATTTGTAACTAGTTTTGATGCATATGACATATATGTTCTAGTTTGAGGGAGCATATTCGAATTAAATGTTAGGTTTAAGCACATGCATAATGAGTGCTATTAGATGTTATCAATTCTTTAGGTAATTAGTGCTGGTTAGTTATAATCTAGTAAATGATTCCTCTTAGTTATATCTCCTATTTGTCTTTCTACAAACAGCAGAAGAATTCCATTCCTATGAAATTTTATTAATGTTGCTACTTGTATATGAAGGTTCTAGAGACATCAAATGTAGATGAATTAGTTTTTGGAAACTTGGTGCCTCGAGGAACCACTAATGCTATGTCTGTTCTTGAAGACAACGAGGTTCTATTCCCTATGGTTCAAGTTGGAAGTTATGTCTCTAGGCGGATCACTGTAAAGAATCCTAGCAATCATCCAGTTATGATGCAGCTTATCTTGAACACAGAAGAGATGATTGATGAATGCAGGGGTCCAGATGATTTATTACACAACTTTTCATCTGGTAACTTAGTTATAGATGAAGTTATTTCTCCAGCAAAGTATGGATTCTCACTGCCAGAGAGTGCAGTAACAGAGGCTTATGTGCAACCATATGATTATGCAACTTTAGGGCCGATAATTTTCTATCCATCCAAGCGATGTGGATGGAATGGTTCAGCATTGATCAGAAACAATATTTCCGGTGTTGAGTCGATACCTTTAAGAGGCACTGGAGGGTTGCTTTCCCTAGCTATACTTGAGAGGTCTGAGCATGTTCAGAGTATAAATTTTGATCTGAAAATGCACAATATCCTCGGTTTCTCTCTTCCATATGCCTTACTTCGTATGAAAGACACGATTTTTGCCTGCTCACAGCCTCTAGTGAAAGAGCTATATGCCAAGAACACAGGGGACTTGCCATTGGAGGTGAAAACAATGAGAGTTTCTGGGAGAGAATGTCGGTCGGATGGTTTTAAGATTCATGATTGTAAAGGTTTTGCTCTTGATCCTGGGGAGTCAATAAAGTTTCTGATATCATACCAAACTGATTTTTCTGCAGCTCGGGTACATCGAGATCTTGAACTTGCTTTGGCTTCTGGTATCTTTCTAATACCCATGAAAGCAAGTGTCCCTTATGATGTGCTATGTAACTGTAAGAAGTTCGTGTTTTGGATGCGAGTGAAAAAATGGTTTCTCGGATTCATTCTTGTTGCGTCTTTATATTTTATGATGTTTGGTTTTACATATCGCCTAACATCCTTCGATTACTTGTGCAAGAATGATCATAACTCCATCCACATCACCTTAAAACATGCCGGGAAAACGCCTCTACTGCCTTGTAATCACAGAAAAGATAAGTTATCTATGTCTGGTAAAATGACTGATATGTTTTGCTCAGTTGGAAAAGGCACAAACTCGGCGATGCCGGCCACTTGTGTCGGATATTCATATGATCTGAGTGAAACCTCTGACCATAGAGTATCTCAAATGAAGGATTCAGAAAACCATAAACAGATTAGTCTTTTGTTGAATACTCAAAAGGAAGGAAAATCGCCAACCACTTCAATTCAGAGCTCTGATGTGAAACCATCCCAACAGGGAGAGCTAAAAATAAAAAAAGAAAAGGTTAGAAGAAGGAAGAAAAAGAGTGCAGGTGCAAAGTTAACCGCGGTGTCTGAAGTTTCAAGTAGTCGAAGTGGAAATTCTACACCCTCATCCTCACCACCCTCGTCTCCGTTGATTGCTGCATCTACCAAATCTAACCGCTGGTCATTGTCTCCTAATGTGGAGCAACCCCGGATTCCAGCTCGCAGTATAACAACCCATGAAGCTGCCCAATATCCTAAAAAATCTGAAGCTTCTTCATCTTCTTCATCGGCTGCTAAGACAAACATATTGAAGCATAGGGATCCAGTAAAGTGCATCAGTAACAATGTTTCTTCTAAAGTTTCACATTCACCTTCCAGAAGTGATGCTAGTAAACCCCTGAAGATGTTTTGTGGTGCTTCTCCAATGCCTGGTGGACATTCTCCCATCTCATTGGTGTCAACATCTAGTGCTAGCTTAAGTTGCCGAGCTCCGGGATCGAAACTCGACAAGCAAAAGGCTGTTTTAGCACCAAAAGCAGAAGTTGCAGAAGAGTATACATATGATATATGGGGTGATCATCTTTCAGGGCTTCATTTGTTAGTTCCAAAAGATGTTACTTGCATGAAATCTAGTCCTGCTGAAAAGAACTTCAACAGCTTCTTTGTTTGGGACCCTCAGGCAATAAAATAAAAAAAAATGGCTATTAAGATGAAAAACATGATTTCTAGGCGTTTTCTTGACACTTACAATTATAACCTGGAAACTTGGTAAAAAAGTAAAATAACTTAAAAAAATAGATTTTAAGGAGGTTTTAGCTTCAAGTCTGAAAAACTAACCTAACTACTAATTAGGCACTAGGCAACTTCACTATGTGGATTAGTTTAATTTATTGAATATTTAAATAGAATTAACATATAAGAATTTATGAAGTTTGGATACGTAAGACGGATGTGATGCGATATAGATACGTGGATATGTGAAAATTTTAAAATTTAGGATACAATACGATTTAGACATGTTAACAAATTTTTTTATTATAAAAATTATATACATATAGAATAGTTGTAAAAAAAGAGATGTTTATTCATTTTTCATACATATAAGTATAATAATCATAATTTTATAATATATTTTAATTCATGTCTTAAGGTATCGATAAAGGTATAATTAAAAAAATTTAAAATAAATATTTGACTTTACGCAATAGCAAATAATTTAAAAACACTTTTCATTATCTCTTTATCTAGTACTATATCCATTAAAAAACATGGTTTAATCAAGAGATAATTTTTTCAATTCAAGGGTTTCAACCCATCTTGAAGTGGATCATATACATCTCCACTAATGTTTTGTAAAACGTCTCTTTTTTTGTTCACTTGACTTTCATAGAATACATATCTACGAGTATCCGTGAAGTATTTCAGAAGAATCAGATAAATTAATTTTTAAAAAGTAAAATAATTTCGATACTTCTAATATATGTATCTGCAAGTATCCGTAATGTATCGATAACAGATACGTATCCGATACAAATACATCTATAATTTTAGAATATCTATACTTCATAGATAAGAAACCTTTAATTTGAATTCTACACTTAAAGGAAATAAAATGAATCAACAAAACTGGCTAGATGGCTTTGTTTGTTTGGAACTGGGATTAGACTTTATGTTTAGCAAATCTTAGGAATATTTGTCTTTGTATGTTGGTGTACTCACTCGATAAATTAGGTTGCTTAAAAAGTTAGGCGTTATTTTGAACAAAACAAAAAAAGAAGTTAGTGCTATTAGTGTCCAAAAATAAAGAAATTAGGTGGTAATAATTAACATACTTTTTAGATTGAAGAGGAAAACTGATAGGCCCATTTTTCTTTTAAGTTGGACTTTTGTCTCAATGCCTTATGACTTCCCAGAAAATGGGAAATTGTTGGTGTACACAATTGCAGCTAGTTATTCTCGTCTCATATATAAAGTAAATTAAAATTACTTTGCTTCCTTTAAATTTATTGTATTTTATTTTATCATTTAATTTTATTTTATCATTTACTTTGCATCATTTAATTTTATCAAAAAATTCATTGTATTCCATGAAAAGAGTAAATTAAATTTAAATTAATTGAAGGATAATTTAAGAATAGTAGTATTAAATATGATAAAAGTTGAAAATATTTGTTTATATTTTAGACCATTATTAAACATAACATTTTATTTTTATATCTGAGGCCAATTTTCTTGTTTATATTCGAAATCAGATAAATACTCATTAATGTTTTCATACGTGCATGTATATTAGTTAGTATACAAAGGACTAAGCCTTGCAATGCTCTTGGGTTCCTGATGTTTAAATTGCATTAAGCCTAAATTGTGAAGTCACATCAAAATATACTTCCACATTTTCTTAATATACTTTTATACTTTCATAAGTATAGTTAACTCACATTTCAAAAAACAATATCTACACTTAAAGTAAATAATTAGTTTAAGGATTCAGATGGAGAAGTTAATAAATAGAATGATAAATAAGTTTTGAGTTCAATTTCTACCTTTAGAAAAACAAAAATATTAAAAATATTAATTATTAACGTTAGTAGTTGAAAAAACTATTTTGAAATTCTTTTATATAATGTGTTCCGGATTTCTTTTAATAATATAATAGAATGATTATTTTTATAATTTTGGGTTTGTGAGGGTCTAGAAACTAGCTGAAGGGGTCCCAAATAGATTCTTCCCCTATGACATATTTGTGGCTTGATAATTGGTATTGATTGGGAGTGTGAGACTATTGATGTCTTTTCCTGTGTTTTACTTGAGGCACTGGGTAAGGCCTGTGTGGCTTGTTCCTTTGCTGGCCCTTTAGGACATTGTTTTATTGCTATCTTATGAATAATGGAGGAACACTAAAAAATTAAAAATAAATAAATAAATATTGACTCAGGTTTATGGGTTTCTATTTGCATCCTAATTAACTAATTTAAATTATCTCTTCTAAATTTTTCTTTACATTTTTTTTTATCTATCTCTTCTTAATTTTTATTATTTCTTTAACTTTTTCTTAAAACAAGTGAGGATCAGATAGAGATTGTGTATAGAGGAGTTTGGTGGAGAGGATTAAGATCCCTAATAAGGTTGCTATAGATAAGAAGGTGGTATTAGACTCGGTTGATCAACATGAGTCTATATGATTTAGTCTACATCAAATTCATATTAGGTTAGATATTTTTTAAACATGCATGAATTTTTGAAAGTCTGTTTAATTAAAAAGATCATATTAAAAAAATATTTTAAATTTGTTAGGTTAATCTATTTGACTATGTATAAATAAATTACTACTATTATTATATTAAACTATATATTTTGTGTTAATAATTAATTTTCCAATTTTTTTTAATTTAAATATATTAACTTATATCAATTTTTGACATATTTAAATGTAATATTATATAATAATATAATTTAGATAGATGTCATATAAAGTTAAAATCTCTAAAATGTCATATTAGATCTAAGAATAGAATTTAATTTCATTGATCTTTTAGTTAGTTAGTTTATAGAAAAGTAGTTTAAATTACTTATTTCAAAAAGTTAGTACAAAATCGACCTTTAAATTGGCTAACACATCATATCAAATTTTTAAATAAACCTACTTAAACTTAAAATTAAGTCTTTGACAAGTAATATATCAAACTTTTTTTTTTATTAAATCAAATTTAAATCTTACAAAACCTAACTTTGATTTATTTCCCGCCAGTTGTGGCCAAGAATAATAGCTGTATACCAATATCATAAATGAGAAAAGGAATCAATATTTGAAGATTTGTTATTTTCCAATACACATGGCTAGCTGTAAATAGATTATAATTGGTGCAACTGGCTACCTTGATAGTTAGAAATCTTAATGTAATAATAATTCAATCTCATCAAACATAGGAACAAAATCGATAATCAATTTGTGTAATTAGAATATAGATACATACTACCAATGAGAGAAGGTTTCAATTTTTTTTTTTTACCGTATCTTTGACATTTGAAAAATTGTATTGATATCTTTTTGTAAATTGAACACTCTAAAATTGTATTGACATCCTAAAATAAATATCCACTTTTTCCGTCAATGTGAGTATGTGACAGTTGTTACATCCTACTATGTGCCACCACCCACCATCAAATGTTAGAATTTTGATGTTAGGATTTTGTAATTTTAAAAGTCTAATTTTTAAATTCGAATAGGTCTTCAAAAAGATTAAGACGACCCTCTATAAAAAGATAAGAGAAAAGACCCTTTTAAAACTTACATGTCGACTGACACTATACAGCGTGAAAGCCATATAATATATGTTGCATTTAATTAAGCTCGATCACGAAATTTTAATTGGGACCATTAATTTCCATTTGCAATCGATACAAAACTGATTTGTCATACAAGATATTGGCCATATATACAACAATATATAGTTAGACGTTGACCTTGTCACTAGCCAAACAGCTAAGTCCAAATTGATGATTTGTACTATTGTACACACATAAGTTTACATTGATAAGCATAGATACTAGTAACTTCCATTTCAGAATCAGTACATATCTATATGCATGTTCCTATATTTCGTTAAATGGTTACAAAAGTATTCGTTGGCTTTCTAAGTGGAAAGCTACCACTCACTATTTTAATTGGTCCACGGTACCAATTGGATCATTTAGGTGATGGTCCATTTTTTTATGTTAGGTCCATTTTTCACAGCATGCAATGACTAGGACTGATGCCGCCACTACGTGCTACAAAATAATAATAATTCATACTCGTGAAATAACAAAAATAAATGTATTTATCATCGTGATTTTAAAAATAAAAAAATAAATGTATTTTAAATTGATAAAATTTAATATTTATAAAAATTTATTTAATAGAATAATTTAAATAAAAATCGCTCTGGAATCAACCGATCTAATTCCGTGATTTCAATATATACACAAAAGTGAAAGATTACTTTACAAAAAGAAATGTTGGGTAGATCTGTGACCACCCGTGCCGCAAGAAAGCTGGTTTTTCCTCGTGTGGAGCTTTTAGTTTTCGTGATATTTTTTGTGTTCCAAATAGTTGAAAAGAAGAACAAGCCACGTTGATTTCATCGAAGCAAGTTTAGTAAAATCCCATAACCAATTGATCGAAGAAGTTAAAGCTTAATTATTTATATTGAAAAATGTATTAATAGTTTATTAAGTATTACGTGAAATATGAATACATTTCATTTTTAAAAATGTCATCAAATTTAATTTTTTTAAATAATTATTGTTTGTTGTTTTAACTGTGTTATTTTAATTTACATTTTATATAAATAAAAATTATTGTGAATTTTTTTTATTAGTTTAGTTTAATATAATAGTTTTAAAATTACATTTTTTTTTTTTTTATATTTAGCTATCTCGTAAAATTATGGCTAGTTTCGTTACTGTTTTTTACAAAATATGAGGTCTTATATATATATAATCGAAAGTAAAAAATACCTCGAAAAGGTAACTTGAGGTCGGAACATTAATGCAAGAATTGTCAAAATAGCGATCCTAAATAGCGAACCCGAAATAGGGCTTTGGGTCAAAATTGAAGCCCGAATTATAAGATGGTTTTATTCTGGCCTGCCAAAGCCCAAGCTTGTAACGGAGTAGTAGTCCGTATAAGCTCGCAATAATAAAATAGTTATTTAACCTTAAATTTTAATACTATTAATAATTAAGTGCAAAATTCATTGATAAAAATATTTGTACTTTGTAATACTTTTTTAGAAAATGCTAACAACATATTTTTCAGCATACATTTCTGAACACACTATTTTATTATTGGTTAAAATTTTAAAAATTTGTCTTATACCATCATATGTATATTTTTATCTCATATTTTATGCAAACTATTTATTTTATCATTTTCTGTTTATTTTTCAAAAAGAATTTTTTTTCTACCCCACTAAATTCAACACGAGTTCCAGATAACTAAAAAAAAGTTTTCCAAAATACATGTGTTTTAGAAAATTCAAATTTTGTCTAATGGAAAACTTTTTTCAAGTTATCCGAAACACATTTCTATTCCAGAAAACTTAAAAAAATATTTTCGGAACACAAATGTGTTTCAGAAAATTTAAACTTTGTTTATCAAATTTTTTTTCCAAAATTTTCTAGAACACAAATGTATTCCGAAAAACTTGAATTTTTTTTTTCCGTAACACAATTGTATTTTTGAAAACTTGAAACTTGTGTTTTAGAAAATATTTTTCAAGTTTTCCTGGAATACAAATGTGTCCCAAAAAACACAAATATTTCTAAAAAAAACTCAAACTTTATGTTCTGAAAAACTTTTTTAAAGTTTTTCGACCACATTTGTGTTTTGGAAAATTTCAAAATTTTCAAAACATAAAATTTGATTTTTGATTTTTTTAAAAAAAATTAAAATTGACTTTTTATTAAAATTTTCTTTAATTTTATATGTGACTCACTAAATTATGTGGGGTCCAAAAAATTTGATGGATTTTATATAAATTTCAACTAATAGAAAGAAGTATATTGAGAAGTTGTATTTTAAAGAGTGCGTTATTAACACTTCTCTTTTTTTATGAACAATTAAATATTATAAAATAATATTAAGGAAAAACAATTAAGAATTCACGTACTAATTTTATTTATTGAACTTTATTATGTTATTAACAATTAAATATTTTTTAGCTTTATTTTTTATATACAATATATGCATGTACATATTAAATATTTATTGAAAAATAACTAAATATTTGTAATAAGTAATTTTTTGAATTATTTATTGAGATTTTTTTTTTATCATCACTTCTAGATATTAATTCTAAGTTATTTGTATTATAATTTTGAACTTAACACTGTAAATTAAAGCACATGTTTAGCTTCAACTGAATTTAGTTTGGATATAAATTTAGTTAATTGATTTTTTTTATATGTATTCTAAATCATATGCATTTTATACATTATATATTTTAATTTTAATTTTAATTTTTTATAAAAATAATTTGATTATAAATAAATTAAATATATTGGTCGGCCCAAAAAACCCGCATAGGGCTGAGCTTAAACACTAATTTTGTAATCCATATTTAATGTGGTTTTTTAGCTATGTTGATAAAGCCTGCTACCCTATTGGACCATCCTAATGCAGGTCGAGTAGCTCGTTTCGACACCTCAAATTGGTGTGCAAGATAAGGGTTGAACATATGTCATACTCGAGGATTGACATATCCTTTAACCCCTTAAATGTGATCGGGGGACTATTGTCTTGGTTACACCATAATAGTTGCACATTACTTAGAAATCAAAACTAAGAGAAGTTTATAAACAATACTCATACTTCTATATCTACTGAAACATCTTTTACTATCAACAAAACCATGAGACATTATGCATAAGACCTAAAACACACAATATATCAGAAATATAGCTTTTAGGTTGAAACAACTCTCGATAATTTGAACATATTGAGTTTATGATACACTACTCCCATTAATATTATTTCTCAAATGTAAACTAACATCTAAGGAGTATTCACTACATATTTTGAATCATAAACACCTTATTTCGTCAATATTTTATTAACAAAGTATTATTGAGACATTTTAGATAGCGTAAATTACTAAATTAGTTCTTGAAATTCTATGTGACACCTCAAATTGGCATACAAAATAAGGGTTGAATTATCAAGAATTAAATTGATTGATTTTAGAATGACTTTATATAAATTAAATTGACCGATTTTTGAACCTTTTAGAATGCATCGTACTCTTCAATGGTAACTTTTTTCTCCAATATAATGACATAATCAAACATTAATAATGAAATATGATAGGTTCCTCCACCCATTGTATTACCTTACCATATTTAATTACAAATTCAACACTATTGAAGAGGATGAATACACCATTATGTGTTGGGAAAGTTTTCATTGAACATCAACACAACACATTCATAAAAGTTCAAAAATTGGACAATTTAGTCCATGTAAAGTCATTCAACTATCGGTCAATTTAGTCCCTAATATGTGACACTAAGTTGGATTACACGTGGACTTGGTGCATAGTCAATTAACATCCACGTCATACACTATAACTTCACAAGATAACAATATGACCAATTTGCTTTGCGTCATTCAAATCTAGAGACTGTTTTACCTATTCTCATATTTTAGGGATTAAAATAATCAATTCATACAATTTCTGGGACTATTTTGATGATCTACTCTTCTATATGACTGTTATTTAGTTTGGATAATTTTATTCCCAAAATTAAATTAGCTTCACCCAAATCTATCAAATTTTAATGAAAAACAATTGTTTGGACTCTTTAACAGCATCTATATTGACTCTTAAAAGATAAGTATATCATCATAGTCACTAAGATCAAGTAAATAGTCAATTTAGTTTTTGAATGTATCGAAATTACTAATATATTCTCAATATCTTATTATATTAATTTTATGAACTAAATTGATTAATGAAAAATATATTTGAGGATAAACATACTAACTAATGATATAATTGAGGACCAAAATTACTAAGAAAAGACATTTTTAAATATGTTTTTGTAATTTTTATATTGTCAAGGACTATTGTGATAGTTCAAACATTTAGAGAGTAAAATAACTATTTACTTCACTAAGATTACCAAGATAAATTGTCTTAGGCCTCTAAAATAATAAAATTTCTACTTAAAAAGAGGTCTTATGAGTCATTCAATGAATCTATGGTTCTATTTTATATTCTTACTATTTTCGAAATTAAAATTAATAAAATTTATTTAAAATGAATATCGTTTGAAGAAAAATTAATGTATTGATTTTATTATGGATTGGAAAAATATACATTTTTTAGGTTAAAGGAGAAATGTTAATAAAGAAAATCAATTACAATATTTTTAGAAGTTATTTTGAATTTTTAGATGTCTAAAAAAATAAATTTAAACAAAAATATAATAATTTTATTAAAATGTTATTACGGTCTTTGAAAAAGTCTCATCATGAAACTCGCTTTAGGCCTAAACAAATGCAGGTCGCCATGCATATCATCCACATTATAAACAAATAGTAACACCAACGTAGGCATATATCATTTTCACGGTTCAATAAAAAATACACTTTCATAAAAATGTAGGTTAAATGACTCTTTTTTTTTTTCTCTCTTTAAGTTATTTTTAGATTTTATTTTAATCTTTTAATGTTTTTTTTCATTTTATTTTGATCTCGTAAGTTATAAACCCTAGATACTCTGGTCTCTCAATTTTTTCCATTCCATTTTAGTCCATTAAACAGTAGAATTAAAAAAAATAGTTAATCTTATACCGAAACTAAACGAGATAATTGTTGTTTTTGAGTTTCGAAAAACTGTTTTAAAAATTAATATTAAGTCAATGAAGATATTACTAAGTTGCCTAAAATTGTGTTAAGCAGACCATTACACTGTAGAAAATCGTTATGAATTTTAGTGCAATATGTGAGTCGAATGGAATCCGAATTTTGGAACTTGAGCAAATTCGTCATGAGCGGTTTTTGACTAATTCTCTGAAAACGAACCATTCCACAAAAAAACATCGATTACTAAAAAAATAATACACCACACAACCTAAACTCAGTCATACATCCTCCTTATAAACACGTGATATCTCTCTGATGTAGAATTTTTTTATTTTTTCAATTCACATAATAGTACTTGGTGTTTAATTTTAATAAGTTGCAACAATAATTTTTTTTGATTTAACATAAACGCAGTAACGTTTTACCTTTGTGAAAGAGACACAAAATATTCCAATTTTTCTCTATTAAATGTAGTTTGTTGGCTCACTTACTACAAAAGGCATTTTAGTTAATGCATTTTGAAGAGGCCATGAATGAGATATTGGCTTGGATATCAAAAAGAAAAAAAATGGAAAAGCACGTATCAGCTTCATTAATGTGCTGTTTATCGATCAGTTAATATACCAACCCTTATTGAATTGAATTATTCATTCGTTCATTCCAATTTGGTGATTCAAGGTCAATGCCTTTCAAAGTTTAATTACTTGTAACACATGCCCTTACAAAATTCACTTAATTCTTTCACCCACTTGCTTCTTCTTTTTATTTCCTTCAGATTATTGTTTTATAAACAAAGGTAAATTGCAATTTGCTACCGAGTTTTAATTAATAACATTTAATTTTAATTATAACTATTTAAAAAGTTATGGTTGTGTAAAAAACTTTACACCAATAATGTATTAATTTTTTTTAATAAAACTTATAAACCTTAAAGCATATATAGAAAAAAAAAAAGAGAATGGAGTAGTAAGTAGGTTGGCTTACTTTAAAAGGCATTTTAGTTTTATGCTTTTCAATAAGCTATCAAACAGATCTCGGATCAAACAAGGAAATGGAAAAGCATGGATCAGCTTAATTAATGATCTGCTTATGATTAATTAATATGGACATTTAATCGAATATGCCATTTATCTTGAGGGTCCCTCTAGACTTTTGGCAGGTGGTACAATTCAGGACGATTATGCCTTCCTAAAGTTTAGTTTGTTATAATAGATTCTGACAAAGTTCACTCATTTCATTCATTCACTTTTTGGTTGTTGCTTTTTTTTTTCTTTGAATTATTGTTTTAACAAATTAAGCTAAAGTGAAAGTTGGGAATTTTCATCTTTTGGTAAGAAAAGTGTAAAAACTTAAAAAAAGGATCAAAATTGAAAACCATAAGAGCCAAAAAAATTGTGGTCAATTAATTAAACTTTGTTTAAATTATAATGCTGACATTATTTATGAATCATGAAATTGAATTCCAATGGCAAAAGCCTAAAATATTGCTGAAATTATAAAAAAAAGAAAAAAGTGAAGGAGATGTCATTATTAATATTAGAATTTCTCATTACCTCACATTAGAAAAAAGTATGCAATGAATTGATTTTAAATAAATTGATTTTATAAAATTGATTTCAATCAAAAGTAAATTAAATCTTAGTTGCATACATTCAAATAAAAAAAGTGAATTGAATAATATATTTTATATTAAAAATTAATTTTAGAGACAAACTTTTTGTATTATTTTACGGTGACTAAAATTGATTCTGAATGAATTTAATTTATAAAATTTATTGTAGTTAAAAATAAATTGAAGATAAAATGAGAGTGAAATAATGTTGTATGTGAGAGAAGTTAAAAAAGTGATTTATATTTAGATACATTCACATAAAAATGAGTTGAATGATAAATTATAAATTTTAAAATCAATTTTAATGGTAAAAACTATAAACTTTAGCTTTTAATTATAATCAATTTTTGAACCATAATTTCTACTTGAGAACCATAGAATATGTCATTATAAAATTAATTTTTTGTCTTATAAAAAATGTTTAATTCTACTATAAAAATTCATATAACTATGAAGTTTCGAATTCGACATTCAATTGAAATATAATTTAAAAATTAAGTGAAACAAGTAAGTGTTTGTGTGTACGAGAAAAAAAAAAAAAAAAGTGAGAGAAAGTTGTTGAGAAAAAAACGTGATTATTCATTATGAAAGTCACTCACACTCACACTCACAATGCCAAAGATAAAAAGTGCACACTCAACATCTCTCTCTCTCTCTCTCTGTCACACACACACAATGATTCTCTATCACTATGTTCTCTTACAAATGCATCAAATTCCATACCACTTTCAAAGCATGCTCGATCACTCTATTCATTTTCCCGATCAAGTCCATAACATGTCAACCACATCATCGTTCCTTCATCATCACAATTATTAATATTTACTCACTTATTAATTATTATGTTTAATCATCATCAATTCATTTCATTTTATCACTAACAATTACTTTATTAAGTTTTTGTACGGACGTTCATCGATTATCTGAACCCTTTAATAGATTGTAATTACACTTAATTTATAATTACCTCTTCAATCAGTTAATTAATCATGACTATCATTTTAACTGATTATCTATCTATCTAATCGATTATATAATCATCCTAATTAATGATTTATTCTCTACTTGATTCTAACCACTAAAATTATCACACATCAATACTTACACTATTTTTGGATTTTATTAATCTCCTGCTCGATTATCATTTATTGTTTAATCGATTATTTAATCATTTAATCTATAATTTCTTTGAATTGTTTAAACATCTTATCGATTATGCTATAATATTTACTTGATTAATAGACCAAAAATAATAAATACGAATTAGACATACTCATCATCAATCACCCACAACAAATATTAATACATTTATCAAATATTGCAAGCATAATCTTAGTTTTTTTTATCACACGCAATCTTACTATTACTATATGTAAAAAATATATTCTCCTATATCTGATGAGTAAAGAAGAAGACATTGTTCTTTCTCTTAGGCTTCAACCTCAATGAGAAGAATGAAAAAGAAATTTGAAAAAAAGATTGAACCACAAAAGCTCAAAATAGAAATGAATAATATTTAGTTGGACAAAAACAAAGGCCGAAACAACGATTAATTACATATTAGAAGAATCGATGTCTCACCACAGTTTTAATAGGACGAATAAGAGTAGACACATGATGATCTAGGATTTTGACGGTTGGAGATAACTCAAAGTTTTTCAATAAAATGATCATTTAATTCTAAAAATTGTTAAATAGATGCTTTAGACTTATTTGGTCGAATTTAATAGGATAAACACAAACTTATGTGATAAATCATTTAAAAAAGTTTGTGATCGATTTAAAACTAAAAAATTGATCTAATATACATTTATGTGATATTTAATTGATTAAATAACAAACTTAATCAATAAATAGTTATGATAATTACAACTCTAATTACTTTTACTATAACTTTAGCTACATCAGTCCGATTGACGTGTTCTTGATCGCATTGAAAAAATAAATGAAAATTGCACAATGTTTTAGATTTCTTAAAGCATTTTACCATCAGTTTGAGACATAAAAGTTATAATTATTTAAGGGTTCAATAAAGTTGCATGAAAAAGTGTAAAATTATTTTACACTATCTTATATTTACTTTTAATTAAAATTCATAAAATTGCCATATAAACCTATTTTATGATAACAACTTAAAAATAACTGTAAAATAATATTTATTAAAAGTTGGTGTAAAACAAATTTAAACTAACAATACATTTTCTCATTAATTAAAAGATATAAAAAAATATTTCGTAAGTACAATTCAATTGATAGTTACAAATACATTGATATATAACCGTTAGAATTTGAGTACGAATCTAATATTCACTTTTCTACATTTATTATGTGTGAATAATTTCAACCGTAAAAAAATAATAAGAGTTTGATGAGAGGTAAATTTTGTTGTTTTATAATTATTTATTTTATGGTTAAAATTTAATGGAACAAAGAACATAAACTGAACTGAATTTTGTTGGTGGTAGGTACTCAAAAACAAGTAGAACACTTTTGTCTTAAGAGCCAACACAACAACCTCGTCGTTTTCTTCTTCTTCTTATTCACTCTCTTCAAGATTCCTATTCCTCCTAGAAACACAATATTATTTTGCTTTTCTTTCAATTTTCCCGCTCCATTAATTCTTTTATTATGATGTGTTATTACTCTGTCTGAGACTCACACTCAGAACAACACTCTGTTTCTTTTCTATCAATGTTCTATTGTCACACTTTGTTTTTTCTTTATTCTGAAGCAAAGCTATTACTAAATTGCATTGTTTTCTGAGAAAAGTGGAACAACAAATGAATGCTAGAACACGCTCAACTCTTCACTCAATCAAATCTTCTTTAAATGATGCCAAAGTAACTTCTACTTCTTCTTCTTCTCCTTCTTCTTCTTTCTTTTTCTAAACAAGTTTTCTTTTTTTATTTAAATAATTTCAAAAATGATATATTTTTTTTAATGATTTTCTCTATTTTTTTTAGTCACATAGAGAAAATACCCTTTAAAGCATTAAAAAAAATTCTGTTTAAGAATAATTGAAAAAGAAAAAAAGCTTGATTTTAAAGCAAAAAGAAAAGAGCTACTTTAAGAGTAACAAACATGGAATTTTACTTCAAATTTTGGAATAATTTTTTGTAATTATGAAGTCTTATGGTTAACTGACAAAAGGGTATATATGTCATGCACTTTTGATCCAAATCTAAAATATTGTTCTTTAACTTCTTTCACGAAACGAATAATTTATACTATTACCCTTTTTTTTTCTTCTTCTTTTTCTTTGGAAGAAAAATCAAAGTTTGTGTTTATGGATTTGTTTATTGTTGAATGTGGAAAACAGGAGAAGATGGAAAGTGGTGGAAGCAAAGCAATGAAAAATGGGCGAAGATCTAATAATAGAGAAAGGAAAATGGCATTGATACAAGATGTGTGTATTTTGAATCTTCACTCAAATGAATAAGAAATTTTTTATATTCCTTTTTTGTTGTGTTTTTATATTTTATTGATCCAAAGTAGTGATGTTTTGAAAGGTTTGTTTCAGGTAGATAAGTTGAAGAGGAAACTGAGACATGAAGAGAATGTTCATAGAGCTTTAGAAAGAGCATTTACAAGACCTTTGGGTTCTTTACCTCGTCTTCCTCCTTATCTTCCTCCATATGTTAGTAGCTCTCTTTTCAAATTGAATAATTCAGTTTCTCACAATGAATTCACTTCATTGTATTGTATTTTCTTACGAATCGAAGCGACAAATGCTGTTCGTGGCAACAAATTCACTCTGCCACTTACAATAATTGAAGAATTCAATTCTTCAGAATGATCCACTTTATTACTAGTTAGCTTGTTTAAAGTGACTTATTTGAATTTATCTACTGATTCTAAGACTGTTTGAGGAGAATTTATGAAAACAATTTGTGACATGTTGAAAAGTTTTTTTTAAACTTATTTTCATAAGCTCTCCAGGATGCTTTATGAAAACATCTTGTAGCATATTTGAGTACAATTTGACTTTATTTTATGTTTGTTACAGAAATAGCTTATGCATAACATAAACACTTATATGATGTTATTTGGATTCATTGAAAGTAATGTGGACTATGTTGGTGATTGTTATAGACATTGGAGCTTCTAGCTGAGGTGGCAGTGTTGGAAGAAGAAGTGGTAAGACTTGAAGAACAAGTTGTGAATTTCAGACAAGGTTTATATCAAGAAGCTGTGTACATATCCTCAAAGAGAAATGGAGAAAATTTGAATGACCCTATTGACCAAAACTCAATGAGAAGTAGTTCAAAGCATCAGAGATCAAAATCATATTCACAAACTGAGTTTAATTCAATGACAAGGTCTCTGCCACAGCCTTCACTTTCCAGAAGTGCTTCTAGCAGAAAGCTATTATTCTCTCCTGACACTGTCACTGGGAATGGGAAGCAATTATTGCACAGAAAACAAGATTCATTTTCATCTATTCCAGAAGAAGGAAGGGGAAAAGAGAATCAATTGTTTAGTAACTTTGTGAGAGATAAGCATTCTCCTGTGAAGAAAATATCCAAACTCATCACTCCTTCAAAGAAATCTCCACTCAAACAAGAATCAGCTCAGAAGTCAATGGATCACTTGAAATTGCAGGTAACTAAAAGTAACCCTGTAAGAATTTTTTTTAAGCAATTCTCTACGTCTCATTTTATCTACTACTCCATCTGAAATAAACGTATTTTAAAATTTGATGTATCTGAACGAAAATTTAAATTAGATATATCAACTTTTCAATTTTTTATTTATTTTTATTTTATTTCAAATAAAGTATCATTTAAATTAATGAATACATCTTAAAATAATCATTAATTTTACTTGTTTCAAGCTAAAATAATCTTCTTTGACAAAAATGAATTCTGGTAATCCGATGTTTAGTCGAATTTAGGAACTCTAATCAATTCGTCGTTAATGGAAGCTAATTAAATCAAGAAATTATAAGAACTCAGGAACTCTAATATTCTAAAGTGATATATTTTGAAAAACATAAATATTTCAAACATGTTAGTTATTCTATGATGTGATTGATTGTGCTATCTTTTCAACACTATTTTGTTTAATATTTTTCTTTTGTTTGCCTAGTTGGACTGGAGATTAATATCAGATCATGAAAGAGCAAAGAGTTCCTCAAATTCATCAACAAATGATAAGGTGTCAGAAGTTGATAGCACACCAAATAGAGTTTCAGAGGATCTTGTCAAGTGTTTGTGTAACATATTTATGAGAATTGGTACTTCCAAGGACAAATTTGTGGAACCAAAAACTCCTTCTTGTAGTAAGGAAAAAAAGGGTCAGTTGTGTGATCCTTATGATATCTGTTCAGAATCCAAAACAAGAGAAGTTGGTCCATATAAGAATTTATGTGAAGTTAAAGGTTCCACTTTTGATCTCAGCAGAAAAACAAATGCAATGTTTTTGATCCATAGGTTGAAGTAAGTTCTATAGATGATTATTAACTGATGGTTGATGATCCTTTAAATATATATATATAGATATCTAATCTTGCAGATAAAATACAGGTTCCTACTTGGGAAACTTGCCTCTTTGAACTTGAAGGGTCTTACTCATCAGGAAAAACTTGCATTCTGGATAAACACTTATAATTCTTCTATTCTCAATGTAAGACACTTTTCTGTCATTCTGATTTACTACACCTTTAAATATAAATATATATATATATATATATATTTGGTTTAAATTTAGACAAATACATGTAATATTTTGCTTATATTTAAGGCTTGAGAGTACACTGCAAAATTTAACTTGTGTTTGGTTGAGCGATGAACACCTGCCACTGTCAATTTACGATTTTTAAAAGTTTCAATGTATAGCTTCTGGTCCACTGTGATTTTCCACCTGATTTTAGAGTTTTTCAAGCACATTGAAGAGTTTGATCTATTAGTTCTACATTTGAGTTTGATGAAATCTTAGCTTCACTGATATTATTCTTGGAGTCAATATTCATTAGTCAACACATTAAAATATTTGGATTTCACTATTGTAGGCATACTTAGAACATGGCATACCTGAAAGTCCTGAAATGGTTGTAGCACTAATGCAAAAGGTATGATAATTTGAGCAATATTTCAGCATTATATCTTTAAAAAAATATACTCAAAACAGTAAAAATATTGCTGACTTTTCTCATTTGAATGGATATTTATTCTCTTCTGATAATGCTTGTTTCAGGCAACAATAGTAGTTGGGGGACAGTTGCTAAATGCAATCACAATAGAACATTTTATATTGAGACTGCCTTATCACCTTAAGTTTGTAAGTACCACAATCTTGTTCTCCTTTCTTTTGATTTTAGAGTTTAGGCATAATTAAGTATACTTTACTTAATTTTTTATGATTTTGTTGTGTTTTATCTATAGTGTCCTAATAATATATATTACAATTAATTAATCCCCTAATTTTTATCTTAACTTCATTCAACAGACATGTCCAAAAGCTGCAAAAAATAATGATGAGGTGAAAGCAAGAAGCATATTTGGGTTGGAATGGTCTGAGCCTTTAGTAACATTTGCACTTTCTTGTGGAAGCTGGTCTTCACCTGCAGTATGTTTTTTGTTACTTTATAATAACATAAATACTATGAAAATTAAAAATACTCTTATTTTTAGATAATTTTTTTTAAAATGTGACCACTCATAATGAAACTGATGGAATAATATACAATTACCAACTAGTCTAACAATTAGACAATGCATGAGAAAACTAAAAAATGTATGCTTCTGTACCCAATTTTTTATGCAAATGCTAACAAGTGGGGAATAAGATCACATGTTAAGAAATTCAATGTAAAAAATATATTTTAGAAATAGTGTATTCAACTCTTTAAAAATTATTATTTTCAACATAAAATTTCTATTTTTAACACATTTTTTTTGTTAAATCATTGGTTTAAAATTAGCACTATCAGGGGTGTTAAATTTTACATACAAGCTTTCTAGTTTGTACTTTTTCACTTTTAGGATCAATGACAATACTAGTTCTAGCATTGTAAATGTTGTTGTCATTGTCAATCACCAAAGTCTACCAAAATTTTAGGCTGTTTGGTGAATGAAAGGTTACTATACCTAACACAAATCCATTATTTTTTTTATTAATATTTTTGTTTTAAAATCCATTTCCTTATATTTATTGCATTGAAGTAACAATTTTTTTTTTCTTTTTGTTTTAATTAAGGTGAGGGTGTATACAGCATCAAAAGTTGACAATGAGTTAGAAGCAGCAAAAAGAGATTATTTACAAGCTTCAATAGGCATTACAAAAACAAACAAGATAATAATCCCCAAGTTGCTGGATTGGTATTTACTTGATTTTGCAGAGGACCTTGATTCTTTATTGGATTGGATTTGTCTCCAATTATCTGATGAAATAAGAAACCAAGCAGTTAAATGCATTGAAGGAAGGGAAAAAATGTCTCTTTCACATATGGTACAAATGAAGCCTTATGATTTTAGTTTCAGGTTGCTTTTACACCAATGAATCAGTGACATTCTGAACTTTGGTGTGGTGGGTATTTTTTTTGTACATTGGATAGTTTACATAGAAAGTATATAAAAGCCAAAACATGTAATAATGTTTTTTATTTATTTTGGAAATGGGTTTTGGCATTTTTGGTTATGGTCATTGTTGATTAGTTATGTATGGTTTATAGGAAATATACATAGATATTTCTTTTGGCGGCATACATTTTGGATTTTTTAGGATAATATCATATGTTGCTTTAACCATGTGGTGCCAAACCGTAGTGCAGAGTTCATATTCTCACTAAAAGATGCCTATTCATTTAGCTTGATGGATAAAATAATAGACATAATAAAAATAAATTATTATATTTTGTTTGAATTTAGTGTTTGGAGGATTAACATGATAGATAAATTAATTCATACTGTTATGTATATTTTCTCAACTTAAAATTTTATACAATCTAATAAAATATATATAATTTTATTATAAAGGTAGTTTTGTCATTATAAATTATTATTTAAAATTATAAAAATATGAAAATTAATTGATTTTTTTAACATAAATATAATTTGTGTACATAGTTAATTTTGCCATTTACATATAATATATATTATATTTTTATTTAACTTATCTGATAAATAAAATAGAATTATTTAGTTACTCATGATTTTGTTTTTTAAATTTTGAATTTTTTCATTTAGAAGTGTCTATAGATTATTTTAAATATAATTATTTTGTTACTTATTAGTTTATTTTTAGTATTTTTTTGTTAATTTATAATAATTAAAAATTAAAAGTATTATAAATTAATTTAAGAAAAAGTACTATGTATT
Organism: Cicer yamashitae; assembly: GCA_037974755.1. NCBI lineage: Eukaryota > Viridiplantae > Streptophyta > Magnoliopsida > Fabales > Fabaceae > Cicer > Cicer yamashitae. The sequence goes on from JBBPBQ010000002.1 coordinate 13,924,506, forward strand.
TGATTTACAATGGTAATTTTTTTCATTTAAATATAATATATATTATATCATGTTATGATGTGATACGTATCAAATATATTTTAAAATAAAATGATCTTATCATATTTGTTATCTTGTCACAAAGTTGGGACATTAGTAGTCTTTCAATCAAGATTGAAAAGTTCAAATTCAGTTCAAATTTAATATTTTAAATTATAAAATTAACTTTTTTTTTTATTTTGGATAATCAAATTTTGATTAAACAATCAACGTCTCAACTATGTAAATGCATGATCCCCTTAATTCAAATCCTGTTAAAACAAGTAACATGAAGGAGAGGCAGAAAACAGTTGGTAAATAAATGAAATAGGATTCTCTACAGTTACTTATTCACGCAGTCATAAATCATAAATCTCGATCATTGGACGAATTTCATATTTCAAGTTGAGTTTCAAAGAACTATTGGTGAAGACAAAATATGAATCAAGATTCTCTCCATCTAACTTGAGTTAAAAATGTCTGCATTTACACTCATCAACCCATCTTAGCCATTAATTTGAAATCTATCAACTCACATTACACCTCCACTAAATTATTACTAAATAATCTTTAGCATTGGATTAAAATCGGATAGCCAAAATTAACTTCCACAGAAATATGATGGCCAAGATACGGAAATGAAACACAAAGGCTTAACATATTGAAGTATTGGTCCTGTTGAAAAAATAAAATAACAGTCTTTCAAAAATAAAAGCATGCACAAAACTCTTACAAACACAAATATACAATCTTGCTCTGTTACTTCGTACTTCCATCTTCGCAGATGTACAACATAATTACATAATCAGAACAAAACAACACAAGTAATCACAGAATTCATTCATCACCGGGAGAGGAGGAAAAAAGCGGAGGAAACATCACAATCTCATCCAAACTCAAAAGCAGTGTACACATTAGTGAAACCCTATAATCTTCCAGCTTTGGTGCAAGAATTCTGTTTCCCACTCTCTAGTATATTTTCTCTAGAATGTAGTTCTTCTTTACAACAACTTCAATAGGGTTAACGCATTACAGCAAGTATTCTTATACATGTTGGATACTCAACCAAATGGTGAAGGCACTGGTCCTGCAATAGCATCAGATCTTTTGATGCTTCCCATTCCACAGACTATGCATCCAGGTGCGGTCACGGCCGAAAATTTGGCCCCACATAGATCACACACATCATATCCAATGGTAGACAGCCTGCTTAAAGTGGCAGCACAGAATTGAGAGGGATCTTCCAAGGGGTCAATGGACTTATTAGTCAAACCTCTCTGAATACATAAGTCAACCAAGCTTCTAAATTCCTCCTGCTTGCTTGAAGGTGCTTTAGACAGTAGTAGTTCTAGCATTTGCTTTGAATATGCATAATTTTGGACCTCCATATTCCTCTTGATGGCAGTTCGAATGCAATTTATTCTGTGCTTAGCAAGAAGAGGCAATGAACCTAGATGACGTGAAAGTCTTGCCATCTCATCTTTTGCACTGATTGCACTTGGGCCATGAACTCTTTGCAGACGTCCTATTTCCTGCAATGATAAATTAAAAGATTTTCAGTCATCAAATGTATTACAAAACTCCAATGAATACAATTTTGGAGGTTCATGTCTAATGGGGAAAATCAACATTTCTAGTGTGGATAATTTTCCATGTCTGACCGATTACTATGCCATGCATAAAATAATTGTTTCAGCTCAATCATTAGTGTGGTGGATAATGTCTCTTTTGATACAGTTTCTTCGATACAACAGGCGTATAGCCTAGAGAAACAACTCAAGTATCTAATTTATTTATTATTATTATTATTATTGTCCGAGATTTCAATTGTATCCATGTTCTTTAAAATTATAGAATTGTATTAGTACCCGAAGAAGAGTGACTGCTATTTTGTATTGAGCACAAATTGTCGCTTGAGCTTTTATATCACTTCCACGAGACTGTTCCTTAGCCAATGCAAGAAAAGATTCATCAAAGCAAGACAACGCATCGGAAAGATGGTTTAGTTCCAGGTGAGCGAGTCCAGTCTTGAAACATACAGAAGCAGCAGCCCCACGGGGAACCTGTCATTAGAAGAAACAATGAAGAAACAATACATGCTCGGTAGATTCAGTAGCCATGTCATTATCATTGGAAAAACCCTATCATGTTCATACATGCAATAGCTAAACTGACATTTTTATCGGCAAACTTTCCTAATTTCTTCTCTAGAAACCACGGTATCACAATAAGAAAAACAGGAAAAAGAATGTTCATTCTGGTTTCTTGTAAATGCCATTTTAATACAGAACATCTAATTCCTGCATTGCTCCCCATATTCTTCCCAATTTACAGAAAATAATGTACAAAACTGTTTGAAAACCATAGAACCTCAAACCTAGAAATAGCATTGTGTCCACCATTTGACATGCATGTAGTTCTTATGCATTTATGTATTTATACCTGTCCAGGATGCACAGAAACTGGTGCAGAACCAGTTTGTGGAAGCTTCCCTGAATCAGCAGAGTTTGTTACGCCAAGTACGCTGAGATCAAGAGGTTGGCTTGAAATTTGGGGCTGAGCAGGCTGCAACTGAGATTGGGGCGTAACTGCATCCTGAGGCATGGATTGTGGTGGTACACCACCATCAGGAAGCCCTATGGACTCAATTGAAACAACAGGTTGTTGAATGGCTTGAGTGGAAACACCACCTTGAAGACCAGGATAAGCTTCAGCAGCACTAACTTGATTTGGAGTTGTATTGCTAATTTGAGCCCCTGGAGTGAATTTTGAGAGAAAAGTTCCAGCAGGAGGCAGTGATGCAGCCACATGAACAGAAGAAATTGTATTCTGAAAAAAATCCTCAGGAATAGGTCCTGTTGTCATTCCCCCACCTACAACCCCAGTAGTTGGCTGTGAAATCAATTCTGGTTGAGTTGAGGCATCTGTACCAAAAAGGTCAACGGGAGTTGAAACAGTAGCAGAAACCGCTCCTGTAGTTGCTGGTGGCAGGGACAAAATCTGTCCAAGATCCTGGCTTCCACTGCTTGACCTATTCCTCATTGGTGGAGGTAACCCTTCCCCAAGTTTAAATTGTCTAGTGGCTTCTTTAATCTTATTTACATCTACAGTAGAAGAGGAAATTGGCTTGTCACGTATTTTAATGTGTATTCTTTTAATTTTGGATACTCCTTCTTCATCACTACTGCTACCATCATCAGCAGCTCCATACATGGATTTCTTAAATTCTTCTTCTGCTTTAGCCTGCTCATCAGCAGACGAACTGACAAGCTGTTTGTTAAGGCTTTCCAAACCCATCGATGAATCACCTTTGGGATTACCAACCACATTCGGTTGATTAGATATTGATTTAACTGAAGATGCTTCAAGACCATATACTTTATTTTCATTACCTGCTGGCATGAATGCCTTAACCAAACTATCTTCCCTCACCTCAACAATATTACCCCTTCCTTTAATTGAGCCTAAATACACACCAATATGATCTACAATAATGGATGGAATCGTACCATCATCAGTCTTCATGTATGGTGTCACCTCTGCAGCAAGCTCCCATTGAGGTATATCCTTCACGGTGGTTGGGGTTTTGATTTCCCAGTTTCCACCACCCCATTCAGGTCCTTTTGGAACCATACTCTCAGCAGCAAAGTTGGCAAATATACCTTGTGTCCATCCAGTAGATCGAACTCGTAATATCCTTTCACAATATCGCCTCAATTCTGAGTCAAGGCTGTCTTCTTCCAATTTCTGAGCAAGACGCCGCATGGCACTGGGATTAAGGTGGCATATAAACAGATCAAGCATGCCTTCATAGTCTGCTATAACTTCAAATGTTTCTTTTGCACTATCAAATTGACCAAACCTGCAAGTGATATTAAATTACAAAACTAACTACAAACTTGTATTATATCATATAAATAACTACAGTACCACTACAAACCACACAACAAAAGATCGATTGTATGAGCTCCAAGTTCCAATACTATAGTTGATACATGAGAGCTATAAATCAATGAAAGGAAAATAGGCGGTCAAAGTTGACTTGACCCATTGTACCATTGTACATGGCGAAAAGCATTGACAAAATGAAAATATACAGATTCATTACAAAATATGAAGAGAAATATGAAGATGAATGTATTATTCATTACAAAAAATTACGAGAAACACAGATAACCAGAGCGATGCTCCAACTCCCCCCCTAAAATAATCCTCTACTACATGGTCCTCCCCATAACAAACTGTCACCGGGTGCTATGGTAGAGGATCTAATTAATCACTTGCTGTCGGTTTTCCTTTTGAAGGTATTATTAGTAATTGGATCCCAAGAAGGTTCATAGTCATTGGCGCTTATCTATAATTTTGGAAACCATCAAGGCCAAGGTTGTGATATAGGTATCGACAAGAGTGGAACAATGTGAGCAGAAACTTAACTATGATTGCACACTCACTCATGTGTTGCATTCTCACTTCACCCAATAATAGGTCACAATCATGGAATTAACACACTTTAACACACTCTTTGATTGGTTATGTTAAAATTCAGTGCATGTTTTAATTATTCCATGATTGTGCAACATCCAAAGCTAATTGTTAGTAGCCTCAGTCAATACAATTTCCTAGACATTGAATGTAATTATTGCAGCATCATTATAAATAGAAAGGATGTGATCTCATTAGAGACACAAGAAACACAGAATTTACACATAAACACTTCACCCAATATTTTACATGGTATCAGAGTAGCTTTTGATTTTGTGACCTGTTTTTGTGCTTCGCTACTGCTGCCGATGACGATACTTGCCGTCGGCAATACCGCCTTTTTCCAATGCGACCCACTGCCTAAAACCACCACAGACCGCTGCACAATCCTCCGACGAGCACGGCAGTGCTTTTCCTGTCGTTAACCGACACAGCACACGCCACCACACGCATCCACCTTCTCTACACGTGGGTGTAACACGTCGCCATCAAACCCACGCGTGCACCTGTCTCTGTCCATCATATTTCATTGCCAGTTGTTGCAAACTCCCCCTCAAGCTAAAACTTACTACGCACTAGTGGATTGATTTTTCATCAACCTCTCATCTTTCAACTCCCCCTTCCGCATTGTATCTGCTGCTATGAGAACTTAGTTTCATGGACAAGGGACCATTTGCTCAGACAATCATTTTATTCCACCAACGATCAATCAAGTGGTGACTCTATTCCCACATACGAATCAAATGAGTGGTGCCTTTTATTCCAGCCGACGATAAATCCGGTGGTGACTCTATTTCCACATATGAATCATATTAGTGACGCGTTTTATTCCCACCGATGATCAATCCAGTGATGACTCTTTCGCACATGAATTATTAATGGTGCCTTCTCTTCTCAAACTAGTCCAACAGTTGTCAACCTTAGTTTCATTTTTTTTTTTGTGATAAAATGTTTTGATGTAACAAGCTTAAAGTATAGTACACTTTAGCTTGAGGGGGAGTGTTAAAATTTAGTGTATGTTTTAATTATTCCTTGATTGTGCAACATCCTAGGCTAATTGTTAGTAGTCCTAGTCAATACAATTTCCTAGGCATTGAATGTAATTATTGCAGCATCATTATAAATAGGAAGGTGTGTGATCTCACTAGAGACACAAGAAACATAGAAATTTACACATAAATTACTCATATTTTACAGGTTAAAGTCCACATGGGTCCCACCAAATTCATATGGGACCCACATGATATAGTGAACTTATGTGAATTTTAACTAATTAAAGAGTGTTAGAAAGTGTGTTGCTAGAACTCCTCTATGATCTATTGTAAGATCCAACAGCCACTAAAAAATTAATAAATAAAAACTACTATTTTCTTGTCAAGTATAATCTAGTTGTATAATCTATACATATAAAGATTAGCTAATGGTTGGTATTAGAAAATAAAACTTAAACATACTAATGTAGACATTAAAAGGCTTTGGAACAAGAAATAGTTTAAGCAAATGTGTAGTAAAAGGAACATGCATCATATGCATAATGACATTTCCTAGTTTGTCTACCTGATACACGCATAAGCCAACTGCCTGAACCGGTGAAACAAATGAGATGTGGGAGGACATCTTGGATAATCTCTGGAACGCAGAAATTCATCTTTCAGAACAGATAAAGCAGTGGAAAATCGAAGAGCTTTCACAGCATAGACACCTCGCATCACCTGAGATCAGATTTTCAACATGTTCAGTAGTTCAGAGAGACCAATGCTAAATTATTAAGTCTGCATCCAAATGCTTACCTGGGTGAACTGTGGACCTGATTGTGATAAAGAGACAGCTAAATCTCCACAAACCGGAGATCCTCTTGCAAGGATATCCAGAGACCTTGGAGTTATGCGCAAGCTGTCGAACCTTCAATCGGATACGAATTTAATGTGTCAATCTTATCAGCTTCAGTATACATTTAATTAACTCTTGAAGCCTAAAGCTGGACTTCTGCCCAAAAAAGGCAATTTGATGAGTATGCTACCAGTTTGGTGCAAGTTGCATATTATTTCCAAATATGGTGTAAATTGAATCTAGTTTGATGCAAATTGTGGCTGCATTAAAAAACTTAGTTTTGGATCTTGTTTAATAACAAATTGAATCTAGTTTAATAGTTTTTTATTTAAGTGGTTGCCAAGATACGTATAAGAGAGGTATTTTGTCAATGAGCATGAGTGGATTGGTTTGTCGATAGCATGGAGTTACATGGAGTGGTATGAGTGACAATATATCTTGTGATTTATGAGGAGCATATATTTCCAATTTAAAACTAAGCAGTGATTAGGTAGCCAAGATTATCATAATATTAGGGGGAAAAGGACTTGTGGCCATAGGACACAACTATAAAACTACATGTGGTAATATCAAAACGGATCATACCAACATAAAAACACATGGGTTTGAGTAATGAAAGTGAACTATGTCTCGCTAGGGCAGGGCATGATTTATAACCTACAGGTAGAGTGACAACTGCCAAGCTCACCATTTAACTTCCATTGTTGAAAGAGTTTGGAGCTTGGAGCTGACTCTACTCATTTATGGCATAGGTAGATGCCACCTCAACTCTATCTAATGATTGAAAGCTTAAAACCACAACATTAGTAAGAAAATATGTAAACAAAAAAGAGGTGAGCCAAACCTAAGCCGTAGCCGCTCAATAAAATATTTTTGTAAACGATATAAGTTGCGTCATACAGTCATGAGACTTGCACTGAACACTGTTCATTTACACCATATTGGGAAATCTTTAACTTTCAGCAAACTTAAGTAATATTCACATCAAATTGCATCTGTTGGGTAAAATGGGCATAAAAACTTCAGCTATAGAACAATAAAGTTGTAATTTTCAGATAAGGTCAAATTTTGAAGGTATATAAGAAGGAAACCTTGACGTTATTTGGTATAATATTTCTGACAGATCAAGCTTCTGCGCAAAACTTATCTGCATTGTGGCAAATCCAATCAGAATAGGTTCAAGAAGACCAACAAGGCAGCTTTTGATCTCTACCCCCTTCTTCTGTCTTGGATTTATTTCTGTAGGGCTAGCGAGCAACAATCTGTCATTCAAAGCTCCAACCAAGACTGGAAAATAAATTCATATAAATAGATTAGTAAGACAACAGATGGATAAGATATTATGACATCCCAGTATGCAGCAAGAAAATTACCTGCATATGGCATATTGATTGATAGGACAGGCCTCACTTTTCCATCCCAACCAAGTATACTGATGGCAGTAGTAGTAGAGAAAAGAAGGGCAGGCCCAACCCACAAGAGAGATCTAAAGTGAGCTCAAGTTAAGATTTCAAAAAAGAGAATATATGCAATGCAAGAAATTTAATGCGAATAAATGGTTTCTTGGTATCAAAAAGATAAAATTCAAAGGATATTGAAGGAAGTCCCTTATCAAAATTTGTAGAAGTTCCTGCAAGCATATCAAGTGCCGCCGAAACGATAAGGACTCTGTGTGTTGTTAAAATTCCAGCGACATGTCCCCTTAATGTTTCTTGCCAGTGCACCTGTCAAATTTGAATCAACATGGATTAATAAAGTTATATATTTTAGTTCCACAAACAAGGAGTCCTATAACTAATGTCTTTTGCCCAAGCCATTATCGATGAAGGAAACAAGCTCTAAACATATTTGATCCTTGTTGTTCCTATTGGAAACAGCAGTATTTAAAATCTTAGGTTCATGTGTACGTGTATATTCATGTACAATGATTATAACATTCATGCACTAAAGAAGTTGCACTTTAATTAACTTTCTTTGTAAACACTTAGAATTTGAGTTTGGGCTTAACTCAACACCAAAATCTAGCACATGGGGTGAAAGTTGTCCCCAACCTATAACCACTATTCAGGCCACATCACTATCCAATGTGGGAATCCAACATCCCTCCGACACTTGAGCGCAAGACTGGAAAGCGTGAAGTTTGCAAAACTCAGTGATGTTAAATAGCCGCTATAGCGCTATTGCATAGCAGGATTTGGGAAAAACGCTACAAAATCCGATACGCTATGACTGTTCCGCTACCACCACAATAGTGGCCACTATTCCCATGGCAGCGATAGCAGAAAAAAGGAGTTTTATGGTTTTTTTTAATGAAAACACTAAAAAAGAAGCATGTGACCACTTCAAAAAAATTAAAAAAGAATAACTGAAGAAAAGAGTTGTTGTGGATTGACTCTAGTGAGTTCCTTCTCATGTAACAGAGCTACGTTTTTTCGGTTTCTTTTTTCTTCTATTCCTCAGTTTTTTTTATTTTTCCCTTTCATTCACCTCTTTTTATCTGGTTTTATTTTTGTTCATCTCATTTCTTTTCTTTTTTTCCTTTCTACTCTTTTAAGTTTTTTCGGATTCTTACATCTATCTTCTTATATTTATTTTTTTTCTAATTATTTCCTTTCCATTCTCTTCCCCAATTTAATTTATTTCTTCTGTTCCTCTGTGATTCTTTCAGCCCTGTGTTTTTTTTTTATTATTTCATCCCTTCTAGTTAATGTTATGTCACTTTTTCTTTTAATTTATGTTTATGCAGCTTTTTTTTATCTGTATGCATCATTAATTTATTTATATATAATTGATTTATTTCAACTGCTAAACGGCTCCTGCTATTTTCCAGCAACGCTATCCGCTATTTCTCATTGCAGATTTTTTGTTTTTCGCTATTTTCCGCAATCCGCTATTGATAACATTGGCAAAATTAGACATTTGCAGGTGTTCGAATGGATTTTATATAGATTTTGATAGCATCTAAGAATTTGGGTTTGGGCATGTCAACCCCAAAATCTAGCAGAGTTGCCCTCCACTGATACCCATATTCAAGCCATATCATATCAATATCAAATGTGGGACTCCGACATGAACAAAACATGTGATTAGTTATAAGTGTATAATAATTCAGCTGAGTGCTAATCACAACAAAAACATTTCGCAAATCCCAATGGCTAAATTTTTGGCATCTCAACTTGATAGCAGAGCAGGCAAACTCTTAATTATGTTCTGCTCCTGAAGGTTTTTGCTATTTAGGCAGCAGAATTATTTATAAACGTCGCCACATCTTATTTTCTTTTATAAAGGTCACGGCCACTTGGCCAACCCAGCCCCATCATCGGAAATTGTTTTAGAAGCTACTGACCAGACAGCCCACCCAGCATACACTCTAGAAGCCACCATTCACAGATGGCTTCTCAGCGCATGTAATGTAATTCACATGCTGCCCTCTTATGACAGGAACTCCACACCGACCATCTAAATAGGACACCAGCCTCTCCTCGGTCAAATACTTGACTATCGGTTATTTGGCAATATTTCCTTTGTGGCCCTTTTTATTAGCACCCAAAAATAAGTATCAGAAAACCCTCAGTCAGGCCAAAACCAGCTAATGATGGCCCTTCTAAGTCCTATCTCTATTTCCAGAACCCCAATTAGCACTTCAGAAAGCTCCAAAGGAAAAATTATTTAGTTTGGTCTACTTCACTTGAGTTTAGAAAGATCTGAAATTGGTTCTAAATGACTTGAGAAATAGAGTTCTCGTTATGTTTATTTTTAATAAAAACAAGTCCAACCAAATTCTAGCCAAAAATTAAATTCCAAACAGTTTTATTTGTATAGTTGATTTATGACAAGAAAGCCGACAAAAGTGAAAAGGTGGCCTATTGGAGGATAATATCTTCGACATCATGATTATACATCTTAGACACTCAGACATCAAGTCAGTGCAAGGTGAGTTACAACTTCATTGGTTGTAATTTTTTTGGGGATATAAAATTTTAAAAAATTAGAGAATTAAATGTATAAAAAAATTAATGTTATTTAAATAAATTACCCACTCCCCCATTTTCTCCAATTTCTTATCATTTTACTCTTTTCTTCCAATTATTTCACTAAACTTGAGAGAAGTGTGTGCACGGCTATGTGCTACTTGTAATCATAATCAAAGAGAACACTTCTAAGTTATTGTTAGAATATAAGGAAATATCTTATAATATCTTTGATAATATGTAGAGTATCTTACTTTATCACGTAGGATCAGTTTCTAATCATAAATAATCTCCCAAGATTAGTTTCCATGTTACTTAGTTATTATCATGATTTCCCTTTTTATTTGGGATTGGGAGTAGTTTATTCCTATAATTAGAGGTTGGTGTTTAGTCTTTTGTATCAAGTTAGTATCAAATCTTTAAATAAATAAAAAAGTTAGTATCAAATCATTATCCATATTATTACACCATTATCTTATTCAAAGTCTAAACACCCATAACTTCAACAGTCATACCTGAAGTACAATCTCATTTCTCTTTAACTTAATTAACTTTTTTCCATCACTGTTGGTGGATATATAATGGCCATTGGCAGTTGAAGTTGATAAGCGGTACCCTTGAATGAGCTTTACTAGTCCAATTTGGTTCCCATGAGAAGCGAACATCAAAGTTGAATCTATCATCAGAGAAACCATTTTCAATACTTTTTGTTGTTGATAAATTAATGCTAAGCTTGAAGGAAAAGGGACAAGATTGTCTCTGAGAAAGTAGATAGATAGGCAGGTTAGATAAATTATGTGTACACATATTTAAGCACCTAATGGAGTAGAAAAGATACGGTCAACTTCGGTTTCAAACATAAATGGTGTCGGGCCACGAATTGAACCAATACTAGTCTCTGCAGGTTGATTTTCTTCAAAAACTTTATCATTGTCCTTAGCTTCTTGAGAGGCCCCTCCTGGCAGATTATATACAGCCAGCCCTGTCCTGTCCTCATCAAGTATAGCAAACTGATTTTCATTGGAGCCAATAAATGCTGCATCTCGACCTAAAAGATAATTACTTGAATTATTGAAACATTATGCATGAATTAACTAAAGAAGAAAGAGATAAATGCATTCCACAGATAGAAATACCTTTTACTGTGCTGCTTTTACTGTTTCCAGTCTGTGCATCAGTGTTTTCCCAGTAAAGCACAACTTCATTTGTAGCACCACTAAATTCATAAACTACAAGAAATAAGCGCTGCTTTTTACTGTGAATCAAATATTTTGCTCGGTACTCCACATTTCCCGGAATCTATAGAAAATTAACGAGCAATGTTACGTGATTGAATTTGTCACCAATAAACATATTTACAACATATCAATATTATGTAAAATGGAAGTTCGACGGAAATCCAAATGCATGATACTTGTCAAAAATACTTATCACTCTACATTACCGAATTGTAGAGCTTCCTGTAGATAACGTCAGATCCAGACGAAAGGTTATGTGCCATAAGGTTCAGTCCATCCATATAGAACGCCCTGGATGGATAATGAAGAACTCGGTTTGCTTTATTAAAAAAATTTAGCTCCGAATGAAATGGCTGGCAGGGGATATGCGGTGTCAGGTGATTAAAAGAACAAATCTAAACAAACGACTTAAATCAAATAGTCATTAAGATCACATACCTCACAAACTGGAAAGTCCTTCAGATGATGCTTCGTATCTAAAACAGTGATGAGGGGCAAGCGTGATATTGGAGAAATCTTCATATGGCCTTCCATAAAATGCTACAAAATTCATGCAAAAGTACCAGTCAGAAAGAATTGATAAGAAATAAAAAACAAAGACCTCTCACTTCATAACTTTGTCTCCTAACATGTGTATATGTATGTGTAATGTGTTGTTATGGTATAGAAAATGGAAATCATCTTTTTAATTGTTCTACTGCAACTTCTGTTTGGAATAAGCTGTAAGGGATGAGAATTTTGTCCGTCCAAAGGACTTGAATCAGTTTCTCCTCAAAAATTATATTAGACGTTTAGGCTTTTATAAAGAAGCTTAAATTCAATGCACTGTTCTGTCTTTGCTGTTTTCTAGTGTCTGTTCCTGGAAAGGAATGCTTGAAATTTCAAGGATACTTCGCCATCTCTATACTACATTTGAGACAGGGTTACTTTCTCAGCATGTCAGCTGTGAATTGCTCAATACAACTATTTGGAGGCGTTTCTTTGTTAGAGATGCAGAGAGATTCAATCTTAGAACCTATTTGGTTTGAGAAACTGTTTTTTGTATTCTCTTTTATATAAAAATGTCACTGTTTCAAAGTTTATATGAGAAAATAGTGAAAACACTACAAATCGTGATATTATATACAAAATTTTAAAAATAGGAAGCAAAGTGATATTTTTGTGGCTAAAAGTAAAATAGAAAACATTTTTTCAAAGTAAATAGGCCCTTTTCTTGTGTAGTCTCTAGGTTTTTCTTTTCTTCCATCACAAAATTCATTTCTCTATATAGAAAAAATTTATAAAGAAATACAGTCTAAAATGCTAAACTAGATTAAGGGCATAGAAACCTTCCAAAAGCTATTTTAGGAAATTAAATGAAGTGCAGTAAGGAGGTTTGAGTTATTTTGCTTCTTTTATCTGACATTCAGGTTTATACTAGCATAGAATGATTTTCATGTGACAATAAACTCCTATACAATAACAAGAAAACGACGTACACTGTAAAGAAATGCCTTCCTTGCAATGTCTGATATTGTTAGATGACTGTGGCTGCAAGATAGAGAGCAGATGTCAACAATAAAAGAAGTTGGATCACTATATTCCACAAACCATAAATGCTGAAAATAATAAACTCTATCTAGTTACACAGAACTCTATCTAGTTTCACATCTCAAACTAGTGACCTAAAGCTTGATCTTCACTAAATTTACCCATAAAGTCCAAATATTAAGTTTTTAACATTATTATCGTAATAGTGGATAATTTTGGACATTACAAATTGATTGGAGCAGACAATTGATCTTAACTTGTCAGCCTAACTCATTATTATTCTTAGGATTTTATATTGAGCCTAACTCATCTTCACAAAACCAGCGTGGAAGATGAGGGGCGTCACTCTTTATAAACTCTTTTAGAGTTCTGTCTATATTCAATGTGACTTGGGTTTATCCCAATACACCTTTTCACGCCCAGCACTATTGGGCTTAGTGCATGTATATAAATGGTGGGTGGCCCGATTGATAGGCTCTGAATACCATCTTAGGTTTTTATATTAGACCTAACTCATCCTCACAAAACCGGCTTGTAAGATGAGAAGAGTCACACTTTATAAATTTTTTTAGAGCTCTATCTATATTCAATGTGGGACTTGAGTTTATCCCTATATTATAAAAATGATTTTAATACAATCCTCCAAGAACCCAAAAGTACAACTAGCCATAACGAAAATAAGGTCAAGCCTTTGGAAGCACCAACATTTATACCATATTGTTAGTTTTTTCCCACAAAAGCCTTAAAATATGGTGGAAGAGAATCAAAAGGCATATCAAGAGTTACTATTGAGATCCCATATCTCCAGCTAATGTGGGATCTCAACACACCCCGACATACCCAACACAATGAAGGTGTTGCGCTGGAGGTTGCAATGAAGACAACACAAGGTGGTTGCAATAAAGGTGGCTAGGGTTTCTAATACACCTCACGTCTAGAACTAGACATTTGGAACGTAGACAAGTGGCCCAATAATAAGTCTAAGATAGGCTCAGTGACCATCTTAGATTTTGGGCTAGGTCTAACTCAACATCCATAGCTCAAGGGGTGAGGATTGTCCAAGCCTTATAAGGACTACTTTGACCATATCTCTAGTTAGTGTGGAATCTCAACACTACCCCTCACGCCTGAGACTAGACATTTGAAGCATGGACAAATGTGTGTCACTCAATAAAAACGCTTAACACCTAGGACTAGACATCTATAGTGTTGACAAATACAGGTGACTCAATAACAAATTTAGGATAGACTCTGATATCAGCTTAGAATTTGGACTAAGCCTAACTCAATCCAAAAAACCAGCTCAAGAGTTTAGGGTTGCCCAAGCCTTATAAGGACTACTTTGGCCATATCTCTAGTTGATGTGGAATCTTAATAGTTACAAAATAATCAAATCAGTTTTAAATCTCAACTCAACAAACCCAAAACAGGTCTTGTGTGTAAAGGTGATCATCAAATATTGGATAATTTTGGACCTTATCAAATGATTAGAGTAGAGAATTGACCTCACATCATCCCCAACTCACTGTTATATTAAACACTTACTATTAAAGCATCTAGTACACCACTCCTTATTATTATAGTAAAAACTCTATTAAAGCATCTAATGCACTCCTTCAGGAACCTAAGTCCATTCGAAGCATTATACAAAAACAGACTTAGAGGGTCAAGTTAACAAATGTACAGAAACCAAGATTTCTACGAGCTTAATTGTGTGGAAGTTCTGTTTATAGAAGACTGAAGAAAAATGCTTGGTCCATCTTTATTGCATTTCATATATACGAGGATTTGCATAGCCCTCAATTTATGGCTATTTATCCATTCTTACTTTTTTGTGCCAATGTTAGTGACTGGAGAGTGGATATAACTCTCTTCAATTATTCCTAGGATTGGAGAGAGTAGGTCTTGCTTTATATTTGTTATTTCATTATTGGTTGACACGACTTCAAGCAGACAAAGCAGCTATAAAAGCTATGCCTGTAAATTGAGTAAGTGATTTAGGAATTTGGATTAATTCCTAGTAGATGCAGAAAAACAATCACTAAATTCATCACTCAAGGAAGTTTCGTCGGAATGAAATGCAGACAGACCCCTATGGAACCAAGCAGCCCCAACACCATGTTATTGATGATCCTTGCACCCAGTATTAGATGATGCACCAAAGACTATTAACAATATCATATTGCAAGTAAACCCCATATACAGATATAGGTCTCACGTTCAATTTCAGATAATAAGCTGCGGACAATCAAGACCAAAAACTCAGAACAAGAGCAGCAGGGGATTTAGAGTCTAGAGAATATTTTATATAATTAAGTTGAGACTTTAACAATATCATGTTGCAAATAAACCCCATAGGCCCATATACAGATATAGGCATCATGTTCAATTTCAGATAGTAGGCTGTGCTGCAGAATCAAGACCACAAATTCAGAACAAGAATATTACGGGATTTAGATTCTAAACAAGTTATATAATTAACTTGATGGATGCTAACACCATGTTATTCATAAAAAGAATAGTAGCTGATATCTATTTCTCTATCTAACTGCAGATTCAAACTCACCCTTTCAGATGATGCTCTTGTAGTTGAGCTTGAAGCTGATGGTCTGCTAACACCCCAGATGATCCCAAGGTTGAAAGTTTTTCCTTTAAAACAGATGCTGCATAGCACCCCTACCATCAGTATATCTGATTAAAGTGATGCATGGAAACAGAAGAAATGTATACAAATATGACATACAAGACACAAATTTAAGGAATTCAGTGGAAGATACATGTTCAGAAACAACTACAACAAATGTGTACCAAAAGTTGCACAAAAGAAATGAATGTGATATCAAATTATGAACATAATCCATATAACCATATTTGTCCATTCTGTTATTCCTGTCACTATTTCATGGTACTATTTCCGTGACTTACTCCATCCCTATTCCACAGCCAAATTCCAATAAACGTGGACTCTTTTGTTTGATATATTCTTTCACCCTACCTTAATTTTCAGCAATAGTCTTTTGCCTTCCTGCAGCTAGTGACAAACTTCAGTCACCGAAATGCTAGAATTTCTACACATATCTTCATGGTAGAAAATATTTATACTAAAAATATAACAAAAGGATGTTAATGGCAGAAATTCTAGGATATCAATGTTGAGAATTTGTCACTTCCCTTCTCTCCATCTATTTTTCTGACACCATTTTGAAATTGTGGAGATATTTGAAATATTCTGCTGAGATACTCGGTAAATATTCCTATTTCCTTGATTGCATTTTTGCTGTAAATGATAGAATAAATTATAGGACTGATCTGATCCCTATAATCAAGGGATTCTGTTGTTCAAATTTATTAGTACAAATATATTTTGGTGAGAGCCTAAGAGTAATCTCTCAAGTAATTTCAGAACCATAATAGAATGTCATCATCTTCTTTAAACAACAAAATACCCCATTCTTTGTTGTTTCCTGATGAACCTCACCTCAAGGTTCCTTGATAAATGTTCACAATCATGATAGGCCAGATGGTCACAATGAATACCTAAAAGCCTATCTTATAGGCAAAGGCTATATTCAGATTTTTGGTTTGATTATGGTGATGCCTTCTCTCCAATTTCAAAATGCCATACATTCATCTTGTCATATCAATGGCAGCTACGCACAATTGGCCGCTTTCAGTTAAATATTAAAAATCTCCTTTCACATAGTAATTTAGAATGAAGAATATATGGAACGACTACTGAGGTTCGTGGCTCAGGGGAGTGATGTGGTTTTGTTTGTAAGCTACGTAAAGCCTTATATGGCCTCTAGCGAAGCTGATCATTCATAGTTTTGTAGACATTCCTCTACTAACCAAGGCATTTATCATGTTTACGTGGATGACATTATTATAGGAGATGATTAGTGTGGTATTCAGGATCTCAATCGGCATCTGTTTTAGCACTTTCAGACAAAAGACTTGGGCCTACTGAAATATTTTCTTGAAATTAAAGTAGCTCAGTCAAAGACGAGTTAGGTGTTGATATCTCTCAGAGGAAATATGCACTTCACACTTTAGAGGAGATTGGGATGTTAGATTGTAAGACCATTGATAATTAGAAAGGTTTTGGGGAAATTTGATACTTTCTCCAAGATAAGTTGTTAGCAAACATACTATAAGGACTCTTTTAACTTTGTTTTTAGATAAAATGAAAACAGTCACCTGAAGATCCCCGTGCACTTTGTAAAACTGCAAAAAGTTGCTTTCTCCCTTCTCTACTGTACTTTGCCTTATTTTTTGAAGTCTCTGCGCTTGTCACATTCTGTCAAAATAAACAGAGTTTATTTATATTCCATTACCAAATAAAAAGTCAGGCGTAAATAATTCAAGATAGCACTTAACTGCAAACACTAGTGCAGCTAAATTAGTTTTTGGATGAAATTCTAAAGCTTTAATCCGTGGCAATGGATAAACTGCTTCTCCACCCTGTTGAGAAAGGATGCGAGGGATATCAATTGATTCAATAGCTGCATCAGAATGCCATACATATTAGCCAAATACTTTTAATAGTAAAGTATAGTAAAAGAATGAAATAAGACAATTGTTGGGATGTATGTGTAATATACATATAAAAAAAGATTCTAGAAGTGTGGGGAGGAGGGAAATGTAGCAGAAGAAATCTTCCACAAATATACTTAGCATAATCAATCTAAAAATACCAACCGGTAGTAATCAGGTATTTAACGTAAAGGCAGAAATGATCAATATATCTTACCTGCAGGCTCAAAAAAATTAGCCTGCGTAGGAGGCCTATTAGGATTAACGGTAACACGTGTTTCCCAAACTTGCAGATTTCCATCCTGAGATAGAGTCACAAGTAAACGCAACATGGGGAGAAAGGCAACTGATTTTATTGGTTGTGAGCTAACTTGTTTTCTGAAATTTTAATAAGAAAATGTCAGACCTAACTAAAATAACATTCTGAACCCTAAATTCTTAAAGATGACTGCAAGATAAAAAAATACAAAACTAGATCATAAGTAGCTACACTCACATTCCAATCATACTCGGTCTCTCTGTTGATACATCCCATGCTAGAAGAGTACCCAGTCGATCCCCAACAAAAATCCACTCGAGAGTTGGATGAAATGCAATTGCACCAGCCCCAATAAGCTTAATGGTATTGTCAACTGAACAGAAAACGTATGATAAATAATACTGAAGAAAGGATTGACAATATAATTAGAAATATAAACCATATGAACATTGGAAACATCTCACGTTGTAGTGTGTAATGAACAGCATAGGTATGAAGGTTATATGCCCGAATCAAACCTTCTGCATAAGCAACATACTGTGATGGGAAAACAATGAAGTCAAGGGTTGAAGTATGTCATTATCATAAGAGACTCGGTACTAGACGTGTATGACTGCAGAAATACTCATCCCATGAACTTTTTGGAAAATGAAATCATGATAAGTACACTGCACACATTACCAGTACAGGTAGGCGAGGATGACAAGCAAGATTTACGATAGGCTTCTTCAAGTCTGACTTTATTTTTGTAGGCGCTCGACCGCCTTCAACAGTTCCAACAACTTCATTTACAGAAAAATGGATATTGAACAAAAATATCCCCATCAGTAATCAAAACCACGACAAACGCATTAATCTAAAGACATGATAAACCAGAGCCAACCTGTCACACTCATTCTCTTGTGGAACCCAAAAAACACAACAGGTTGCAGTGGGGTTAAGGACATATGAACTTCTGTATCAGAAGAAATTTGCTCGGTCCTTTTCTCAGGTGAATGCAATACACAAGTTTGCTCCAAATCAAAATCACAAGACCGTATCGTACAATCCTACAAGTGTAAAAGCAACAGGTGCAATTAGTTTATAAGAATCCAATCAAAATATACAAAGTTACAAACTAACACAACATATTAAGGGGCATTAATTCAAAAAACAAAAACAATAACTGAATACTTTTATTTCCCCAGTACCAGAGTGAATAAATATACCAATGAAATTCATAAAATAAACTAAACAGGTAGCCAAAAATAAATAAATAAACAACACAAAAGTTCAACTGAAAAACAGAATATGTGCCAGTGCATCTAAGAATCAAAGAAAAGTTATACGCATTTTTTTAATACAACTTCCTAATGTAATATGGTTTTCTTTTTCTGTACTTAATTTTTTAAAAAAATACACTTCAGCAAACAACAATATTGTCCCCAACATCTCACAAAATATATTCATCAGGATTTTATTTGCATATTATTGACTCTAGCCAAAAGTGCAGATTACTTTTCTGGACCTTTCTGGGCATCAAGAGAACAACTAAACTACAAACACCTTTTAATATTTCTGATTGAATCGCAATCTTTTGCAGCACCAACTCCTTCTATAGTTGTTACTTTTTCATTTAGACCTTCCATTTAGGATTTAACATATAGTAAAAAGATTATTTGGGGGTATGATGAAAAGTTCAGGTAGGATCAACCTGGAGGATTGCAATAACAGTATGCCCACTTGTTGGACTATAAGACATTCGAACAACAGGCGCACCGATGTCAAGAGCGGAAATCTTGCTTCCAGTTAATGCATCAAATTCTGCATGCATGGAAACAAACGAACAAGTAAAACAATTGAACCCAAATCAAGTCAACAGGCAACAAATACAACAATGATAAGTCCACTTGACACAAACTCGCAAGATTTTAAAATGTGGGATTTTATTTACAAAATACTACCATAGTTCCATGTAAGAATCCTTAACAAATTCACACAAAAAAAGACCAATAGATTACTAAACCAATATATGCTATCAGTAATTGACAAGCACACTACTGTTACAACAACAACCAAATCTATTTCTCAATAGATGAAGTTCATTACATGAATCAAACAAGGCCATCATCCTGTGATGAATCGTACGATCATGTCCAGTGACAGGCTATTTTAATCCAAATCTCTTTTGGCTAATAACTTTTCTTGTTAACTAACTTTTCTTGTTAACTTTCTACCATTTATACAAGGCAAATCATATAGTTGTTTCGTCTGTAGTAAAACGCTCCTTTAGGTTTGAGCAGTGCTCTGATATCATATATTACACCACAAACATACCTCCATTCCATCCATCTGGTTTAGGTCTAACACCATTATGTGAAAGTATTGACAAGGACATTTAAAATATCTAAAAAAAGTAGAGGCGAGTCTGTTTAAACCTTTAAGCAATTTTTAATAAAAGAAAAATAAGGCAAGGGTCCTTTAGTCACTGCAGTCAATTTATTTTCTGTACATGTACTTGTACATGGCTAGTTTTACTAGGACAAGTTTGTCCATAATATCTTTTGGAAAAGACCAACTCTCTAAGTGATTCCACAAGGAGGTTACAAAAAATAGTAAGTATTGGCACATATGACATATATCAAGATATTTTACATCTTGAAGCTTTACACACACACAAAAATTAGCGTCAGAGTAGTGCCATTGTCTGCTTAGTGAATGTCTAGTTCGTAACTAGGTGATTAGTGAATGTATGGTGTCATTGTATGCTTCATAGTTCATAACTAGGTGATTAGTGAGTGTATGCATATTTATAGTATATGTATATGCATATATATACATATAACAAACCTCCAACTTAATTACCACTGGCTCAAATGTCACGGATCAAATCAACACAGAGGAATACTTTTATTGCTACATACCTTCATAAATTAAGTCTCCAACAGCAAGTTAAGCAACATTTTAAAAGCACAACAAATATCAGAAACCGAAAGGATCAATTCTTTTATATCATTTTTTGTGTCAATTATCAGAAACGAATTTCAAATTAGCATACACAGAATAACACAGTAACGTCGCCATTGTAACTAAACACAGTAAACTCAGCTCACTGAATAATCCAAAAGCAATAAAGAAAAAGAGAGAGAGTGAAGCTGTTCACTCACCGACGATGTAGGTTCCAATGGCGACGGCAACAAGAGCCTGATGAGGATGAAAGGAAGCAGCGTGAGGTTGCAAAGGCCTAACGCCACGTCCTATGTGGCGTAGATCTAGATGCTGTAACGTAGTCCACTCCATTGAATCGCGTTGATCAACTTCAACCTACAACTTCATTGAATCCCAAGTTGGACTGAAGCAGAATTCAGATCTTGAACACAGTTTGGATGCTATAAACAAGAACAAATTCTACTATTGGTTCGTGCTGTTAACGATCTGGAATTGAACTAGGAAGACGAAGGAATTGAGAGATCGCAAAGCACAACGAATAACTCCGATGCAGAGTAATTATCAGAGTATCACCAAAAAGGAAAAAAAAGAGCGAAGTTTTTGTTTTTCTTTTGAGTTGAATAGAATGAGAAAAATGAAGACTTGCCGTTTCGTTTGTCAAGTGAATTTCTATATTGGGCCTAGCTAGTTTGTAATAGGCCCAATAATATTTAGTTGGGTCGAAAAAATATTTACTACAATTTCTTTGGTGGCTTCTTTTTCCCTCTTTATATTTTGTTAGAGTTTTTTAGTTGCGATCTCCACCTGAACCTCTCATCCATCCACCAAGACACGTGAAAAAATTATTTTATCCTTTCATTATATATAAAAATCTGAAAAAAGAAAAAATTTTACTCTCATTTTTCACTCACACTTTCGAAGATTTGGCAAAAATTTTAGTATTTTCGAATCTTTCAAAACTTTTGAGACATACAAGTAAGTTTTTTTTCGAATCTTTCAAAAGTTCTGAAATGAAATTTCCAATTTTTTTAAAATTTTTTGAAATTTTCAAACAATGTGAAAATTTCAAAATAGAAAACTTTCGAAACTTTCGAACAACATGAAACATTCGAAATATGGCATTTTAGAATTTTTGAAAGTTTCGATAAAATTAAAACCTTTGAAATAGAAAAATTCCAAATTTTCATAAATTTTTTAAACTTTTGAAGGTTTTTAAAAATTCGAAATTTTTGAAAATTTTCAAACTTTTTTAATTATTGAAATGAAAATTAATATGTTAATTTATTTTATAGTGTCTAGAATCAGATGTGCGAATGAGAAGTTATTCTTAATATCGCCAACAACAAAGGCGATATAATTTCACCCACAGCATCATATCGACAAATGAATTAAGCTAACCATCCACCTCGTTAGCATTGTCGTCAACGTGGTTTTAGATCTCGTGACCTTGGCGAGGATGTTCAAGAGTATGGACAAATGGACTATGTGGTAGTTGAGGAACAAAACGTGGAAGAGCAGGTTCAGCAGCTTAGATTTGCTGGAGGACCATTGGTCACATCGGTATCGACACAGTATGAACACTATGTGGCTCAGAAGATATGGGAAGGAGAGATATATTTTAATTAATTGCTTTTTTAATTAAGAATAAGTATATATTATATTTAGTACGTTTTTGTGATGAAATTTAGTACATTATATTATTTTATTGTTATGTTTTTTAATTTCTTGTAGGATCACACATGACTTGAAACTAAAAAAGTTTGCTGACGTACTTGTACCACACATTGTACAATATTGGATTCAATAATCTATATTGGCACATTTGTCCTCAACTTATTTGACGATGGTCGACGTTGGTCTCATATTTGCCTTTGTAGAAAGGTGGCTAAGAGAGATCAACTCATTTCATATGTCATTTGGAGAAATGACGATCACACTAGACGATAACGAGACTCTTCTTCACATTCCTCCTCGTTGTAAGTTTTTCGATGCACCAATAAATATGAACACTAATAATGTTATGATTCCTGCACATGAGCTTCCGGGAACAACCTTGGAGGAAGCAATTGTTAAGATAAATTTTAATAAATGTGCACAATCTAGACTGTAGTGGTTGCGTGATTTATATAAATGTCTCATTCAAACTAACATGTTTTAGTGTGTTGCTAGAACGCACCTCTTGCACTTAGTTGGCAGCACTATTTTCGCCGACAAGACTCACACCCGTGTGAAGGTGAAATATATTAGTTTGTTCATTGATTTAGAGCGTTGTCGAGACTATGCATGGGGTACCGCTGCATTGATTGTACTATATGACAACCTGAGAGATGGAGTTGTTCACGACACTAGGCAGTTAGGAGGATATATGACCTTATTACAGGTATATGTACTGTTTACACCCTACAATGATGACCGAGCTAATCATCATTTTGAAGCAACGTCGATGTTCTCCAGCTACCTCTGTTGGGGTGGAGTTTTAGTCTCATATCTACCGGAACGATGTCTTCGACAGTTTGGTCGCATTCATTGCATTCCGTGTGACTTTCCTCCGATGTCAGCTAGTATAGATTGAGAGTGGCATAATACTATGAGATCATGTATAACGACCCTTCAAAGTTTTGCCTCTAGTGACGTTTCCTAGTGAGGTCTTTGAGGACTATTATGCATGGTATGTGACTCACATCCTCTAACCCTATCTGATGCTCCACTTGCTAGTCCACCTACTGGTCCACATGTTCCATCATCTTTTGCACAAGTTGGTCCATCTTCAGCACAAGACGTAGATCATCTGAGCTTTTACAAAGGGTCATTCAGATGGCAAATCCAGAGGGTGAAGTTCATGCTATATTAAGTGAGTTACTTTGCATGTTTTCGGGAGACCATTAGTAGATTGTATTATGTATGCTATTATTGTGTTATGTATGATATTGTGTGATATTTTGTATTATCAATATTTTGCATCATGAAATTCTATTATAATATGAATTTTCAAACATCAATACTTAAATTATATTCGATAAGTAAATGATTAGAAGTTCAACTTGTTGCGACCTAAAATTTCGAATGTTTCTCGAATTCAATGAAGCTGCCACCAAAGTTTATTTTAAAATATGGGAAAATATTGGAAACCCTTAAAAATACAAAATAAATGATCTTTGAAACCAAATTTTGGGTTCGGAAGTCGATTATGCGTAGGGAATGTATTAGCACCCTACAACATCCGCTAAAAGTGTATTTAAAATATAAAGAATTTTTTTTTTATTATTATGCTTGACAAGAGTGCGATCTTCCTCCTACGTATTTCCCGCTGTGATGGAGAAATCAAAGCTACGTGGTTTTTGGGTAAAAGATACTAATGTGTTGATTGTTTTTAAAGAAAATGTGTTTTGTTGATAAAAAAAAAATAGTTTTGACGAAAAAATGAGTTTGTTTGATTTGAATAATTATTTTAAAATGCGAGTTTTAAAACTATCAAGTTGTACAACTCGTGTCTCAAAACTCAAAGAGTAAAAAGATGTTTCATCTAGTTAATCCATTTAAGAATATTTTATATTATTTTCGGTTTTAAAATTTGAGTTTCAAAACCACCAAATGGTACAACTTGTGTCTTAACAACTCAAAGATTAAAAAATGTCACATCTAATTAATCAAATTTAAAATGTTGATTTTATATTTATTTATAGAAATAAGAAGAACTATCAAATTGTAGTGTTCTGCAACTCATAGATTAAAAGGATGTCATATCTAGTTAACCTTTAATAATAATTTTTATTTATTAATTTGTTTATGAGTTTTAATTTATTATTTTATCTATGAAGATGAAATTTAGACGATCCTATGAAATAAAACTAGCAATAAAACAAACATAAAGAAGTAGTAAAAACATAGATGAGCATGTAGCTAGATCGGTCAAAATAACACAACACATTTAATTCAATAATAGAATCAAAATACTATATACAAGTTGTAGCTTCCGTCAAAACACATTCTAATTAAATAAATAATATAAACAAAACCCATTTTAATATCAACATACCAGTTACTAGTTAGCTTTAGCCACACTACCAGTTACTAGGGGTGGACAACGGTCGGATCCGGTTGGATTTCAGTTTGAAAATGGCGCACCGAAGAAAACCGCAGTTGAGAATGTTTGGCTCATCTCCGACCATTTGAAGCATCGATTATGGGGGTGGCGGTTTGACGGTTTCAACGGGTGGTCAGGTAACTTGTGTCGGTTTTGGATTAAACAAAAATAAATACTAAACTCTCTGACAAACCCAAAACTTTAACGTAAAAAAATGTCTAAAAATTAGAAAATTAATATGGATACAAAAGCAATTCAGATTTAGAATCAAGTACAAAAACTAAAAGTAAAACTAAAAAAGAGCAAACTCAAAAAACAAAACCAAACAAACACTCACTTTCTAAAACTAAAACTAAAACTACCAGTTACTAGTTAGTGTTAGCCACAGGAAAACGTGACGACGTTACTGCCAATTACTAGGTAGTGTTAGCACAGGAAAACGTGACAGTTAGTGTTAGTACGTGATAGCTAAGGGGTTCAATTATAGGAAAACGTGAGACTCTATTATCAAGAATTAGAAAGGAAAACGTAGTAGAGAGAGTGGATTCTCCGGTGAAATTAGTCGCCTCATAAACAACATTTTCATACAGCAAATAAAGTTTACATTTTTAATAAGGAGTCGCATTCAGAAACAAAGTTTACATTTTTAATAAGATAAAGTTAATTAAAGCAAAAAGGAAGGGAGAAAGGAAGTACGTGCCTTTTCTTGTACCGTTTACGATAAAGATGGAGGTGGTGGTGCGCGGTGGTACACACTGTAGTTGAAGATTTTAGTTGTAATTCTCTTATCCCGTATTCAGAATTTTTATTTTGATTTTTTTTATGTTGTTTCTTTTTATTTGTTTAACAAAAGAAAAACAAACATTTCTGTTTTCTTCCTACTTTTTTTTTGCAAAAAAAAAAATCACTCTATTTTTTTTTCTCTATTTTTTTTTACTTAACCAAATTTCTTCTCAGCCAATTTTTTTCTCGCTTCAGAATTGATTTTTATCTTAATTTATAAATTACAAGGATGAATATTTGTGTCTATAAGATAAATTAATGTCTGGTTTTTTTATTATTTTTGCAAAAATTATGAAAACTGTGCAGAGATGGAAAGGAAAAAGGGTGGTTGACCTTTTGTTTGTGTGCATTTTGAATGATAATCATATCTTTATTAGTGAAAGAGTAAAAAATAAGTAACATAAAAAGAAAGGAAATGAGGTTTTGCCTCTGCAGAGAAATAAAAAGAATACATTTTTGTTTGTTTTATTTTATGTTGTTTTTGGTGTAATGTAATGGGGACTAAATATGAACTCAAAATTGGATTAAATTGTAAAATGATTATTTTTTAGATTTTATAATAATACTTGTAAAATGTTTATTACTTATTTTTTGAATTATTTTTAATTAGTCGGATAAAATTAGGGTACTACACAACTCTAACTCGATAAAAAAAAAGGCAACAAAGCTTCACACATACATACAACTTAATGAAATACAATGATTTGAAAGCTTCACACATATATATTAATCTTTATTTAATGAAATACAAGATGATTTAATAAATGTTGGATCTATGTGTTCCCAATGCTTGAGACGTTCTGCCTAAGCTATTTCACATGCATTCGTATCATCACTAGAAAAGTCTTTCCAGACTTTATATGAACAAGAAAATATCAAACATTAGTTTACTATTAAATAGTACTATCAATCATAAATTTTACCTGTACCCAATAATTTTTAGTGACAAATCCAATTGCTATGAAACAATTAAGAGAATAATCCTTGATGGTGGTTTATTCAGCGAAAAAATATATCATATTCAAATTACGACACAATGGCACCAAAACGACATTATATTTTGTCGCTATCACGTAACTCAATTCTGGTATAGTCATCTACTTATCTTTTTCTTGAGCATCCAAACTAGAAATCATCAATGAGTTCCGCACTGTTTGAATAATATCATAGAAAATATTAGAATATGAAGTTAACATTTGCTACATAGGTCAACACCAAACTGTAGAAGCAAAGTTCCATAATGTAAATTAAATAACTGATTTTTTTTTTATCTCATTTTAAATGAGTTGAATTTTATATTTTTTAATTATCATCAATCCAAAACACATCAATATTCTTTCTTTTTCAATTTGAATTAAATAATAGGTTATAGCTCGGGAATCACTTAAGTTCTTTACATCAAATTACATTGTTTGACATTATTTATTGAACATGTTTGTATTTAGAAATGGATAAAAGTTGGAACAACTTGCCACGAAATATGCCAAAATATATATCTGGCGGGATTGAATGAATTTTATATTTTTCCTTCGAGCATAGTTCTAGTGCCAGTACAATTAAATGCCCATGTAGTAAATGTGATTTAAGGCACACGTGAACCAGAGAAGAAGTGCTTGACCACTTCAAAGTTAAACAATCCAAAGTTTTGCAATGTCTTCAATAATATTGTATTGGTCCTATAACAATATATCCATATATATCTTCAATTGTACACTCCTCATCTGAAAGTTATATTGTGTCTAGTGTCTACTGCATAATAATGCAATGCTGTTGCAAGAATAGCCTTAGATTTTACTAAAAAATGCTTTTGGGGCTATAAAGCATAATGATTGGGAACGTGTCTTTTACCTTTTCAAACCATCTTGCAAGATTCTGAATGGTGATTGATTACTACTGATTCATATATAGACATAATCGATTCTATATGATCAAGAACAAAAACCGTGTCAAATTTATGCATGCTAATTGAGTAGGCAATTACATTATAGTCCTCTCGTGACTATCTAAATCGAACATTGCAATGCATCGAGATATTCTACAGGTGGACACTTGTTAACCATTTCATTCTTAGTCACATATAGCAATCATCAAAACAAAAATTAAAAATTGCATTAATAAAAAAATCCATTTTATAAGTTCACTTTACATTTTTTTGGTAGACTATTGGACCAAAGCAGAACATAGAAAAACTATATGTATAATTATAATAGGATTTAATAGCTGTGCACTTTATATTGTGTTCATAGGAATAACTTTACAACTATGAAAGTTAAATATCTTTAATGACATAACATTTGTTATAATTGATTAACGGTATACAAATTTTTTATCTTAACAAAGTATATAAATTTCTACTGTAACAAAAATCGACTTTGTATTAATTCATTTTAATTAAAAATTAATTGAATTTAAAATATTTTATATTTGAATACATTATAACGTAAAAGTAAATTAAGCAATAAATTTAAAATTAAAAATTAATTGTAGAGTCAAAAACTCCAAATTTTTTAAAATTAATTCAAGAGTCAAAATTTAATTTATTCAAACACATCCAAATAAGTCAAAATAATTGATCTGCACAACTAAAAAATATATTTTTTCTAACCAAAAATCAACTTTACCTCATCAAAAATTGAAACCAATCTATACTAAATTATAAATTAACTACAAATGCATAGTAAAATGGACCAAACTAATTACTGCCTCCTCTATAGTTGGTATTAAATGGTTGACCCAGAGACAGCTTGAAGATCAATCTTGTTTGTCCAATTTTATATTTTCCATTGGTTTTGTAATTGATTTGTGGGGACTAGATATATAGCTGTGGTATAATATGTTTTCTTAGCAAATCTAATAATTTTGAGTGATTGGTGATATCTTATAAAACTTGAAAGGGTATGATGTGTAAAGAAGAATTTTGTAGTGTGATTCCCGAATACTTTTATATGGCTAGGAATCACAATTCATATTGGGACAGGTGTGGAATCTCATCCTGTTGCATTGCAGATATCTATCTATTTATTACTGTTTTTAAGGAACTATTTATTACTACTTTTTCTATGTAGATAAATTGATAGAAATCATAAGTAGCATAGAAAATACCATTGACATTTGTTATATTCTGGAAATTTTTTATTCTAAATTGGGTTGCTTTTATGCTTAGGGACCAATTACTATCATATTCCCAATAAGTAAAGGACATATCAGATATGGATTTGTTGCAATCAGCAATTCATAAATTCACGTATTCAGTATGTTGGTGATCGTTAGTGGTGTGATATCGGCAAATAAGAATAAGGTGATTGAGAGATTGAATGAACTGTAACATTTGTTTGAGTGGATGATTTGCTTTATACAGGGGAAGTCACGAAGTCCTTTTAATGAGAAAGTTTGTTGATACCCCCAACGGTGGAACTCAATCCATATAGACTTTAGACTAATTTAAAATACCCTTTCAAGTTTAATGTGACACATGCCTTCTCCGAATTCACATGTTGCAAAAAGAAGGAAATAGTATAATCATGTCCAGTAAATAGAATCTAGTTTCAATCATTAAGAACTTGTCAAATTTTGAATGCAATACCATTAATTTCAACAAAATGTGGTGTATATTGAGAAAAATTGAAGTCTCACTTTGACAAGTGATGAAGTTCTATAAAAGTATTTAAAGAATAACACTCATTTACAAGTTGGTTCTACTGTAGAAGTGTATACAACACTTTTTAATTATCTCTCATCTAATATTCATAAAATCCATATGTTCTTGATCAAATAGTCAAAAAATATCAATTTTAATTTTAATTTTATATACATAAATTAAAATATCGAACGATCGGATCCTTGCAGGTGATCGAATTTGGCGAGATAGGTTAGCTTACTTTTTCTTTACTTTTGGGGATAAAAACGTTGTTGTTGTAAGATGGAATGCTTATCTTTTACCTCCTCATGCCACCTGGGATTCTGAATGCCAGTTCATATCCATGATGTCGATGTATTATTCTGTTATTATCATCACGAACAAACACCGTGTCAATTGTATGCATTATCATTGTAATATCTGAATCGTTAAGAAAAAATATTGAGAAATATAATCGAGCATCTAGTTACTTTAATTAAAAAATAGTTATTTTAATTAGATATATGAATGAATTTTATTATATCTATTTATTATAATAATCTTTTTTATTTGGTCAGAAGAAATTTTTTTTCATTTTCTTATTTATTATGATTTGATATCAAAATTTTGCATATATTATGTATGTATAGTGTATTATTTTTTATACATATTTTTTTAGTCTTTCTAAATATATCAACTTTTATTTTTAATTTATCTTAAAAATTCCTTTGAACTTTGAGATCATGCATGTAGCACTCTTCAAGGTCACTATCCTAAAAATGTCGATTGTCGTCCCCAGCCTATTCACTATAAAAATGTTTTTTATATGCTCAACATATTTCTGTACAGATATTAATTATCGTTAAATATACTTTGTACTTATAATATGGTTATAAAAAAACCTAATTAGTGTCTAAAATACTAAAATTGATCACTAATTTGATCAACTTTTTTTCTCATCTCTAAAAATTATTATCACGTATCTTTTAAAAAAAAAACACAGATAGCTATGAAGAAAAGTAAAACATAATAATATTACTTTGATGTATTCACAGAATAGTAGCATTAAAGAGTATTTACTAATAAATTAAAGAGTATCTTTAATTTCTATCTCAATTGTTTAATACTAATTATGTTAAATAGAATGTGGTGTTGGTTCCAAATTCAAATATGAGATTTCACGGTATGTAAAATTTTAAAAATAATTATGACTATGTCTATAAAAAGCAGAAAAAAAGAGTGTCGGTTTGTTCTTGAATTGAACTTGATATAGCAAAAGGGAATTTTTAAAAATAGCCAAAATTAGAAGTTGACTAAAAAATTAGCAAGTAGTAGAGGACTGTACTAGTAGTGAGTGGCGGAAAAGAAAGTATTCATTCACATCTTGAGAGTTCCCTGGTAGCAACGATTCAGAGACATCCCCATATGACATTTCAACATCCACCAAATACCCAACTTCTTCTTCTTCTTCTTGTTATATAGATATCCACTCCATTCCACTACTTGCATTAAATTAAATTCCCAATTTCTACCTACCAACCACTGCTTCTTTTATTTTTGCTTCCTACTTGCTACTTAATTAATTAATTCCCATTCCTATACATAAATATAACCGGCTTGGTCCAAATCTGAATTCATTAATCCTTTGCTAATTTTGTGGACACGATGCGAAGCATGGCAAGTTCTGCTAACTCATCACGAGGTAATATTGCTGCCATCGTTGGTGTGGGTCCCAATCTCGGCCTCTCTATCGCTCGCAAATTCGCTCACGAAGGTTACACCGTTGCCATCCTCGCCCGTGACTTAGGTACTTTTTAAATTATAAAATAATATTATATAGTATATGTTTGATTGAATTAATTAAATTGTGATGTAGGGAGGCTTTCGCGATTTGCGGAGGAAATTGCGAGGGAAGAAAAGGCACAAGTGTTTGCGATAAGAATAGATTGTTCTGATTCAAGAAGTGTGAGAGAGGCATTTGAAGGTGTTCTTTCTCTTGGATTTGTCGAAGTTCTTGTTTACAATGCAAATTACCAATCACCCCTTCAATCCAAACCTACTCCTTTTCAACATCTCCCTCTTCACACTTTCCAAACTTCCCTCGCGGTTTCGTCCCTAGGCGCTTTCAATTGCGCTCAACAGGTAATAAAATATAAACAAAAATTGATGTATTTAATTTAAATTATTTTTGATGATGAAATTAATTAATTAGGTGCTGCCGGGGATGATTGAAAGAGGAAAGGGAACAATTCTGTTCACTGGGTGTTCAGCTTCTTTAAACGGCATTGCCGGATACTCCGAACTATGTAAATATAGTAAAGTTTAATTTTGATTATTATATATGATTTTTGTGGGTTTAATTAATTTGTGAGAACATTGCATGCACACAATATGAATTAATTATGGGGATGCATAAGACAGGCTGTGGGAAATTCGCTTTGAGAGCACTATCGCAATGCTTGGCTAGAGAGTTTCAACCTCAAGGAGTGCATATAGCCCATGTTATTATTGATGGTCTTATTGGCCCACCAAGGTTCGTTTCCTCTATCCCTCCCCTTTCTTTTCCTCCCATTTCCCATGGGGATCTTAATTTTACCCATTCTACATGCACCCATGCACATACATTAAACCTTTAAATAACGGGTTGTGACTGGGTTATATAATCAAAGTTTTTAATGTTTAGATATATATATATATATATATATATATATATATATATATATAATCATAAAAGTTGTATTGTTTGTTATTTTCAACAATCATTTTGTTTTAAATTTTAGTCAATTTATCTATAAGTTTTAGTATGATTTAGAGGGAGTATTATGTTGCAGAGGATCACGGTCGTCAAGGGGAGGGGGAGGAGGAGATGAGGGTGTTATGGACCCGGACGCGTTGGCTCAAACATATTGGCATCTGCACGTTCAGGACCGGAATGCATGGACCCAGGAAATGGATGTTCGTTCATCCATATTCTAGATTCTTCTTCTACTAGCTACTCAAGTAAACAACTCATTTGTCTAATCTTCCCCCCACCAATCCGTAATTTATGTCGCTCCATTATTTTCATGTCTCTCTTTTGCCGTCAATCATGTCGTCGTTGATGTAAGAGCATGAACTTAGAATTAATTATATGTTTCTTACTATCGTCGACTTGGCTTGGGACTTGGTGCTTTATATTTATGTGTACAAAAATTAGTTACACCAATTACCATTATTGTTATTAGTACATGTTACTATTATTGTTTGCTCAACTAGTAACTATCACTATCACTATCATTATTACAGCCAGAAAAGAAATAAAAAAATATAAGAACCATTTACGCGGTTCTTTTTTTTTAATAACTTAATTTTTATTTTTATTTTACCAACATATTCTTTTTAGCAATGGCGACTTCTTTAAGGATTTGTTTTTTCATTTTTCTTTTACTTTGATGTATTTTGAAAAGTCGTCGTTCCAAAAGGTGACTTTGATGTACTATTGGAAAACCGTCATTCCAAAAAATGATTTGGTGCGATTAAAGAAGAAACAAAAACAAAAATTGCAAATGACAACTTCTAACTAAATAAAAAAAGGTAATTTGATATATAATTTTCAAAAGAGAGTATATTAGTAAAAAAATTTAAAAAATTGGATTATTAAAAAAAATCTCCATTTATGCACCTCAGTATCTAGAACTTTAAAATAAATGTTTGGTCTACACATAACCTTCATAGATAAAGAAATAGAGATGACAACGTGATCGATGGGATATGTAAATAGTGTGATAAGAAGAGAAATAAATAAAATATGAAATGTTAAATAAATATATAAAAATTAAGGGATATACAAATATAAAAGTTGTTTATTGTTAAGCAAACCTAAAACTTGTTTTGTATGTACAAATAATCTTAAACCTACAACTAAAAAAGAATAGTAGAAGTATTTTATTGATAAGGATATTTAATACAGTATTAATTTTATTCTAAAAACTAATATTTTCAACGATTTTCTTAAGAATGCGCCACTTACTACTACTATGAAAATTTTAGAAATCACGATTAGTGACTAATTTGTCGGTAATGGGTCAATTTGTTTCTGATGGGAGTGGGCTCTTATTATGGGCCCAAAAGCGGAAAAGTTAAGCGAATCAAAGGCGTTGGAAGGGTACATGGTTGAATGGATGAAATCAAGATTTCGTGTCCTGATTTTGTACACAAAATACTACGTGTACTTGCTTCAATCTCCAATATTGTTTGAGTGTTACACCTTTAAGTCAATTTATGTTATTTACTTTAGAAAAATAATGATATGTGTGTGGTATAGAGAAATTGGTTGCGCTATCCATACGGTTCACATGTAAGAAACTTTGAGTTTTTTTTTTTTGTCGTTGAAAATGTTACATATTTTAAAATAAGTTTAAATATGTTTTTGGTGCATGTGAATATAATTTTTTTATTTATTTTGATCCTCGTAATTTGTTTTTTGTTTGTAATATCAAAAAAAAATTATTGTTGGTCCTTAACGTTAAGTGAACGTTACAAAAACATTAAATGACAAAAGGAAACAGTTTTTGGTCCCTGTAAATATAACACTTTTTAGTTTTAGTCCCTGAAAAATATTTTTTGAATTTCATCCCTGCAATATTCAAAAATTTCCTTAAATATAAAATAACATACAAATTGATCTTTATTAATAATAAACTTATGCCAAGTAATGTTTAAAATATTTTCACTTCAATAATTTAAAATTTATTAATCTTCTGTTTTATTTATTTATTATTATTAAATTAAATTTCATTTTCTGTTTCAATAAAATCACTAAAATCTTCTATTTTATTTATTTATTTATTATTATTAAATTAATTATATTAGTATATTAAAATAACTTTAGATTTAAGTTTTATAATTTTAACTAAAATCTCCTTTTACGCTTTAGATTTTGTTCATTATAACTTAAAATAAATAAAATAAAATATAACGTAAAAGAAGATTTTAATTAAAATTATAAAGCTTAGATCTAAAGTTATTTTAATAATTATTTTATACTAATATAATTAATTTAATAATAATAATTAAATAAAACAAAAGATTTTAGTTATTTTTTTGAAACAGAAAATGAAAATTAATTTAATAATAATAAATAAATAAATAAAACAGAAGATTAATAAATTTTAAATTATTGAAGTGAAAATATTTTAAACATTACTTGGCATAAGTTTATTATTAATAAAGATCAATTTGTATGTTATTTTATATTTAAGGAGATTTTTGAATATTGCAGGGATTAAATTCAAAAAAATATTTTTCAGGGACTAAAACTGAAAAGTGTTATATTTACAGGGACCAATAACTGTTTCCCTTTGTCATTTTTGTAACATCCACTTAACGTTAAGGACCAAATTTTTTTTTTTTGATATTACAGGGATGTAAACAAAAAAAAAAGAATTACGAAGACCAAAATCAAAAAATCTTATATTTACATGGATCAAAAACATATTTAAACCTTTAAAATATTATGTCCAGAGACATATTAAATTAGAGGAGTTTTAAGACGAGAAGGTTAAATTTTGACCATATAATCGTTAAGATTATAAGAACAACTTTTTTAAATGATCATGAGCCACTTAAATAACTTTAAATCTTAACTATGTGTATGGTTATATGATCAAAATTTAACTCATCTACTCTCTTACTATAAAACTCTTCTCATATACTTCTTTATCTCCTCTATTGACTTTTTTTTGAAAACTTTATGTATCCATTTCTAAAACCTTTTTTTGAAATTTTAATTACATTAAATATTTCTTCAATTGGTGTGAGTTAAAAGATATTAAAAAAAGTTTAAAAAAAAATCTGCCACTAATTATTTTACATATTCTTATGTAACTAATGAATACTATGATGGAAAAATAAACCAACTTTTTCTTTTGAAGGATACATTTCTAAAAATAAAATTAATTATTAACCAATTTAATATTTTATTAATTTTTTTAATTCTTGCGATTTAATCGACAAGATTCTATATTTATGAATGGGGTAGTATTATTTAGTACTAAAATCATTTTGATAATTTTTAAAAATATATTTATTTTTTATACGAGTGGGCATGAAAATATTTAATAATAATGCTCTATTTGAAAAATCATTCGATAGTAATAATATTTGTTTTTTCTTAAAAGAGGAAGTACTTTATTAATCGAATGTATCAAAATTAAGAGTTTTGTTGACAATTTCCCTAAGAAAAATGTTTAAGAATCCTAACTAAAGAAGTTATTTATTGAAAAAGTTTAATATATCAACTTTTAATGCATTAAATACATAAATTTTTTATGAAGACTTAATATTTTAGATTTAAAACAATGTGATCAACAAAAGACATTGTTTAATAAAGAGTCTTTGTTAACAAGTGGCATAAGGGTGTCGGTGAGGTTGAGAATACGTCAACTCAAGTTAAGCTTTCTAAAGTTTTAGTTTGATCTCTTAGAAAAAATTAAAAGCCTAAGTCTCGTGGCTAAATATATATATATATATATATATATATATATATATATATATATATATATATTGTTTTTTTTAATTTTGAGTCTGATCTTTATGAAATCTAAATATGATATGTTAGTTTACTTTAAAAGTCTATTTCATCTTAATATTTTTAAATAAATAAGTAAAGTTAAATATATTAATTTAAATTTAGTATGACATTTTAAATAATTTGACTTTATATAACATAATACTTCAATTTTATTTTAAAATAATACATTTAAATATATCAAAAATTACCGTAAATTAATATGATTAAATTACTAAAAGATTAACTAACATATAATTTAACATAAAATTCAAAATATAATAATAATAGTAATAAAAAATATTATTTAATTTTTATTAGTATATCGACTTAATAAACCTAAATTATTTTTTTGTAGTCCGTTTAATTTAAAAAAAAAGAATCTTAACTCTGTCTATTTTATAATAAAAAAAACTTAATTTTCCTTAGTTTAATTTAAATTAGACCATAAATCTGTATTAATCGTCGTAACCTATTCTTCCCGTTAGACTTTCGTTAAAAATTATATAAAAAGAAATATTATCTTCGGAACAAATCTAACATTTTCCAAAATAATAAACATTTTACAATTCTTTAAAAATAAAATTCTCTTTTGATTACTTAACCAATATATTAAGGGCACTGATTAGAGACTTCTCCTTTAACAAATTCTAGAAGATATATTTTCGACAAACACTAACAATGTTTTATTGTTTTCTCTTTCTCTAGGATGATTGTGTAAAGAATGGAATGTGGAGAAAGGTTAATGGGTCAAAAAGCAACCAATGTGATCAAGTTGGGGAAATTTATTGGAGTAGCCGTCATACATACATACATGTTGGGGGCATTGCAACTGCACTGACAGCTACTTGGAATAAGTTCGTGAATCGTGACTAGGACGAGCGTTCCACCCCATGAAATTGTGGGTGCCAACGGTTTGTTACTTTAGTTATTGGTTTATGCATCTGTATAAGTGTTCATTCATTCTATGCAACCATATGATTTTTTATTTTGTTTTTTATAATTTCATGCAACCATATGATTTTTTATTTTGTTTTTTATAAATATGATTTTTTATTTTGTTTTTTATAATTTCATGCAACCATATGATGATTGTATATGTTATTCAATAACATATCATTTCATTTAACTGTAGTGGTCCCTGACCGTATCTGGAAAGTTTAATTGTAGCAACGTGTCCTGCCCCTCGAACGACAATTTCTTCGTTAATGTTGTTGTTGGCATGTGAGATTACTGTAGCCTCTTATGTCATGCTTGATGTATTTTTCAAACATTTTTTCTTGAATGAAATTTATATATACTTAATTAGGAGCGTATACTTGTCGAGTTGGTATTGGTGAATTCTTCATTAAACTTGATAATATTTAATTGAATCGTGTTACAAGACTGTAAATTTTTTTGTCAAACACGAACTAATCCAATTCAATGACTACCATTGTTTCTTAAGTTGGATTATTTAAATTAATATATATATATTGTAATTTAAAAAAAAAAAGTTTATGTTTATTTTCTTTAATAAAACTCTTGAAGTAATAATTGTCATGATAATAGATAAAATATCATATAATAAAGATATATTTTCAAAGTAGATAAAACAATTTTTAAAAATTTTTTTTTTATTTTATTTTTTTAGTCGGTTCGAGCTATTTTTGAGTCATTGATGCTAAATTCATAAAATATATATGATTAAATGATTTTTTATTCAATGAAAATTCACTTAATTAAATTTCATAATTTAAAACTTTAGCACTAAAATTAAATTGAACACTTCTAAATTCAATACGCAAGTCTTAGATTACAATAATAAATATTTATAAAAAAATCACAAATTTCTTTACACATATGAGATTTGCAAATTTAAACTCATACACTCGTTAATTGAACCAAACCACTTTGGGTGTATGTTTGATTATGTGGTGATAAAAATTGATTTTATAAAACTAATTTTGGTTAAAAGTGAATTGATGATGAAACAAATTATGTTTGAATACATTTATAGAAAAAAATGTGATTTTGTTTAACTCATATTGTTTGAATGGTTTGAATCAAAATTGATTTTAAGTATATAATTACATAAATAGACTTTAATGTGTGTTACTTTTATTTATTTTTTCACCAAGATTTATTTTATTTTTAGTTAATATATTTATTATCATTATATTTTTTTCTATTTAAATATTTGTCTTAATTTATGTCAAATTATTGACTAAAATGCAAATATCTATTAATTCATTTTGGCTGAACTCTATTTAAAACTTCAAAGTATAGTTGAAACTTGAAATGAAAAAAAAAATAGCATACTTATTACAACATTTAAAATTAGAAAAATACAAATTTATGGTAGTGCAAGTGCATATTATCTTCAACAATTAGTATAATGAAAGCAGATATTGTACGCACGAGGATTGTGGTGTTAAAAGTGGTTTGCCAAGAATCGCTAATAGCAAAATTTGTTTGTCAAAACAAAAATAATTATAAACATTTTAAGTTGTCATGAGCAATAAAGTAAAGGTTTGCAGAATGAGAACATTGATTGAAAATAGTTAAAAGTAGTTTAAAATGGGTTAAAAATAGTTGAGGAAAATTAATAGTTCTACATTAATAGTGGGTGAGATAGAACTGAGGTATTTTTCAATATTTTCAGCATGATTTTCTTTTGGGTAATCCTATGTCTAATTTTCTATTAGGTACCACCATGTTTCTTTGAAAATAATCTACTTACTCCATGGACACAAATAACCATGTCTAGTTATTTAATGTTCATTAATCTTTAAATTAATTAACTTCATTCATATGTATCAAACAATTCCATTTAATGACTATTTCTATATCACTAAACTAACACAAGTAGTCGGTGATTAAACTAGGGATGACAATTAGTAGGGTACTGTAGTACCCGTCCTCGTACATGCAGTTCAAAAAAATACTCATATCCGTGTCCGTACTATTTTGGGTATCAACTTTAATACTCGTACATTTATCCTTTGGATACCTAAGTGCTCGTACCCATACTCATTACTCATACTTTAACTATCGATAAATAAATGATATTGTTGTGATTAAATTTAAAAATTATCAAAATATCTTAAATCCAATCATAAAGTATTATAAACCAAAATATTTTTTAACTCAAAATATTTCAAATGAACACACATTACAATTCATATTCAAATATCTATAATAATATTTTATGAAGTTGCAAGTCCTACAGCGGTATTATTCGAGATCTGTAAAAAAAATTGATAGGAAGTTGCAAGTATAATTATAAAGTCACGATTAATAATACATAACTCTTAGTTATAAAGTCACAATTATTTACCTATTCATCAGAATCAACTTCTTAAAAAATTTGCAAACATTTATCTTTCGATTATAAATATTGTAGTGGTTCAATGATATCAATAGAAGTTAAAACATAAAAGAAAACACTAGTACCCGCACCCATATCCACTTAATTTTGCGGGTAATTACCCGTCCCCGTGCCCATACCCATTATGCAGGCTTTTACTTTTTTCATTGTAGGTTTTTTTACGGGTACCCATTGGATCTAAATCTAATTGTCATCATTGGATTAAACTAAAACATTGAAAAACAATAAAACAGTTTGAAATAACTATCACACACAATCATAACATAACCAAAATATACTTAAAAAATCATATCATTTCCCCAACTAAAAATAATTTAGCTCATATTGTCTTCTAAAAACACTAAAATATTATATTTAATATTAAAGTACTTCATTACATAAAGTTATTTCAAGTTACCCTTAATACAAGATTAAATCACACTTAAAGACTTACTAAAGCTAAATAGTGACTAATAACTCTTATTTATAAGAGTTAGTTGTTGGTGTACAGTCGGGTGCTAATATTAATATTTTTCTATGGGATGAACCTTGGCTATATGATGGTTTTGGGATTCCTAAACCTACTCAAGTTGATGATGGCAACAAATCTTTCAAGTGTGGCTCATCTTTTATCACCCAACATTAAGTCTTGGAAATAACTTCGGTCAGAATCGGTTGATTTCGAGTTTGATTCTAAATTGTGTTGTTCAGTAGTTTAATTGAAACAATTTGGCGGTTGTTCACTATCCATTTTATTAACTCTCAAGTTGAGTTGGTTTGAAGACAAATAAATAAGATAACTCACCCTCTAACTAAAACATCCCCATTTTTAGTTAGTATCCATTTTTTTTTATATTCCTACATGAACTCAACAAATTATTCTTAATCAAATGTTATGAGCATGTGAAAAAAGCTATTCCATTAATATTTGTATTAAAGACTATTTAAATTACAAATATTGTAATTTATATCTATGTTATAATTGGAACATATTTTGGGATCTAACTATAAATATAAGGTTTTTGTTAAATGACTTGTTGAGTAGATAACTTATAAAGAATCTTAACCATTACATTTTTTAAATTAATATATCTATGGTTTATATTGATTAGATCATGTTATCTTATAAATAAGTTTCGATTTATTACTGAGCAGGTTCAAAGGCATCTAAGGGGTTGAAAGCAACAATATTTGAGTTTGACAGGAAGAATTACTTTGAGTCAGTCTGTATTGAGTTCAATCCCTTATTTTCATATGCAGTATGTCTAAATCCATACAACTATTTGTAATGAGTTGGAAAAATTATAACCAGGCTTTCTCTGGGGAGACAGTGAGACAACTCGTAAGGTTCACTTGTCAGTTGGGAGGTTTGTTGTATGCCTAAGGAGAATGGTGGTCTAGGAATCAAACGAACTCAGTTAATGAATGATGTTTTCTTTTTAAAATACTTTGGAATTTATTGACTAATTCTAATTACTTATGGTGTCAGATTCTCTTGAATAAGTATGACAAAAATCAAAACTTGTTGGAGAATAGGATTTGCAAGTCGAATGATTCTCCGTTATGGGACAAATTTCAGCATAATACTACTTGGAAACTTGGGGATGGAAGGATGGCTTGATTGTTGGATCCCAACGGAGCAACCTTTTTTCTTCAATTTGTCGCAAACTGATTTAATTGTATATACTACTTTGACCGTTAAAGATGTTGTAAACAGGGAAGGGATGTTGAACCTTTATCTGCTTCAAAATAGATATCGTTAATCACATTACTGCTATTCCTCCTCATCCTGAAGATGGTGAAGACAAGTTGGGTTGGGGTGATAATAGGTTTAATGAGTTTCATTGTTCTTTAGTCATTATTGACTTTGTTGTATGCTTCTACTCTATTATAGTTAAACAATTCTCTTTGTGTTTCTACCTATGGTAGTTTAATATTTTTCATTCTCTTTGTTCGTCTATCCTATGGTAGTTAGACATTTATCAATCTCTTTGTGATTTTATCGTATGGTGGTGAAACTTTGTTAGCCAAATTTAGATATAAAAATTCAAGATTGTGATTCTTGATTCAATATATATGGAATGAAAACCGTAGAGACACTTATAAGTTTTCAAATTAGTCTAAAGTAGGCAAAAAAACATTCGACGAGAGTTATGCACTTTAACTGTTACCACTTTCTACATCAATTTTCTTATTTAATCGATGTGATTGCGATTTGTATTATTTTTTTGGTAATTTTCTTTCATTAGTTATATTGTATTTTTTTTAATTGTATTTTTCTTTCTAAGTAGGAATTGCTAATCCAATTCCAACTTGTTGGGCTTTTAGATGGAATGTAGTTATCTTAGTTACTTTAGGGACATTATATAAAAATATATCTTACACTAATTGCATTATAAATCTTCATACTATCAATTTTAACATTTTTTTTAATTATTTCTCTCTTTCTTAAATTCAACCATAATTCTCAATATTATTTGTCACTTTTTTATACCAACCTACTACCAACTTCAAGTATATGTCCTTGACAATATTAATATTATTTGGTTGAATATTTTATATGGTAATCCAAACTTACTTGGGATGTTTGTGATTTCATCTAAAGAAAAAAATTATAATAAAGTGTTTGTTTTAAAAAAAAAGGAATGGATTGGATTCCCAACCCCTTTCGTTCGTTTTCCATTTATATGTCTTAAAAGGCATGTCGCATGCATTGATGTCCTTATATGCTTGGTGTAGTGGAGAAAGCTAGCAAGCACGCCCAACAAGTGGATATATATCTAAAAAGGACCATTTTGAGGGCCAAGAAAAATGGTCCATGCTGAAACCAGGAGTACAAGGAATGGAAAGAATTCTAAGCACCTATATATAGGGCTCCCGGCCCCTACCTAGTGCCTGCGACCCCTTCTGTTGTAAAGTGTGTTGTTGGGACGAATTCCTTTTTCACCTTCAATTCTTTCTTCTTATCTTCTATAAAGGGAAAAACACTTAAACATGGAAAAACAAAAATTCAAAATGGGCACTCTTTTCTGATAATTTTTCTTCCCTACCTTACACAAAAATAAATATAACTAAAATGTCTGTGCAAAAAAAAAAAAATCAGGAAGTAGGTTTTAGACAAAGAAAAATAATTAAGGGTTATATCAAGGCTTTTTTATTCTTGTAATAGAGTCAATATGATTTTAGTGCAATTTTTTTGGGTTTTTGTCGTGTTTGTTGAATTTGTTCTTTTTGTTATGTTTGTTATTTAATTTTATTTTTATGGTGACTCAAATATTATTAAAATGACACATTAATTAAATTTTTCCAAAAAAGAAGAGAAAATTATTATTAATAATAATATCACTAATTATCATTTTATATCCATCTTAAATGAGATTTGAAATTAATCTATTAATATATAAAATCAAACTCTTACCGTTGAGTTGTCATGTTAACATGTTATCTCAAGGCTTTTAGAATGTCAAATTCTAACAAAGTTTAGGTGTATGTTTGGTATCACGGTGAATCCATAATTTTCACAAACTACGGGTTGTAGATTTTGCAAAATTAAGGTAGTTCACGACGACTCAACGTGATTCCAGCAACTTCACCGTTATACCAAACATAGACTAAAAGTGAGAGAATTTTAAATGATAGAAGTAGAATAAAAAAATAAATCTGTAGAGATTAAAATCAAATTAATCTCATTTTACAAATAAAAAAAGTAAAAAACACTACTAACCAAAAAATGAGCAACACGTTTTTTTTTTTTTTATATTATTCAATTGGACATTTTTTTTATATTTTAAATTAAATTATAGTTTTAGTTTCTTTATTCATCTTTAGAATTGATCTCTCTATTTTAAAATTCGATCATGTTTGTTTCTCTCACAGATTTTTTTTATCTAAAAAAATGATGATTTAACATATTTTAAATGATGTAATATACGATTTTATTATGTAAAATCATCTGAGTTGATTAGTTATTTATATGTTATTATTTTAATTACAAAAATGATACATTTTTAAAGTTGATATTAAAGTTTTTGGAGTATTTTATTATAATTTTATAAGTATTAATTAGTCAACATCATATTACATACAACGTTCTTTAAAATATATTATATTACCATTTTTTAATTATTTTTTTTTGAAAAACACACCGTAACATTGAATTTTAAAATAAGAAAACCGATTCTGTGATAAATAAAACAAACAAAAATAACAATTAATCATATATTTTAATAGCCAATTAAACTTATATTTTAATAGACAATTACCGTAGAAAGTGACATATGGTTTATGATGATTCAATGTTTAAAAATTTCTAAAAACTTTGACGACAATCTACTACATCAGTTGATTTTTGAGTAATTACATTATTTTAAACTCGTATATACTTAATATAGTGTACAGTCAATATTTAATTTACCACATTTAAAAAAAACTGTGATATTTTAGTGACAATTTTTCGCACTTTCCTTTAAGTTGAATCTATTATTCATATCGATTCTATTATCATTTTCTTTTTTTCTTAAATTTTTTATTTGTCAAGTTCGCGGCTTTATAATTTTTTGTTTCTATAATTTTTTTTTTAATTAAATTATGTAAGTTCAATTTAGTTTTAAAATCATCTTTACCTTTAAAATAAAGAAAAGTTCGAGATATTATGTTTTAGTCCCTCCATTCATCCAAAATCAAAAATAAGTTTGGGATTAATGTTCTCTCCTCTTTTCTCTATCATCGCATCACTATCTTCAAATTGTCATCATTGTATCACCATCATCGCATTACCATCATCTTCGAATTTTCATTTGTTTCTTCTTCGTTCAACCATA
Source organism: Cicer yamashitae (assembly GCA_037974755.1). Taxonomy (NCBI): domain Eukaryota; kingdom Viridiplantae; phylum Streptophyta; class Magnoliopsida; order Fabales; family Fabaceae; genus Cicer; species Cicer yamashitae. The sequence goes on from JBBPBQ010000002.1 coordinate 13,968,494, forward strand.
CCGTCATCTTCGTCTGCAACAAAATCAACTCGTTTTCAATTGTTTGAATGTAGATGTAGGAAAATAATGCGTATATTCATCTCTAACATTGATGAAAACTCTAAACAACCATTTTAGAGATGTCCTCATTGGGATGTGAATAATTTTTCTTAAATATATATTTTTTTGTTTATTCTTTGTAGTTATAATTTACATTTATTAAATCTAATGTTTAATTTTTTGTGTATGTTTGTAAACCTCTTATAGTTGTCAATTTTTTATTGGTAATACGGTGATTAGATGTTGGTGATCTGGTAATAGTAATGGGATGTTGGCGGTTTGGTGGTGATGCGATGATAGAGAAGGAGGAGAGAACCATAATCTCAAACTTAATTATTATTTTCGATAAAGGGATTAAAACATAACACCTTCAAAAAAAATTTGTTTCTTTTTTCTATTTTTTTTAATCAATTTAAATTCTTAATTTTATTTTTTAATTATTTAATTTATTTATTTGTCACGTCTGTTAAGTTGAATTTCTGATTACCACATAAACTTACATAGAGAAATTGAGAAACGTGTAAGAATGAAACATTTCAGTTTTTTTTTTTTTGAATTTCCAAAAAAAAAATTTACATGTGACTATTATGAATTTGACGTGGATAAAAGGCCGCTCCATATAAATATATACTAGGTTAGTCATTTAAGACATATCTTTTACTAATAAGTAGGGGTGTAACGGTTAGTTTGATTTAATTTTCTGCGAAAAATGAATACAAATTAATGAAATTTGCACGAGTTAGTTTGGTTTAGTTTTACATATTTTTTATAATTGGAACTGAACCAAACTAAACCGATGATATATGGATTGGTTCGGTTCGGGTAATTGAATTCAAAAAAAACAAAACGATAACCATTTTAATTTTTTGACCGAATAAAAAAAGAATATACAAGTGCAACAGTCATTTTAATTTCTTCCTCTAAAATATAATTTGAAATAACAACAAACTCATAATTTAATCATCTAAAATAACATTTGGAATAACTACAAATTCATAATTTAATCATCTAAAAGGCTAAAACAAAATATGCAATAGCATCACACAATTTGATCCCCTAAAATAGAATTTGAAATAACATAGTGCAATAACAACCTAAGTTAAAATACAAAACAGGCAGTAGTGTGTCAAATTAAACAAAAATTTAGTTGACTAGATTTTAAATGAGAATTTAAATTACAATGCAAAATAACAACAATCCAAAGTAGGCATAACAGTCTACTTGAATGATAAAAATCTGAAATAAAAAAATAAATTACAAATTCAAAGACGGCGAGGTGGGCGGCGCAATTAATTTCAACGAGTGAGTCTGTGTGAGGATATCACTAAGGTTTGAAATTGGGCTTAATGGGTGATGAGTTTTGTATAAAAATATATTGTCTTATTGGACCAGATTTTTATGTAAAAAATAAATATATATAAAAAATATGAATAGTGTTGGTTTGATTTTTATTGATTTTTAAAATTAAAATCCAGTACCCGAACCAATAATCTTTGGTTTACATTGGTTTGAATTTTTACCCGAACCAAAAATAACGGATAATTTTCGAGTTAGTTTAATTTAGATGTTCGGATTGATTGAATTTATTTTATCCACTTACGCCCGTACCTTTAATTTCTTTAGTTTCTTTAGCTTCTTTTTTTCATATCTATCAATAGAGCAAAAAGTTCATCACAACCAAAAATTCATTAGAACCCGCAAAATTAAATTAGCTAAAAAATCCATCAATAAATCCTAATTTATACACGGTGACCATAAATTTAGGGGTTCTTCAAACTTCACATTTCATCCACTTCTTTTCTTGATCTAAAATGCAGATGTAGAAATTTAGAGATTAAAATTCAAAAAAATAATCAAATGGATTCTTTAAATATGGTCTTTATTCTAGTAATTGGTATAGTACGTTTTGTAGGAAGCCATGTTTAAAAAGCTTTCACAAAAAACAAATTTGTGCTGGAAATTGCCTACGCACGGATACCAAACTTTTATAAAAGAGTGCATGCTTAGAACAATACTCCCAGGCTGCAATCTCAGATGAAGGAGAGGTTCTTCCCTCACTCAAGATTAGTCGATTCGTATTTTAAAATTGATTCATTCGAACGTGTATTTTAGAAAAAGAATTTACTGTTGTAACTAAATGAAATAGAAATTATTTTTTAGAGATTTTTAAAAAAATGAGAAATTATTTTTTTGTTTATTTGTCATAATAAAAATTATTATTTTTTTAAAAAAAGTTATAAGAAAATGAAAATTTTGAGAAACTATTAAAAACAATTACTTATTTTAAGTAGTTTTTAGATATTTTTAAATTTCCATTTTTTTAAAAAAATTATAACAAACAGATACAGTTTTTCAAAGTAATTATTTTTTAAAAAAATTATTATTTTATGGAAAAAATAAATAACAAACACACTCTAATTTTGTTGACTATATTATTTAGTTCTTTTTACTTTTTAGAATTTTGACTACAAAAATAACATGTAAGACGGAATATATCTTCAACTTACAAATACATTTTCATATTTTTTTTATGTGGTACTCAATAATTCTAAATGAAATCAAGATTTGAAAGAAAATGTCAAGGAGTTGGCACAACATCTAACAAACTTTGTTCATGATAAATTTAGAAAAGTTTAAAGATATTTTTTAACAAGGCTGATATAGATGGTAAATATATGCCCTTTGCATGGAGGGTTGGCATTGATGGCATAGGTTGTTGCAAGAGTAGTAGCAGTAGTGGAGGAGGAGGTGATCATTGATTACGAATTTAAGGGGACAGATATGAGGTGGAAGGATACATATAGATAAAATTCTTGTATAGACAAATTTGGCTTAATTTAGAGCTTGCCATTTTTCAACCTATATTGGAGTCTAATAAACCTTTTTTACCTGAAAATAGAAAAGACAATATCAAACTTTAAATTATAAGACTTCATATTCATCGCTCTGTTTCTAGTAATAATCATGGGCTATAACTTCTGTCAAAAAAAAATCATGGGCTATATAGCTTGTAAGGCACACATACTCTTAATAAAAGAATACACAAGGGATAAGTGTAAGGATGATGTTTTTCGTAAGTATTAAAATGTGAAGAAAAAAAATACTATTAGATTAGAGTTTCCACTAACATCATTAATTTTACTTTTCACTACTAGATTGAAAATTTATACTATCAAACTTTGAAATTCGAGAAAATACTGAGATTTTGGGTTGGGGAACCTTCCTTAAAAAAATTACTATTTTTAAAAAAATGTTCTTCTAAAATGTATAAATTATCCAGAAGCATGCATCCAAATGAACAAAATTTAATGATTTTTATAAATGCATACTTTCCTACCAATATTGCGGGTGCAAAAAAGACACCCTAAATGCAACCTATTAACACTATAGTTTCTTTTTTCTTTTTCCAACACATTTAGACTTTCTGAATTTTTTTGTAAGTTGAAAATTTATTTTTAAAAGTTGATATTTTCCATATACACTAATAAACTTCTGGACAATATTTGTTGACCAATAATAAATTTCCATGTTAGTAAGGGTGTCAATAGTTGTGCCCTCAAGTGATACATCAAGTATGTTATCTATCCACAACAATTGAACTTAGGACACTACTTTCCCCATCCTCCAACATCATTTTGAAAGTATGCATTTAGAAAAACCACCAAATTATATATATCTAGATGAGCACTTCCGAGTAGTTTGTCTTTCAAGATGCACACTTTTTAAAAATATGGAGAGTTGTGGTAGTGAGGAGGGAGAGAAGGTAGCACCCTTTATCTTAAAGCTCTCTAATGTAAATAAATGTGTTCAAGTAGTTTGGAAACCTAGCATAGGTTAAGTACATCATAAGTTTTTATGAAATGAAATCTCAATTTTTGTTCAATAGTTGAAAAAAACATCTTGGAATCTCAAGTGTTCTATAAAACAAAGACTTTTTGTGTGTGTTAGCAATTTCCATGTAAAATATATTAATAGTTAATCATTTTTAACTAAAGCTCTATTTAAAAGTTTAAGAGGAGAGGAGAGGAGAGGGTAGGACATCGAAAAAATAAGGAACGAGAAAAGGGGAAACGAAGGGATGATATTGTTTTTATTAATACATTTTTATTTTTCCAAAAAAAGAAAGAAAAAAACAAATAACCAAGTTCTGAGTTTCAACCTTTGCTAATTAAGTTGTTTCAATGGTTCATTGAATTGGTAATCAATTACTAGTGTATTTAGCAACACATTTGGTGCTTGCTGATGTGAGATTGCAGGGACCAAATGGGAGTTTGAAAAAATAAACAATGATTAGTAAATTATTTACAAGTGTGATTCTCTCTTCAAACTAGGAGTTAAGTAAAAGTATGATTGATTTCTTTGGCAGGTGTTGATGTTTTTTAAACAACTTTTTGACACTTAAGTTTAATTAGAGGTGATTATAAGAAGTGATTGTGTGTAAATTTCCTTTTTTGATCAGATTTTTATAATAGTCAATACCTACCTCAGTTAAGGGGTTAATAGTCAGTAGAAGATAAGCCTACCTCACATGCTGCTTCTGCTAGCTCCTCAACATATCAGCAACCACCATAGTAGTTAGCACTTAGCACCATTAAATGAATGAGACTTTCATTCAAGAAAACCAAAAACTCAAAAGCTACAATATAGGAAGCTAAAGCTCTAAAAATTTATATTCATTCAACTCTCTGATGCAATCCAATGAATTTGCATTTGAACATTAATGAAACTCATCAATCGTATCTCATAACATGTTAGAATATTAACTATCTAACAACAATCAGATAATATTATCACCTGCACCTTAACACACAACACCTTTACAGTGGAAAATATATATTAAAAAAAAAAAACAAAAAAAACTGTAGTAACATATTTAACTCCTGCACCAAGTGTAGAAGAGCTCCAGCCTTATGCAACGCAAAATAGAACCCTGATGATCAATGCTGATTACAAATCCAGCTATGGCAAAGATTCTGTGATGCTATAGAAATGTGATGTGAGGACCGGCGTTTCATTGGCCAGATAATCATAGTATATTAAAGCATGTCTTAAGCACTCTGATAGGGTTTCCGTAATTTTTACTGAGGTTTTACAAGACTTCGAGATGGACCATGCAGCAACTTAACAAACCCAAGGAAGCTTAACTTTCCATCGGTGTGCCTAATCCAGTCGTGAAGAACAGCATGCACAGGTACGGATGGACCAAGGCCAAGCTCCTGATTATTTAGTTGAAACCATGCATGAGAAATGTATTGCATAGATATAAAAATTGGTTGTTGAAATTTATGCTTTATTATTATAGAGATTATTATGCTGCTATAAGTTATTACACACTGAAGTTGGAAATTGTTGGATATCTTCATCTTAAAAAAATACTTGATATAGTAACATTATCTGCACAAAGAATTCCAAAGGTATGTATGCATCAATGCGCAAACTATAATCTTAGTGAAATCGAGCATACCGTAGCTAGTTCCTCAATGACTATAGCTCTGTTTCCATCCTTTTCGAAAAGTTCGTAGGCACAGCGCGCATGTTGCTCCCACCGGTCAAGTGCTTCAAGTTGATGAACACTGAGTGCAGCTGCACAGAACTCATCAAAATCCATCCTTCTATATTGCAATGCATTAAGCTGCGACAAAAATCATCTGTATCAATATTGAAACATGCAAAAAATATCATTTGGATCATATATAGCGGCGTGCTACAGCCTACAGCTAAATCAAAGCACTTACTGATGCCAGAAGATCAGGCATGCGTGACTCCTTCATAGCATCTGTTGCATTCTTCATTAACGCCTGGCCAGCTAAATTTTATGAGAATTATTACATCAACCTCTTAACATGGTAAAGATTTAGGAAGAAACCAACCGTTTTGATATTTTCCAAGCTAATGGTGCCATTTTTGTTTGGTTCTAAAAGTGCAAACTGCTCCTTCAAATAATTCAGCTCATCAGTAGCTAACGTCTTCGACAGAGCCTGTCCCAATGCCAATGAATTTAAAATGCTAATAAGTTACTGGGAAACATAAATGCAGTATGACCCACTAATGGAATGAGGAACAGTAGCGAACAAAATTACAAATAAAAGCACTAGCAACAATGCCGATGTATAGATAAAATATTTTTTCCATCTTTAACTTTGAACCGACAAATAGCATTTCAGCAGTAACATATTTGAGCCTATCTAGTTGAAACACATAAAAATAATTGATGGTAGAGAGTATGAAACCAATTAGAGGCACAGTTATAATACTTTGCGAAAAAAAAAAAACTCAGTTATAGTAGTAAATATCAGAAAATAACAAAGACTCTTTTCCTTTCCATATCAAGATTTGTAAAGTGGTATCTTAATAAATATACACACCTTTAAAGCTGATTTTCGTAGGGAGGAGGAACGCATGTATGTTTTCATGAGCTTGAACACTAGAATATCCAGGGGTACTTTTACATCCTTATAACTCTTTATCCACGGATGACCTGCAGAATACACCTGTAAGAAACATAATAAAATATACTCCCTCTGTTTCTTTATAATTGTTACTTTTGTAGAAAAAAGTTGTTTATATTTACTTGTTGATTTCAAAGTTCAATAAAACGTTAACTATTGTTTTGTCAATAATAGACTTTACTATTTATTGCAAAGAGAGAAATAAATAGAATAGATAATAAATAGTTAAAGGTATTATAAAAAAAGACAAATAATTTCATCAAAAGTGACAAAATTTATTGATTGCCATGGTAAGTGTAAAAATAATCTTAAAACGACAACTAAAAAAGAATGAAGAGAGTAAGAAACATCTAGACCCTCCAACGATAGATGAGAAACTCACCTAATGCCTGCGCTGCAGTCATTCTCTTCCTAGGATCTTTATTTAGTAATCGCTTAACAAAATCTTTTGCCTCATCTGACAAAGAAGGCCAAGGAGGTTCATCAAAGCTTGGATCCGCTTTCAATACGGAACGAAAGATTCCAGATTCAGTCCGAGCCCAAAATGGACGACTGCCACATAATAAAATATATGCAATCACACCAATACTCCAAACGTCAGCCTCTGTATTGTAAGCTCTATGCAGAACCTCTGGAGCCACATAGTATGCGCTACCAACGATATCATTAAGCCGTTCATCTGTAAACCACTATAAAGTCAAAACTTAATCCATACCCGAAATACCACATGACATGAAGCATACATAAATGAACTCAAAACATACCCGATTTAACAAAATCCGACAAACCAAAGTCTATGGCCTTCAGCTCTGAGTTCTCGTCTTTGGATGAAAACAAGAAGTTCTGATCCGAAAATTACCCATTTTCCGAAGTTAATACATGATAAAAAAACTATATTTACACAACATAACCCGTGAAGGAAACAAAACATAACCATATTTAAATAGGTTCTCAAATACCGTCCTAAAGGAAGATGAAATTGCGAATATACTTTACCTCAGGTTTAAGATCACGATGAACAACGCCTTGTAGATGGCAAAATGAAACAACATTCAGTATCTGCAACATTACAGCTTTTGCATCTTCCTCTGAGTATTTCCCACCTCTGAAAGAAGAAACAGGTATCTCATTGTCACAAGTCATTAAATGTTTCCTCTTTTGATCATAATTTATACTTATCCCAAATCCTACCCCAAAAAAATTAAACAACATCCAAATATTAAATATTCAAAAGAATTAATATTTACAAAATAAATAAACAAATACCTTGATAGTATTCTATCCAAAAGTTCCCCTCCTTCACACAACCTCAAATGCATAAGAGTTTAAAGAAAATTAGTCATAAAATTCACCAAAAAATGACCTTAATAATAATAACCAAATAGAAGATGACAACAAAGAATCTTGACAGTTATAAACCAAACCATTACAAAAAATGAAATAAATAAATGTAAGCATTGCAATAAGAGCTTACTCCATGACTATATAGACATTATCATGGTCTTCATAAGCCTCATAAAATTTAATTAAATTTTTATGTCCATTCAAAGCTCTCAAAATTTTCACTTCCCTTCTCACATCCTCAATAGCAATAGCAGTAGTCATCTACAATTCAAAAAACAAACAATTCAACTTTCACATAAATTAAACAAATTAAAATAATTAAAATAAAAAAAATAAAAACCAAATTTAGTAACCTTAGCTTTTTGAATGACCTTAACAGCAACACGATGACCCTTAAGATCACCTTTATTATTAAACTTAGCAATTGCAGAACAAGTGTAACCAAAGTGTCCTCTACCAACTTCTTCACCAACTTCATACTTGTTACCAAAATGCTTAGAGAATCCGAAATTCTTATCAAGAGGAGCAACCGTTTCAGCTTCACTCCCTTCCGAAATGCTTGCACCGATATTCGGCTTGACGGAGCCGTGACGGCGGGCAAGAAGTGACCTTATATGCTTCGCCGGCGAAGGTGGTCTGAAGAACCTTCTCGGAGTTCCGGGAGTTTTGGGAAAGTTGGCGGAGAATAAATTGTGAGCTGGACTTGGAGAGTAAAAGGGGAAAAAAGGTGTTTTTTTAGGGTTTTGTGTTTCTTCATTGGAATTGGAAATAGTTGTTGTGGTTTGTGATTGAGTGTGAGTTGAATGGTTGAATGAATTGGGAGAAGAGAGTGGTTTTGAAGTGCAGAGACCCATTTAATTTGATTGTAATGTGATGAATGTGTTGTGGGATATTTGGATGGAGAGAATTTGAAATGGGATATTGTTTTGTGGTAGTTAAGGTTAGGTTCGTTGATCAATCATATGGGATATTCATTCATTCATTTATTCATTTTACAAAGTTTTATTTTAGTATTATTATTATTTATTATTTCAGAATGGTATTTTGGGGAAGAAAAACCAAAAAGAGAGAGATCTGCATAAAGTTTAATTTAATTAGAGAGAGTTTTGGTGTTGCACGGATTGGAGACAACTGAATTCACCTTCTTCCTTAATCTTGTTATTATATTATACTTAACTTAACATTGTAACAGTGATAGTATATGTTTGATATCCATGTATATTTGTGAGAGTGACGGTTAGAAGCGGTGATTTCAAACTAGGAGAATTTGATTTTCAAATGTTTTAGAGTGAATATAATTTTGTTTTTAAAATTGATTTTAATGTAATTTGTAGTTTTTTATTTTGAATATTTCTTTTGTATTTAAATTTAGTTTTGAATTTATTTTTTTTATGTTTATACAAACATAATTTATTTTACATTCATTCATTGTATTTTTCATTAAAATTAATTATACAAAATCAATTACTTCAGAATCTATTTTTTCATCGGAAAACCAACATACATTAAGATTTTAGCTTTTCAAAATTTCGATAGTTTATCCTAATACTATACACGTGCATAATGAAGGATACATTTATATCAAATACAACAAAATTTATTAGTGGTATATGTAAAAAGACTTAAGACAATAATTAAAAAGAAATTAAAAAAATATTAATTATCAATAAATTTAATACTACTATCAACTTTTTTAATT
>JBBPBQ010000002.1:13978439-13991300 GCA_037974755.1 Cicer yamashitae
TATTTGCAGAATAATATTTCATGAACTAACAAATATAAAAGAAATTACAAAACTAAAAAAAAAGTAATATCATTTTATTAATTAAAATATATTTATATATTGTTATACTTAAAATTGTTTTCTATTTTTTGAATTATATTTTATAACGGTAAATAAACAATTTTTTTAACCCCAGATTTATAACTTAGCTCCATAAGAATTTAATTAAAGAGTTATGAAAGGATAGGGTGATAGGATTATCTTTGTATTGACTCCTTAAATATTCAAATGAGAAAAAAAAAATTATATTGTATCATATTTTTTATTTTTTATCATGACTATCAAACAAACTCTATCGATTATGATTTATTGACAATATTAAAACTTTTTACTGATGATGTATATGAGTTAAATTCATTTTGATCTTTTTTAATTAACTTTTTGACAAACAATAAATACTATATAACAATCTTAGCGGAGATTTTAAGACATACAGCGAAGTTTATTGTAACTAATTTTACAAACTTTTAACTGCAAACTAAATATCCAAATTAGTCTTTGATAAAAAAATATCTCAATGGTTTGAAGATATCTCTTGTAAGATTGATTTAACATATTTAGAGACTCACCGTAAATATTTAAATGATAAAATGTTTCCAACTAGATTCAAATCAACAATCTAAGATACAAAATTCTACATTTGTATTTGACCAATTAATCAATGTAGACGTGATCTAAAGTATCAACTTATTACTAATTGAGTAAATTTAAATGTAATTTTGATCTTCTATTTTTTTTCATTTACGATTTTTGTCCCTATTTTTAAATCTACAAATTTGGTATTTCAATTTTCAAAATGTAATATTTCTCCATCTATATATTTAGAGTTGATTTTTTTATAATTAGACGCGGCAAATATTTATGTGACACTTGAATAGTTGAATCCATAAAATTGAACATGAATATCAAGTGAGCATCCAACTAGATAATAGTTTGCATCAAAACTAATTGTTTTTGTAATATAATTAATGTACATTAAGATGAAATAAAAATTTGTTGTTAAGTAAGAATTTATCTGAACATAATTAGTTACATAATAATCGTAACATTCTCAAAAATATTCAAAACGTAAAAAAAAAATATAATGCTATTTTTATAAATTAAAATTAAGTGAGGTACACATAAAAAGTTAGAAAAAACAATCAACCACATTACAAATTTATAATGAATTTACATATAACCACCTAGAAATTACATAAATAATTTTGAAGCCATATGCTTCGTCCTTAAGAAATGTAGACTTAGCTCCATAATATTGATATTTGTACTGAATCAGCTTAACGCGGTTTGGTACTTTGGTTAAAAAAAGAAACTTAATCTACAAGAAAATGCACTAGGAAAAGGAGCATTAATTGATCACAAATTTAGAACCAATTATACACCCACTATTGTACTGATTGTTATTACCTCCCAAATCTTTGTTGTTGTTGTTGTTGAACTATATATGTCTATAGCTTTAGCTATTTATGTTTACAAAATCATACACACAAGTAACAATTTATTTTCGTAGAGAGCAATTCATAAATATATATAAAACATTTTTCAATAACTTTTCATCAATTTTTTTTTTGACGTCAACTTTTCATCATTTGTTACCCCTTTAGAATTGTTCATAAAATGTCTTACATTTTAAATTTTAAATGAATCATATCATCCTAAAGTACTATCAATATATATTTTGTATGAGATAATCCAAAACGAGTAAGCGACATGATATGGAACTTTCCCTTTCTATCTTATTTTCTCAAGAATTTTCCCTTTGGTTAGGCCTTTCATATATTTTTTTATATGATTCATTGCAAATAAAAAATCAAAATGTAATAAATTAACAAAGCAAAAGAAACACAAAATATGGGTAAAATGGAAAGGAAAAACAAAATGTAAGATTATCCAAATATGAGTAAGCCACGTGATATTGAACTTTCCCTTTTCAATTAGGCCTTATTTGAACTCTTAAATGACATGAAAGGTTTTTAAGGACATGGACATTGTCCCTCTCAGCTTGGTTTAAAAACACCCCCTACTTGTGTTGTTACTCAATTGTACACCGATTTGGTTCTGATCCAAGTCTAATAATATGAGGTATTTAAAAATATATATATATATATATATATATATATATATATATGTAATATAATTTATATTTAAATATACTCAAATTATCTTTATTTAACATAATGTAGAATTATTTATTTTTTGTCAAAACAAACATAAGATTGTGGATTTAATAAAGTCACGTCACTTTAAAATAACTCAATTTTTATTTTGATATTGAACTACACAAGAACTTAAAATAGGGATATATCTCAAAATTAGTCTCACAGCTAATTATTTTTCATATTTATATTTTAAGTTGATGAACCGTGATAAACTATATGGTTTTTAGAATTTACTCAAAGGTAAAGTTATTAAAACTCTTGTTTTAGACTTACAAACAAAAACTTATTTGTCATTAATTTTTTTAAAATAAAAACCACATATATTAAAAAATAAACAAATTTATTAAAATTTATTTTAATTAGGTATCACTTACTGTTGAAAATTAGTAGGTCTGTCCTGATAGTTTGAAGAAGAATTCGTTTTTCATTGTGGCAAACTCTAATGTTGAAGAAGTGAAAAAATTGGTTCTTAAACTTATGAGTTATGAACCATGTTGCCATGTTGCACATCTTGTGGTTCATGACTGAAGTTAGAAGTTTTAATAAAATTTGCCTTTAAAAAAAATGTTAGCCATGGGAGAATCTTCTATTAGAGATACTTAGTTTTCAGTGAAGCGAATCCGAACATTACGTGTTGAATGTAATCCGAACATTATATGTTGCATGTTGGAATTGTCTCTCAACTCAATTAACTCCTTGAATAAAAATCTAACTAATCCATACCTAACTGGATCCAAGACACCTTACCTTTTTTAAATAAAATAAATCCTTTTTTTTTCTTCAATAAATATCACTATAATCAACTCACGTAATTACAACTTTCTGAATTTAAACTTGACGTGAGCTAAGACATACAAAATAAACCTCATTAATTTGATTTAAACTTAATTATTTATAATCTCAAGATAATTTATTTCAAATTTAACTTTTATTCATACAATATTAATTTTTTTTTTAAATTCAGATGTTTATATTCATTGGAATTAATTACCTTTTAATTTTTTATTTTAGCTGAACTTTAAATCATTAAATGATTTTTTTTAAGGTTTCACATGTTAGAGAAATCATGGAAATTAAAACGTGATTTATCAATCTGATTTCTAAACGGGGCATTGTTGTTTATTCAAGAGAGTCCCTTTTATTAGATAATATTGTTATTATATGTTAATATTAAAGGTATATTAAACTTTTTTATTCTCTAGTATATATATCTATTGTAACACTAAAAAATATAAGCTTTGTTCATTTTGTTTATGAAACCCTAGTCAAGAGTTCTTTTTCTTCTTCCCTTCTCTTTTTTCTCCTCTATGTTTATGTTAGTTATTATTGTTAACATGGTATCAAAGAGTTTTGGTTGATTTTGGGATCTACTAAAGTGATCCACAACTTACTGTAAAGTGATCCATTTCGTGGCTGGTACCAGTTTCCTCCATCAGTTTTCGTTTCCGACCCGATTATGCTTCTCTATTTGTTTTCGACGCGATTTTGTTTGGTTCCTGATTGACTTTGCTATTGACAGATTATCTCTAATTTCTTTTGTTTTCAGTGTTCGTTGTATTTTCTGTCATTGTTTGTCATGTCTGATGCTAAGGATGATTCTCTTCAAATTGTTAGTGTCCACCTTAATGGATATAATTATTCTTATTGGAGTTATGTGATGAAAAAAAAAATGATTGAAAAAGATATATGGGGTTATGTTGATGGAACTTCTGTTAAGTCTACCGATAAAAATGATGAAACTAAATATGCAAAAGAATTGAAAACATGGAATGTTAGTAATTCAAAAACCATTACTTAGATTAATAACTCCGTTGAGCAGTCCATAGGAGTGCACCTAGTAAATTACGATACTGCTAAAGAGATTTGGCATCACTTGAAACGATTGTATATTTAGTCTAACTTTACAAAACACTATCAGTTGGAAAGTGATATTAGGGTCTTTAAGCAGAACAATATAATCATTCAAGAATTCTATTTGGCAATGACTAATTTATGGGATCAATTGACTCTTATGGAATCAATTGAGTTGAAAGTTGTCAAAGCGTACATTGATTAGCGAAAAGGAGCTGCGTATGGTTTGATTTCTGATGGCTCTTCGTGATGATTTTGAGGGCCTTCGTGGGGGTATTTTACATAGTACTCCTCTTCCTAATGATGAATCAGTAGTCAGTGAACTGTTGGCAGAAAAAATCAAACATGATCCACTTCATTGTGTCAGATAAGGGAATTATCTCAACTCATCCGTTTGTTTTTATCGCTCCCTTTCAAAAAGGAAAAACTCAAGGGAGAGATGGGCATGGTAATAATGAATGTGCTTTTTGAAAAGAAAAATATCATAGGAAAACACAATGTCCAAAATTTGGGAGAGCACACAAGAAGAATTTTAGGGATTGATCATCCAATGTTGTTGTTTCTGCTCCTCCTATCATTTGCTCTAGTTCTGAATCTATATACCCATCTAAGACTGCTTCTCAAATATCTAATATTGTAGAACAACTCCAAAAACTTATTGTCACTCATGCATGTGCCATGTTTGCCTCCAAAAACTCCTCTAGTATGTTAGGTATATATCTCTTTCCATATGGATTCTTGATTCTAGATCATCGCACTATATGTCATATGATGATAAATCTTTTGTATATATGAATCTTGTCTCATCTGTGTTGGCTATGACTATTGATGGCACTCATATGCCATTAGTAGGCATTAGCTCTATCTCCACACCTAACTTGTCATTTTCTGGTGTTTATTATATACCTAATCTCACTGTGAGTCTTGCTTATGTTAGTCAATTATGTGATTTTGGGTATTCAATTATATTTTCTTCCACTTCTTCGTCCACAAGTAAAACACAGTAAATTGTCTTCTCGTTCTGCCATGTGTTTTTTCTTGGTTATAGGGATGGTCAAAAGGGTTATCGTTGTTATGATCCTCATGCAATAAAACTTTATGTTTCTCGACATGTCATTTTTCTTAAGCACATCTCATTTTACTCTATTTCCTCTTATTCTCATATTACTAATAATCCAGAACTAACCCATATTGATTTGTTTGGTCCTAATGATAATGCTTCTAGTGATTGTAATGTTGAGAATTACAGGACAAATACTACTATTCCACATGATGACATCTTTCTTATCCCCCCGGCTGTCCAACCAGCTCCTGCAATTGTTGATCCTTCGTCTTCGCATTTGCCTCCTCATTACCCTTCTCGTCATCATAAGTCTACAATTACTTGATTTTGTCTATTCAACTTACTCAGCTTCATTTGTTTCTTTTATTCACACCTCTTCATAGTTTTCCTGAGCCTTCTTCCTATAAAGAGGTTGTTATTGATCCTACAAAACATGTCTTGTTGCTAAGAGATAGACTGTGACACCATATTAAAATTTAGATTTAGTCAAACACAACCTTACAAAATCGAATTGTAAGGTGATGAGTGTCTCTCTTTATAAACTCGTTTATTATGTCATTTATAATCTATATGGAACTTGAACGTTTTTAAGTACACATCTCAGGTCTCTTGACAAGCATTTATTGATCACCCTCATTATTATTATTATTATTATTATTATTATTATTATTATTATTATTATTATTATTATTGTTGTTGTTGTTATTATTACTATATTGGTTCCTTTTGTTTTGGGTTGAAACTTGAAGCATCATCTAGCAACTCAATGACTCAACGAAGATTTATTGCTGTTCTTGCTACCCACTCACCATGGCATGACCATAATTCAGCTCCCCACTTATCGTGCCAATGCAAATTAATTATTTATTTAAGCACTCACACGTTTATATCAAAGTACTTGATGTGCTGACGTTTCGTTAGCTAATTTGTTGGCTCCTTACAATATTTGATTTATATTTGAAAATATGACTACAAAAGGTTAATCGATTGATTGCCATAAAAAACAATTGATATTCGATGATGAAAGAATACTGCGCCATTAAGACAAAAACTCTGCTTCAATTATCTCTAATTAATTATTTCAAATTGAACAAGTAATACAATGATATGTCACCTTATCGTGGAAATGGATTCTCTGACTTTGACGGTCGGGATCTTTGATAACTTTATAAATATTTAAGAGAAAAATTAATGATTAAAATAAACTAATAAAAATTATTAAGTTGTCAGGGAATGATTGATTAGGAGAGAAATAAGAAAAAAGTTACTAAAAATATAAAATTAAAATGCAGACAATCTCAACGTTGTCAACATAATTTCCACGTTGTGTTGTTAAGTACTAAAGTATACTCAATCCGACTTTAGTTTTTATTTTTTGAAGTATTCAATTCAACTTTAGTTTCAGCAATTGATCAAGGTTAACTAGTTAATGAAAAATATTGTTTTATAACAAAAACTTATCTCAATTTAATTTAATTTAATTTAATATATCGATTGACCTATGAAATGTATCATGATTTATATTTGTTAAAGTAGTTGTGGTAATCATGGCACTCATATCACAACCAACTCAGAAACCTTTGGTATATGAAAGATTGTAGGAATTAGAGAACATATATTTTGACTTGGGTGTTATCCCCCTAATAATATTGATTGGTATAGGAAAGGTTGTAGAAATAACAGTCCCAAACTAGTTCAAATAGCCTGAATCTTCGCCCTCTGAGATATCAAGGCATAATAATACTGTAGTTTCTTACAAGTAATATGCTGTCCACCCAAAATCTGACTGTTAGAAGTTTTATGCCGTCCAATCTTGATCAAATCATCCAAAAAAAAAAACCATTTTAAATTTTAATTATATAGTTTAAAATACTAAATTTAAATATAAATCGTCTTATCTTTGATCGAACAACCACTTATGTTTTGAATGCGTGAATGTGTGGTCACCAACTACAGGGAGCCGGATCCATGCAAAATCTGACATATGTGTACTGCATGCAATCTATTTTCTGTGTAGATTCTTCATGCCTAATTTTTCGACAACTTCTTCATGCATAATTTTAGAGATAAAGAAACCATCTCAATGTTTATTATACTATTGAGCAAGAAAAACGTGTTTGATGTTTATAATGACCGAGTTAGGAGAGTTGTAAAAATGATTAGTTATAACCAGGTTAAATGATTATGTGGGGGAAAAAAACTACAGTAAAAAAGAAGGTTCACCAATCCTAGATTCGAATGGAAATACTGAATGGCTTGAAGGAATCTTGCACGAAAGCATTTGAACTACCCTTATCACTTTATGGTTATTTATACATTCTATGTTTTAATCATCAGTCATAATCAACTGTTTTTTATTTGAATTCCCTACGTGCACCATTTCATTCATCAATACATACAACAAACAGTTAAATAAATTAAGAATACAACAAATTTGTAATACAGTTTGATACACCGCCGCCACAAAATAATATAGTTTGCACTGTTGCACACATCATTACATGGTGAATTGGTGACAGTATATTTGCATGATAAGATGCAAAAAATAAATATTTTCCATTATAGGGGCCAAAATCATATTTATGATCATTGCTTAAAATCCTTTTCCGCTCTTCATCCAAACCTTGGTTAACTATATGGTTGGGAAACAATCAAATCTTTATCAAACTTTTGGATGGGAAACAATGGTCTAACCAGAAGTTCTATCGCCCCCAAAACCAGACTGTAGAAATCCAGTTTGGCTCAAATGGCTAACATCACCCCACATTTTTAAGACCCATTTATCCTCAACATGTAAGTGAAAAACACTGACGGATGTGTTGAGTACCTTCCCTGCAGGTCTTCCGTTTGGGCAGGCGCGCTTGTAAAGTGATCTGATGAATCCTCCATGAGTAACAACGACTACTCTCTCCCCTACAATTAATACAGATAATAACATCAGAATTTATTAGGATTTAATATATGTCAATGTTATCTGAAGGAGATATGAAGTGCTTTTGAGGCAAAGTAACTAGCATGTTAAACCAATCTAGTTAGGCAAGTGAGGGTGTCATGTAGGGCACTGAGATTATGGACGAACAAAAAAAATATCACAGATCAAACCAGTGATTAATTAGGAAATAAATCATTTCAATGATATGTAATGAAGGAAGGACTTTCACTGGTAGCCTACCTATATGTTTCATGCCAATTCTAAGCAATGCAGATGTGGAGCGATCAAAAAGTTGAACAAGACTTTCACCACCACCCTGCACATAATGTTATATGGATCAATGTTATGTATATGCAAAATTTTAGGCATCCATCACTATAATTATGTGTTCCATAAACCATACATAAGTTGAATGACAAACATCAAGTCATAATCGAAAACTTTTATCTACAAGTATGTACCCTTGTTTCCACATTAAGCAGCAGGTATTAACCTTAACATTTGTAACAATCTCAAATCTCTTCTTAGTCAGAACTCGTAATCGAGATCATGACACACAATCAGAAACACTTTCGAGTAGAAAGGTGATTCCGACATACAAGCAAGACTACTTGATAATAATTTGGTTACTGTATAAAACAAATAAGACAACTACAACATGGATAAACAAGCAAGACTCCACCAGATTTGCTTAGAGTTGTCTGAAAGGTCATTCTCAGCATGTCTAGAATTTGGAAAATGGATTATCATCTTATTTAACTGATCTTAAAACAATTATTGAGTTCTCAAACCAAGAAATTACATGATGAATTTAACCGATCTAGATGATCTTATTTCATATTTTACTATGCCATGTGATGTGACATCTGTTGGCTGATTCTCAGGTTCCACATGCAATCGTGTTATTACATCTGTTATACTCTTCAGTTATTACATCATTACCAAAGAAAATTATGCTTACAAGTTGGTTCCGATGGTACTTACGGGTATTTCCATATCTTCGTTCTTAGACACAAAAGCCTTATAAGCATTGGGATTAGTTTTTGCCAATTCATGATAAACAAGGCCTTGAAGATCCCCCAGGTGTCTTTCCCGTAGGTCAGCATCCTTGACAACCTAAAGGTTCAATTAAAGGCAATCATTGTTAAGAAAAAGAAGAATAGGTAATACACCATTCGTACTAAATATGAAGAAAGAAATAAAAACATTGCAACCATTTTACTTAATCATGAACACAGAGAAAGCAAGTTGTAGAACTGATATGCTTATTAAGTTATAACCCAATTATTCAATTTAAGAAATAAGATTTTTTTTGTTGCGATCTGTTAGATTGTCAACAAAATCTCAAAGAATATCTTTAGTATATCCGAGAATTTTTAAAACGTCTTAGTAATCTGATTGAGGAAACCAAGGAGTTTTAACAATTCATTATGTTCCCAACTTTCTTCTTTATTAAATTAAGATGACAGTCTTTAGTTTTTTGGGCTTGTACTTATAATACTATATTATGGCTTGACCAAATTATTAGTAAAAATAGGACCAGTGGAATGATATTTTATATCATATCATAACACTTAAAGCACCATATATCAATCATCTATCCTATTATTCTTAATCTTTATTCTGTCTTTGACTCCTTCCTAATCCCTCTCTAAACCCTATACGTTCAACACTATCTAAGGAAAAGGAATTGTTCATCACTGTGTATTCCATAATTACTAAGAAACAGCAAGATTATTCCAAGCATAGTCAAACTATAGTCCTGGTAATGATAAATGGAAAGAATGTTTGAAATTTGAATACCTATAAACCAAAGTAACCATTGGCTTTCAGCATGAAATCGTGTTTAAAAAAAAAAATCATTACTGGGTTATTATCTTGAGACAATTGAATCAATAATATGCAAAAATGACTCTGGTAGCTAACCTCCACCCCTCCACATCTGGATGCAACTATCTGTGCTGTTTCAGAAGCTCGTTGAAGATCCGAAGAATATATAACAGAGAGCTTAGATTCCTTAGAGAGTCTATCACCCACCTCAATTGTAAAATTTACAGGAATAAGGATCATGAAGGCATAAATAAACAAAAATGTAATGTACGACTCCAGCCTTGGCTGCTACATTGAAATTAGAAAACACGATAAATACAACTTACTGCAGCTGCCTGCTGTCTTCCAGTTTCATTTAATTCAACATCCAGCTGTCCCTGTTTACATGTATTAGTGGAATATGAACATAATCATCGGGGCCAGAAAACTCAAAAGGAACAACAAAGATAAGAAACAATGTACAAGAAAACAAATATTGAGTGAAGGACAAGGATAAATAGTTACATATGGAAAGCATCTCGTCATAGCTAAGGATGAAAAAATCAAACAAACTATATTTGATCGTACATTCTAAGGTTCATCATAGGAATATTGGTGCATCTGAAAGTCACTTGCTATGTAAGTGTTATTTTAAGGCAACATGTATTAACCATAAACTAATCAAAAGCACAAGAAGTACAAACATTAGCCCACAAAGTCATACACCGATCTGTGCACATACAACCTGCACTACTTAGAAAAACCCATTGGCCATTACAGTTCAGCTACCACTCAGTACATAACAACAATGAATTACAAAACTGAGATAATGCATAACAAGTCAAAGCCCAGTCTCCAAATGCCTCAAATAAACACCCATGAAATGGTTTCAGATTATTGTCTCTAGCTTCAAATCAGAAGCAACCTTAAATGCTACTGTATCACTCAAAATCTAATATAGTTCAGTTTTTTTAGTAAAATTTTGTTCGAGTTCCATAACTTTGATCATTGCTTGCAAAAAATCTGTAATTTTCGAACATAAAATTGTAGCTTTGCTTTTATATAGAGACAAAGCTTGCATATGCATAATTTTCACAAATAAAAAATACAACATTTTGCAAAATAACATAGTTTGTAAATTGTTTGGACAGACTAGAAGGAAAAGAACACACACATGATCACTATCTTAACTTTAAATTTTTCAATGAAATGCTTATATATAACTCCACACTTTGTGTGTCACACACACCAATCACAATCTTAACTTTTAATTTTTCAACGAAATGCCTATATATAACTCCACACTTTTCCTTCTTTGTATGACTTTAAAGAAGTGAAATTCAACAATAATTATTTGAGCCTCATGTAATAATCTCCATGATCATGGATGAATTTGTTGAACGCAACAATAAAATGAAGTTAACTGTGTGTTTGATTTTACGGTAGCAAAAATTGATTTTGAATGAATTGATTTTGTAAAATTAAGTTTAGTTAAAAGTGATTTGAATGTAAAGTGATTGTGTTTAGATATATTCATGTCAAAGTAAGTTGAACAATAAATTTCAGTGCAAAAATCATGTTTGCACTTAAAAGGTACAAATCATAGCTTCAAGGTAGAATCAGTTCTACTCGATAGCACTCAAACATGTCAAAATCAATTTTACACCTCCTAAATTGATTTTGGCTCCTCCAAAAGTGGAATCAAACATGCACTAAATGCTTTCGCTTACAGAAACAGATTCAGTCCATATTTCTATTTACAAGAAATGCAACATTCAATTAAAACAATTTCATATACTGAGCTGAAACTGAAAAGATAAAAAAATAATAATAATAAATAAAAAAGTACCTGGATTCTATTAACAGCATTCCAAGCTGTTTCACCGTGACGCACCACAACAATCTCAGCGTAATCTGAACGAGGATAACTATAACCAGCGTAATAATCCCAATTAGTTTGAGAACGATTAAGAAATTAGAGATATGGAGGGCGAATAAAAAAATTATTAGAATTTGATTAAAATGGAAAAAATGCGGATGCAATAGAATGAATTTAGAGTTATCGATCGTGTATCAGTTTAGAAGGGAACCTGAAATTGGTGGAATCGTTGATGGAAAACTCAGCCATTGTGAGGAGGGAAGTTAGAGTGAAGCAGTGAAAGGTGCGTGGTTTTGGTGATTGAAGGCGCAAAGAATTATGAAGGAAGTTCGTAAACGTCTCCTTCTCTTGGTTTTTCGTGTCAACTATTCACAAGTCTCAATTGGACGGAGGATCCATTCGGAATAATACTTTCACAATAAAACAAAGGAGGCAATAGGGAAATTGATCGGTAAGTGTCAATCAGATTAATGTTTCAATTATGCAAATTAATGATTATATTTCTAGGATCGTAAAGTAAAATTATGTTAGTTAAATATTTGATATTTGTAAGTTGATTTTATATTAATTTAATTTTTTATTGATATTTAAATCTTTCATGTATTAATTTATTAATAATTAGTTTATGTATAATTATAATTATATATTCACAAATTTATCTATAGAATGAAACATATCATCGGTAAATTTATTTTTGAGAATATAACGTTGAAGTGAAAAACGTGAATAAATTATATATTTAATTAAGTGTTAAATCAAAATATAAAACGATAAAAAATATTATTTTAAAATAAATATCTTTTTAAAGTATAATTAATTTTTTTATCAATTGTACTCTTTAATTATTATTATGTAAAGTAGTTTTAAAGTATTAATTAATTCTACTTTTCATTTATGATAACCGACAACATATCAATAACTAATAAAAATAATTACTTTAAAATTGTTGTATTTTTTAATATGTGTACAAAAACATTAACAATACTATTTTTTTTTAGATGGAGGAGTAATTTTTAACTTAGAATTTATTTCATTTTCACATAAAGATATTTCTTAAGAATTATTTATTATGATTGTATATATATTTTTTTTACTGATTGTGTATGATAGCGTTTTTTGGAGAGTGTGT
>JBBPBQ010000002.1:13991491-14026971 GCA_037974755.1 Cicer yamashitae
TTAATAGAATAATACAAAAAGACTTATAATAAAGTATTTAAAAAAAAAAGTTGAAAGTATTATCAACACAAAGGATGAATTTGAAAATTTATTGAAATTCCTTAAAAATATTCCAAAGTCTTCTCTAAAGCATATTTTAAGTTTTTCCATTTTGAAGGAGTTTAGTCCAATAAAAATATTAATAAATGCAAGGTGTAGAGATTTATTATCATTTATCTTCATTTTATTAATTATACTTTAGGTTTAACTATTTTATAAGTCTTTAAATTATTTGAGAATTTTCAAATAAGTTTTTAAATTAGAAAGATTGTAACAGGTTCCTAAACTTAATATATTTTTTGTAATTGAGTCTGGTAGTTGTTACTCTATTGTTATTCGACTATTAATCAACTATAACAAAAGAAACTAATTATAAAAAAAATATTGGTTGAAAACCTAATTACAAGCTATTTTACCAACATGATTAAGTCCTTGTATTTCACGTTTTAGGTTTTCATTTCATTCTTTCAACATATCTCTAACACTAACTTTAAAAAAAAGAAAAAAAATCTCTCTTATACCAACATTAACCGATGCCAGTGATCATGTCATTATGAAAGAGATTCCTTTCGAAAAAGACATCTACAGAAATTTTTTCTTTAAATCAAATAAAATAATAGTTAATGACAATATATATATACACACGGAGAAATTGATCTGTTACAATTTTAACGCACAAAAAAATATGAATACATCGCACAATCTAATAGAGCATAAAGAAATAATTCGTTCGGACTGATGAATCGCAAACACACAAAAAAAGAATATATATATATATATATATCATATGATTCGGCCCAAAGTACACCACAAAAGTAACACCAGTTGATACTCTTTTTTTATCTTTCGTCTAGCACTTTATTAACTTTGGATGGCAAAACAACAAGCATTACATCCTAATAATCGGAAGTAAAGTTACCCCAAGATTATATTGTAGATAAATCAATTTTGGGTGAGATGACTAACATTAGCCCACACCTTTAAGGTCAATATGTCCTCGTCATACAAGTGAAAGTAAGTGATAGATGCATTGTCTATTTTCCCTTCATATCCATTTACACAAGCCCACTTATAAAGAACTTCAATGGATGCTCCATGAGACACAACAATAACTCGTTCCCCTGCAATAATTAGTTACAAATTAATAACATCAGCATAATGTTGCCATGTATGGAGAAACTTTAAAAAAAATTTACCTTGATAAGACATTATGTAATTGAGATCACGGAGGTGGGAAAACAATATTTTCTTCAAAAAAGTATGGTATGTCAATATTGCCTATGATAGTATCTTAAAATTACTACTCTTTTAATTTAAGTTTTTTTTTATATTTTCAATAATCCAATTTAATGATTTATTAGTCATGTGCAGGATAATTTAGACAAATAAACTTAATTTTTTAATTGAGATTGTATTGATTGTCATTAACAATTCTTAAAATGTGTGATCTTGTCGAATTTTGTTTGCAGTTCATTCTATAGGGAGTATAGGAGTATAGCTTTTAGAAAAATAAATTAACTCTGCATAAAAAGATTATGTATGATAGTGAAACTTTTGGGCTAACTAAAAAGATCTAAGAAAGTTAACTAAAGCTGAGTTACAAAAAATATTACTATTATTATTAGTCATATATATGGAGCAACTTTCAAAGTTAACAACCTACCTTTATGTTTTTTGCCAATCCTCAGCAATGCAGATTTGCAACGTTCAAGCACTTGAACAATACTTTCTCCACCACCCTGCACATAATTCTCAACATCCCTCAAATTATTATTGCAATCAAAGAGTCCTAATCATTTCCTATGTAGGTAGTTTGGTCAATGATTTTAACGAAAGAGTTTTTAGAGGAAAATCTAAAATATCATATTTAAATTTAAAAATTAATATAACTACTAGTTTATGACATTTGAATATAAAAAAAAAGCCTTAGACATTGTCCTCTTCCATTGGCTCTCTCTTCTCTTCTATATTTTGAAATTGCAAATTAATCTTAAAAGAAACACCATGCATGTTATTTAGCTCTTACTAGAATTATATTACTTATCAAGAGCTTTTATATATGTGCGTTAGGGATTTGAATTGCCTTCGATAGCCAATTTCACACATTCTCTTAGTCAATATATCGGTGGTCGTTAAACTGAAATTTAATAATCTAAATTTCAATATAGATTTTGATTTAATAAAATGAAATACATTGAATTAAAAATCTATATTATCTAATTTCAATCCCACAACCATCAAAATGTTAAATGTCTAAATGCATGGATTGTTGATTGCACACAATTCAAATCTACACACTAGTTGGCTTCCATTGTAACTTACAGGGATTTTTTCATCTTCATTATTGGAAATCAAGGCCTTGTAACTAATGGGATTAGTCTTTGCTATTTCATGATGACAAAGGCCTTGAAGATCTCCCTTGTGTCTTTCCCGTAGGTCTAAATCCTTCACAACCTAAGATTAACATCAAAGGTAAACATTATTAAAACAAAATATTGCAAACATGTAACCTAAATTGTATAAGTGATCAATCATTAAGTTAGATAAAGAGCGATAGAAGGTATATGCATAAAATTTAGGCACCTATTTTTTTTTTGTTGACAAATTATAACTTAATTACATAAAGAGCGCAAGAAGGTAAAAGATGAAACCCTTCTATTATAGAAATAATTAATAGATTATTTCTGTACTAGCTAAACAAATTAATTGATTATCACATCACTATATATTTTTTAATAATAGAAATTCTATTTGATAGTACTAGTTTTGTTGCTAGAAAAACACAAATATATATTTTTATTTTTTTAAAAGTGAATGGTGTATTGTAAGAAAGTATATATAATAAGAAAAAATACGGAAGTTATAGAAATAATTTTTTTCACCTATACTCTCATTTCATGTTTTCTATTAATCATAAGAATGATTATTTGACCGACATCTAATAAACGATAAATCACCATTTTTATATTTCTTTAAAAAATTATTTCTTAATAAATTGTAGCTCTATTTTTTAAAAGATTTAGTGAACATACGATTAATTCTCTTTTTGGCGAAAAACAGAGGATGTGAATCAAACCTCTAGTCCTCCACATTTAGAAGCAATTATCTGTGCTGTTTCAAAAGCACGTTGCAAGTCAGAAGAATATATTCCAGAGATCTTTGGTCCTCTTGATAATTTATCAGCCACCTAATTCATTGTAAAAATTACAGGAATTAAGCTCGAGAAGTCAATTTGAACCGAAAATAATACAAATGAGACACTTATAAGGAGTAAAAATAAATGAGAGATTTTAAATAAAAAAACAACTTACTGCACGTGCTTGCTGTCTTCCAATTTCATTCAATTCAACATCCAAGTGTCCCTTTTTAAATGTATAATTATGAATATGAATAAGAAAAAAAAAAAAATTATACTAAAAAATAAACACATAGATTGGGAAGCCACTTTGTAACATTTGTTAAAAAAATAAGTAACATGCTGAAGCAATATTCAATTCATTCAAAAGATTCAAAACAAATTTATATGCTGCATCTTTTTCATTTAAAAGCAAAAAAACAAATTACCTGAACTTTTCTTTCAGCATTCCAAATTGTTTGACCATGACGCACCACAACTATCTCAGCATAATCTGGATGAGGATAGCTATAACCAATGTAATCGTCCAATTAGTTTGATGACTAATTAATTGAAGAAATAGGAAAAAGCAAAACAGAATTAACTAATTGCAATTATAATCACAAAAGTTGTTAGAAATCCATAGATACAGAGTAAGATCATATTGATGAAAAGAAAGAAAAAATATTAATACTCTAGAAAATACACGTTGAATGTATATTGAATTAATTTTAAAAATACAGTAAAAATGAATATGTTATATGTTCTATTTATAAAACTCATGAATGATTAACTTTTTACTATTTGTTTTTTTTTTTATTTAACTATAGAGAAATGAGACTCTAATAATTTAGAATTTAATCGGAGGTAACTAAAATTTAATCAAAAATTGTATTTGAATTTGAATTATCCAAAACTATTCGTCTTTTTAACTGCAGTTGATTAATCACTTGATTAACTTTTAACTACTTGTTAATAATATTTACTTAAGTAACTCAAGAAGTGCAGCTAAATTATTTAACTAATTAATTACTCTTAAATTTCTAATAAGAGCACAAACGAAAATAGAGTGACACATGAAGAATGAATGTAGACAAATGAAAAGAACGACCTGGAACAGGAATCGGTGATAGAAGAGTCAGCCATATATTCTGAGTGACGAATTGAACTATGCGAGAAGAATTTGAAGGTCAAGAAGTGACAATGAATAGCGAAGCTCAAGAGGAAGAAGAATAAGCTATGTGACACTTCTATTTCCTCGTTGCTTCGTTTTCTTACATTTTTTAATATAACATACA
The DNA here is from genome assembly GCA_037974755.1 of Cicer yamashitae. NCBI lineage: Eukaryota > Viridiplantae > Streptophyta > Magnoliopsida > Fabales > Fabaceae > Cicer > Cicer yamashitae. The sequence goes on from JBBPBQ010000002.1 coordinate 13,995,944, forward strand.
ACTCACTACACTATTATATGTTATTTTGGTTGACATTTCACTATCGTCTTTTTTTGTTACATAGTAGTTACTATGGTCTATAACAACTATCCCCCGTACCATAGGTCAAAAATGGTTGTTGTATTCATAAAAAAAAAGGTTGTTGGAATTGAGTATTATTTTTAGGAAGAGAATATTGTTTGAATTTAAAAAGTAATAATTAACTAATATTACATATAAGCTAATTAAGTAACATAAAGAAGTATTAAAATTAAATACTGAAATAGATTAATCAACTAACATGGACGAATCAATTAAATAAACTAATACTAACATAAATTTACTAACTAAACCTAGTAAACAAACTATTCCCTCTTACACTAAAGTAGACTTCAGCCCAAAATATTAAGGCACGAGTGCGAAATGGACGTTAGTCCAACGCATCTCAAGCCTAATATCTTTGGTTCAATATGACTCCACACAAATACTATGTAACTTAACAGGTCGCCTTATTTGATCATCATCGTCTAATCAACATCACACAACTATCTGAAAATTCCCTTAGACAAACATTAGCCTAATTGTCTCAATAGTTATCTCATCATAAGGTCATCTTATAAAAGAGTCACACTCTTCAGATATAAGGTACATAATCACTCTTACTCAGAATACTTTTCACTACCTCCAACTTTCACCGACTTAAGTGTCGAAGTATTTGCAGATACACCCACTCAGAGTTTCTCTGCCATACTTCATCGTGCTCTCTCAACCCTAAGTGTCACCAAAGTTTCGCTACGACATCACATATGTACCCTTTTAGTTGTCATTTTAATGTTATGTTCACATACCAAGAAAATAAAATATTGATAGGAAAAAAAAAGTACCATATACAAATTTAAATGTAAATTGTTTTTAACTAGTACACTTGTAATGAGAGCAAAAATTGTATATATAGTCTTAACTTTCATCTTCTATTACCATGCTAAGCAAGGTAAAACTTCAATATTTTTTTATAAAAAAAAAAACCAACAATATTTATACAAAACTATACATAATTCTACATTATAGTATATAACAATATACAATTTTATGCATAAATACTAACACATGACACATATCACTTATAGTAGTAATAATAGCAGTGGATAGAGAAGATGAGACAGATTGGTTGAGTGGATGCCTCTAATTATATTCCGAAACAGGTGTTTATATCGACAATTCGGCAGACAAACAATATGAAGATATTTATAAATGTTATTGGAATCTTAGGCTTTCTTTGGCTGCGGCTTTCATGAGACTTCAATATTCAACGCACCTAAAATTATAAGTATTGATAAAATCCTGGAATTGACACATTTTTGTTATTTTATTTATTTTTTACTTTTTAGGAATGTAACATGGCTCATGCAGTTTATAGAAAGCACAATCGATCCACACAAAATATTAAGAAAAGCACACTTGCACGAGTCAGAGCCGGAGTCGCATAGCACATCCCATGACCAAATATACACATATATGCAAGACAAAGGGAAGCGGTAAAAACTATTGCTTCATAGGTATCTCAAATATTTTAACTTAAAATGACCATTATCCTTAGGAAATCTCAAATTAAAATGCAATTTCAACATATAATCGTCACTGCTTTATATTTAAGCTCACAGCAGCAGCAGAAAATAAACGATACACAAGAGATGCCCCAGCTTAAATGTTCGCAATGCAAGAACTTTAATCAGCTGGAAACTTTAGGGAGTCATAAAAAAAAGATATGGAAGAGAACAATAGGATTATACTACAGGCTGCAAAAGCAGAACTAGATGAGGCAAAGAAAGAGGTCAATAGAGCTAAAGAAAATGCTATGCAATCCTGGCTTGACTCCAAGCCTCTCATAGATGAACTCGAAAAGCAGAAAGCCATTCTAGCTAATGCTCAACAAAATTCAAATACACCAAAAACTGCCATTGAAGATCTGGAATCCCAACTAGAGACCACCCACAAAAGCATCAAATCTAAAAGGGAGGACAACCACAAGACAGAAAATATGATCTACGAAATCAATCATGCTTTGGATCAAATGCACAATGACATGGAATGGCTCAAGATCAACATAAAGAAACAAAAGCAAACAAGAGCGAAAGTGAGGCAAACCCTGCATCTAAGAAGGCGAAGAGTTCGAACCTTGCAGCTCACCCTTCAAGCAGTGCTCCTTGAGTTAGATGCTGTTGAAGAATCTACCGCCAAAGCATTTCAACAGATCAATCATTCACAAAATCACATGTCCGTTGTCCAGCTTAATCACAAAGACTACTATGCTGTAACAAGAAGAGCTGAAGAAAGAGTATCACAGGCAAACTGGCGTGTTTCTGTTTCCATGGACCAAAAGCTTACAGCAGAGGCAACCCGTGAGTTAGCATTATCAAGATTGAACAACTTTTATTCCAGTAGATCAAGGAGTATGAAGAGAAGAGATATAATAAGCCAGTTGAACAAGGAAAAGGATGCAAAAGTCCAAGATGCAATTTTTCAAGAGGAAGTAAAAATTAACATAAACAGTGCTTCACCCAAATCGCATGGCAAATCATTAGTCAAATCTGAAGGGGGAAAGCCACAACACTCCAGAAGATCAGCGAGTAATATTAAAACAACAAATAAGTCATCCATTTTGTACAAAATCAGAAAATGTCTAAAACAGATGATAAGGAAAATGAGTGTATGACTTCACATATTACATAAATCTACAATGCAAGAATCCAGTTACAGACAGGAATATGACTCGTTTAATTTTAATAATTTTGATAAGCCTTAACTCCAAATCATTAGAAGTTTGTTTTAGTTTTACTGACTTATACAGACCTAATATAAACTTGCTGTAACAAAAATTGTGATTGGACCAAATACCATTGAAGAAAGTGCAAAGAACATCTGGACAAAAAAGATTGCAATTCTCATTCTATCTTGTGTCTCAATGTTCCTATCTCTTGTAGAAAATCACCAGTTGATACTCAAAAGAGTTTGACACAAGTAAAAGGACTGGTGATAAGAAATAAGAATATCTCTATCACAACTTCACAATCTAGAAAGCATAAATTCAAAAACATACACTATATCTGATATTTTCAGACTATCACTAAAGCAAAATCATAAATTGTTGACTCTGTAATCAGATATGCTCTCCACAAAAATCTGATCTTTCAGACCATAGAGCTACAAACACCATAACCGCATGAACTCTATTTGAACATCTTAGAATAAGCTTTTTTCTCTTTATCATGTCTATCAGCAACCTGTATCCAAAACAGTAAACAGAATAAACGTATTTCATTACTATGAACTAAATAGCATGTGGAATGGTAAAGGAATACAAAAGGTGAATTATTAACCTTCTTCCTGACAATTGCGTACTCCTTTTTTATCCCTCCTGAAGAACAGAGTAATGTGAGTGAAACTTTACCAGAAATGTCATAATTAACTTTGAAAAAGCAGTAAAACTTAAATATCCAAGAGTCATAATCTAAAGATTTTTTTGGATCTCTACATATTCACAAGATTGAGTTTTTAAAAATAGTTAATTACATTCACACTTTAAGATATTAATATAATTTTTAGAGATTTCATGTTGAAGTGATTGTAGAAAGCATGTGGTTTAAAGGATTTGTTTACCCAAACAAGACGATTTAAGAACACTCAACAGGAGATTAAAGACAAAATAATGAAAGGGTGACAAAACGTAGGGCCAGAGTAAACACTACACTATTTCTTTTTCAGCATTATGTCTATCACGAATACACAGACTCCTTCAACCCTGGTATGCGAAACATATGGTTATTACATACGAAAGGCTTAAATATGATTTTGGTACTTGCAACTATGGATCATTTTAATTTTAATCCCCTGTAAAAAAAAATTATTTATACCCCTGCAATTTCAAAAAAGTTTTAAAAAGATCCTCGATGAATTGTTTTTAATTAAAAATGATGAGGTGGCAAATTTTTACTGACATGGCATGTGATGACTGTATCATTAATGCTGACTGGACATTTTTTAATATTAAAATATATTTCATAAATACATTTAAACATTTAATTAATATTTTAAATTTCCAGAATAAAAACCCAGAAAAATTATCTCCTTCCCCATCTCATATCATCTCCAAATTATAAAACCTTAATCCCCTAATCTTACTTGCAGACCCCTTTCATCTTCTATCACATCGATGCTTGTGAATCATCCTGGTGCTTTGCGTTGGGAAAGGAGAGAAATGGTATCCAACTTGAATTAGAAGATGGTAGTAGTATATAAAATGAATTGAATAACCTTTAATCATCAGATCTCTACCAGCGACAACATCTTTGAAACCCAACGGAACACCACAGGATGGAAACCTCTTTTCTATTCACCATATAAAATGTACCCCACATTTCAACAACCCATATGCAATAGACTTTGTCTGATCCTTGGTAAGAATAATTAGAATACCAAACACAAGTACACCACTTTTGATCGAGCTACAAAACGACGTCGTTTATTAAAGTAGAACTAAGACCGCCTCTTTGAATAGTCCATAATAGAGACAAATCATCTACAAGAAGCAACGATCCAGCCACACACAGAAGATCATGACCCCGTTCAGTTTTCAGATATTCAAGATGAAAGGAGATGCAATGTTAGTAAGATTACTGATTAAATCATCTGGGTTTTTTTCCTGGCAATTTAAAATGATTAATTAATGTTTAAATGATTGTATGAAATAATTTTTAATATTAAAAAATGCTCAATCAGCATTAATAATTTAGTGAACACATGTCAAGTCAGTAAAAATTTGCCACCTCATCATTTTTAATTAAAAAAAACATTAAGGACCTTATTAAAACTTTTTTGAAATTGCAGGGACATAAATAAATAAATAAATTACAGGAACTAAAACCAAAATGTTTCATATATGCAGGGACCAAAAGCATATTTAGGCCTATATGAAAATATCTTCACACAATTTCCTGAAGAACCCATGAAGTTCATTGCTGAACAATAGCCTCCCTCAGATTAGCGGAGTTATAAAAAAATACTTCTTCCGGTCACAAATATAAACAAAAGTAGGTCAAAGAAAATGAATGTATCTAGCCTAAATTTTGAACCAGATATATCAACTTTCTTTGACCCTACTTTTGCTAATATTCAAGACCGGAGTAGTAATTGAATTTTAGAAAGGAAATTTCTGAAAAGCAAATACGACCACAGGCATGGAATGAAATAAAAATATATGAAATTTAAATAGTCACCAACCATCATTTGGCTCCAACTCTAATGCTTTCTTGAAGCTTTCCACAGCAGCATCTAGGTCGTTGAGTATCATATATGCCTGAGATTAAGCAGATCAAAATACAAATGAGAAATCACTAAATATCATGACTATGATTCAGCTTGCAAAGTCCATGGATGATATATCCTCTATGTTGATGTTGGTTAGGTGCCTGTTTGGATGGAAATTTAAGAGGGAAATGAATGGAAAGGAAAGGCTTATAGTCATCGATTCCCTAGTCTGGAAGTTTTGCAAAAAGAGGGGGAGTGAATGAAGAATAATCATAAATCCTTTATAATACTTCTCTTATGCACTTTCACAGTTCCCTCAAATTTGATAGTTCTGGAGGATAAATGAAATATTTAACTCATATAACCTAATTCAAGTTGCAAGTTACAATGACATACATTAGAAGGAAAAAGTGTTAATTTATTTTATAAATAACCATTCAAAATTAAACTAACTCTAAATTTTCTCTCTCTTAACCCTTGTCAATTTGTAACATGCTAACAAGGGTAAGCGTTTTACCCTTCTTTTCCTTACCCTTTCCACCTTAATCCCTTCCAGTTCCTTTCCCTCCAAAATTCCCAAACAAGCATATTGCTGATAGATAGATAACATGATTTACTAGCCAATATCAAGCATTTTCATCATCGTGCTACTTTCATCATTGAAAGATGCAAACCTGGCCTTTGCGAAACAGAGCTTTTGCATTGTCTCCATCATGCATTGCAAAGTCTGAATCCATTAAAGCTCCATTGATGTCACCTAATTTTAATTTACAGGCCTAAAAATAGAAACCACAGTTTGCTTAAGTGAACTGATTGAATAAAATAAGTTCATTAAAGAATGTGACAAATTATAACAAGCAACACATAATCCAAAAGCTTCCGTGTTGAATCATGCAGACCTAGTCAGCGAAGGGCAATGACAAATATGCTGTATCATGATGTATCCATCGTCATCTCCTCCCACCTTGTTAGTTTAAGCCTAAGTCTAAAAGAGTAAGTATTTGTGTAGAATACATGGGTGCCTTTAATATAATAATCACTCACAAGGTGGTTGGCAACTGGAGAAAACGGATATAGGACAAGAACAAAGGAACAACATTAAAAATAAAAAGGCATTCATTTGTTACAATTTCCAAAACTGTGACTTTATGGCAGCTAGGCATTCTAAATGATGATAGTCTGATGCTTAATGTAGCAATTAATTACCGAAAGCCGTCTGGTTAGTGACTCTGTAAAAATAAAATTATGTGAAGAGTTTAAGACATAAAACCATTCTTAGGCCTCTAACTAAACAACTCAGTTATGTAAAGAGTTTAAGACATAAAACCATGAATGACAGCAAATAATGATGTTTGATCTCAACACATAATAGTTGATGTGGCAAGTGTGCTATAGTCCTAGTCACATAAAATAATGACAACAAGGAACTTACTGAACTGTTGGTAAATATTTGAGATTTTGTCTTCCTTAAAGCAGCGCTCGTCTCTGTAGTCAGTAAAAAAACAAGAGATGAGATACTAAAGAAGCAAAACCGTGCGTAACAACAGCAACAACCAAAAGCAGAACAGCACAGATTAAAAGCAAAACAAATTAACAAGATTGACCTTGGTCAATGCCATCCTTCTCCCAACAAATGTCCAAATAGCGCAAAGCCTTGCGGTACTTTCTGATAGCCATCTTATAATCTTGCTTCTGTTTCATGAACGAAAATGCATTAGCACACTACATAGGTAATCGTCAAATCATAAGAATAACCATGACCAACCGCTAAATTCCCAAATAAAAGTAAAACATTAAGCTTTACACCAGTGTTTATGGTTCTAAATTGCGATTGTAGTTATGCTACAAACCTTGATAGTGTGGCAAATGGGGCCGCAATTGCTATTGAGATGTTGTTACGGATACCTCTAAACTTTATATTGTGGCTGCAAGCAGATCGCAATTCTAGAACTATATAATATATTATTATGGAGAACTATCACCTATATAGCACTAACACGTCAGATTGATGTTCGTGTACAGACACATGAAGTAAAATTCAATCACTTTTAATTTCTCAAATTTTTATTAGAATTGGTGTTTCATAGACTATCACTCTAAAGAACATAAACCACAAAATTCATTGATATTCATTCACCTTATAATGTTCATTTCCAAAACTTTTGATAGAATCCACAGCACTCATCCACCACTGAATATCCTCGGTTTTTGTCTCGAGATCAACAGGCCAATCAGCAAAAGTATCACCATCTTTAAAAAAGTTAATAACACCATCATCCGCTCCTTCCGGAATCTCCCCACAATCAACAACAACAACATCTTGAACCGGACGATCATTCTCTCCAACAACGCCAAGTTCCACAGAACGAACAACACCAATGCCTTTAACAACCTTCCCAAATATCACATGCTTTCCATCCAAATGAGGAGTACGAGTAGTAGTAATAAAAAACTGAGAGCCATTAGTGTTAGGACCGGAATTTGCCATCGATAAAATCCCTTTCCTTTCGTGTTTTAGCTCCAAACTCTCGTCCTCGAAGTTCAAACCGTAGATTGATTCACCTCCGGTTCCATCACCGGCGGAAATGTCACCACCTTGAATCATAAACCCTTTGATTACGCGATGAAAACATGAACCCTTGAAATGAAGGGGAACGCCGGTGTTAGGACCGATTCCCTTTTCGCCGGTGCAGAGAGCTCTGAAATTTTCGGCGGTTTTTGGAACAACGTCGTGGAAGAGCTCGATGACGATTCTACCCTCTAACTCACCTCCGATACTGATGTCTAAGTAGACCCTTGGGTTCACCATTTTGGGGGAAAAATGAAGCAGTGAAGGAACGAATAAGATGAAGAGACAAAATAGAGTAAACTAAACTACGCTCCAAAACCCTAACCCCGCTTTTTTTTTATTTCAAAAACCTCTTCCTTTTTCTTTATGTGCCGCGGCGAAACTTTTACGCTTACCCACGTATGGAGTTATTAATTTTATCGTGCTTTTATTCATCTCCTTTTTTGTTAGAAAAACCAAAATAAACATTAACTTTTTTTAATTAAATGATTACGTTTGAATGGACTGGTGGATAAGTTTTAATTAAAGACAAATTTTTAAGAAAAATATGAATTTAAATTTTAATAGTTATCGACTACAATTATTTTTAATCAAATTTTATTTATTTTTTTATTGAATTTAAAATTATTAAAATTCGTTCTTTAAAAACTAAAGTTAAAAAGAAAAATTGTTCTATGAATAAAACGTTAGATATAATATTGAAACGACAAATATTTAATATATAAATTACAGATTTAAGTTTTGTTAGTGTTATTGAATAAGGTAAATGTAAGTATTTATTTGTAAATTTTTAGATGTTTTGAGTTTTGCGAGTATTAATGTAAATTTTTATATATGTCTTCGGATGTATAGTTTATTTATTTATATATATATATATATATATATATTTTCTTTTTTTATATATCAAAATAAGATGCAACATTAAAGATTATATTAATTTGAATCCATTTGCCACAAACAATTTTTTTTGAAATAATAAAATGAAAATATAAATAAAAAAAGTTTTGTTAATAGAAGATTAAAGAAAAAAAAAATGTGTAATAAAAGTTGTGAAAGAAAATCTTAAAGTAAAAAAAGAATAAGTTCTTTCAATTAATAAAAAAATAAATTTTATATACAAATTAATGGTAACGAAAAAAAATAATAATAAATTATTATTGTCATTATTATTATTAAATTGCGAAAATACAAACTGTTTGTGCGAAGCAGCGCTTCGGGCAAATTTATTATTATTATGTTGGAGTTGCTCTTAACTATAAATTAGAGAATGGGCTATAGAAAGTAAACACAAGACAGAAGGAAATTTCTTTTTCCCAAATATTTGTGTGAATTGTTTTGTTGTTGTAGCATTGGAGTTTAGATAGAGTATGAGCTATTGAGCCGTAATTTCTTAAGCCAATTTTAAAATAAAATGCGATATTTATGAATTTGTGAGAATAGGTTAGCAAAACTGTAACTATTAAAAAAAAAATAGTCCAAATTTCTGAAATCCTTTTCCTCTCTACTACCTTCAACTAATCCTAATCCCCAAATTCATGGACCCTAAATTCATCTCTATCGTTTCAATGTGATTTCAATCTCATCTCATCTCTCCCGTTTCAGTTCTCGATATCAATCTCATCTCTCCCGTTTCAGTTCGCGACTTCAAAGAACCCTAAATTTCAGTTCGCAATATATAGAAGGAGAAGATCAAGTAGCGATTCAGTCGGTTCGTTCAACTCATTTTTTCTCGCATTTGCATTAGCAAGTAAGTTCCATTCTCTTTCCAAATCATTTCGGTTTGCGATTTCAGTTTTTATTTTTGTAATCTTGTTTGTTAAGTGTCATTTTTTCGCGATTTGTTCTTGCTTGCTGAATGGGGTTGTGGGTTTGAGATTTCAGTTCTTAATATGCTTCAATGCTGGTCAATAGTCATAAACTCATAATCTGTAGACGAAGTATGGAATGGATGTCTTTGTGTGTCTTTGAAGTTCAGGTGTTAGAATATGCTTTCAGTTTTTGTGCTGTTACTTTTCTGTTACTTCAAATTGTTTTAGTGTTCCTGAATTTAGAGATGTTCTTGTTCATCGATATTGGACACTTGTTCTCTTGTTTATATACCATAAAGTATCCAAGTTCAACCATTCTATCTTTGTGCCTGTGTTTAATTGGTGTGTTGCGCGCACTGTGTCCCAATTTTGTTCTGTTTTTGAACTGATATGAGTTCTAATCTAAAATTTCAATTTAAGAGGTGTCAGTTTCAGTTCAATGCATCTTTTACCCTGTTCTTTTGTTCTCAATTGCAGAAGAAAAGCATGAATGCTCCTGATCGTTACGAGCGTTTCGTTGTTCCTGAAGGAACCAAAAAGTATGTCTCTCTTATTCATATTTATTTATTTATTAATATTAATTTTTGTTAAATTAATTTTTGTGTGAAAAAAGGGTATCTTATGAGAGGGACACAAAGATCATAAATGCGGCTTCTTTCACCATTGAAAGAGAGGATCATACGATAGCCAACATTCTCCGCATGTATGCATTATATTATTATTTTATTGTATTCTATTCTGTTAATTTCATTTTCTCTCCGTTAATTAATCAATGAATGAACCCTAATTTTGTTTTAATTTGTTTTGGTCTTCTCAGGCAACTTCATAGAGACCCTAATGTGTTATTTGCTGGATACAAGCTTCCTCACCCTCTTCAGTACAAAATTATTGTTAGGGTTAGTTATTTTTTTTTTGTTGAGTTGGTTTGAATAAGGCCTTGTTTGGATAACATTGGTGCTAGTTTCACTTGTGTTTTATGCAATTGCACCCAAATAGGTTACGTGAACTTAATTTATCACATACCGTGAACTAAGTTCATTATGTGAATTCAGTTCACGTAACTTATTTGAATGTATGATTAAAAAAAGAACCTATTTGAGTGTAAATATAATTTGTAAAACAGGGTGAAACTAGCAACAATGTTTGGATAAACATCTTTATTAAAAGCTTATAGCATAGACGCTGATCGTGCATGCTTACAGAGAAACTATTTCTATAACAACACATAAAATAGTCAAACTAGTTTCAGTAAAGCTTTAAGTTGTTTTCATAAGCTATATCTTAATGAGCATATGAAAATAAGCTGAAGATAATAAGCTATTTCCATAAGCTATCTCGAACGATCTCACAAGCGTATATTAGTAGATAAGCTTAAATGAGTCAGTCCAAACAAACCCTAAGTTAATTGAATTGAGTTAATCACTATTTTAGTTATCAAAATTGTAGGATTCTTGCCTATTTGGTCTTCAAATTTACGATATGATGAATTGATAATGTCAAACTATTTCCAGTAAAGTTATAAGTTGTTTTCATAGTTATCTTGAAGAGCATATGGAAATAAGTTGAAAAAAATAAAATGCATCCATAAGTTCTCCCGAACAAGCTAGTTAGTTAGTTTTCAAAATCTACTCATTACTAATATAAACCTCTTTTTTTGTGTGTTTGTGTAGTTAGTTTGAATAAGCTTTTTTTTGGAGAAAAACTCAATTATCAACTAAGCTCTTATGGTATAGATGCGCTTATGTGTAAACTATTTCTATAACAAAAGATAAAATAAAGTCATATTGTTTTTCATTAAAGCTATACATGGCTTTCATATCTAATGAAAATGAGCTGAAAACATCTTAATGGACATGTCATAAATCATTTTCATAAGCTCTTCTAAACTGTCTCATAAGTGTTTATATAATAGATAAGCTCAAATTAGTCAATCAATCAAGCAATAAGTGTCTTAGTTGAGTTAATCACTATTTTTATTCTCGACTGAACTCGTGTTGGTCGAACTGGGTTTTGTTTGATCTTGATATATGTAAATATATTGACTCCATGCCTTCCATAGTATTCTCTTTTTTCATTCTATGTATGCGAATTGGGAGTTCCTTGGCATAAACTGTTTTTGTTGTTATTATTACAGATACATACTGCTAGTCAGTCTTCGCCAATGCAGGCATACAATCAGTCTATTAATGATCTAGATAAGGAACTTGATCAATTGAAGAATGGCTTCGAGGTATAAAGTGTCTCTTTTATGTTGTTATATGACATTGTTGATACTTGTTTACTAGCTTCACAATCCTTTTAGATATCACAAGTAGAGTATCGGCGCCATTAGTACCAGGCTATGCTTGTTAGATGTGTCACTTTTCAGTAATATATGTAGTTTAGTTCTGTTACCGTGAAAGTAGTAACTGATTTCTTAAATCCGACTATATCAGTTGACCCTATGGTCATGGAGAAAATTGGAGAAGGACTTAGGTTCAACTTATATTAGAACCGTGATTTTTCTATGTTTGCTATCAGCTCTTCCATGACCCTCACAGTATTTAATTTTCCTAAAAAGACATGAAGAAAAACATATCTATCAGCTACGTGTGTTCTTGGAAGATGATTCTCCAGCTCTTATATAGTTCTTTTTTGAAACTTGCATACTAATGAATTGTCTCTTGGTAGATTTTATGGGGTGAAAAGATACTAGCTCCTTTTAGTGATGGGCACCTTCATATCATTCCAGCTAAATGTATTTTTTTGGGATATTGGAAAGGTTTTTTGGAATCCATATTCTTCTAAAAGATTATTGTAGTATAGGATATATCCTTTATATTAAGTATTCTTGTTTTTCTTTCTGAGAGTACTGTTATAACATATTCAAAATTTTAATCGCAGGCGGAGTTGTTAAAGTTCTCAAAGGACTATTGATTTACAGTCAAGATAGAATTTGTGTGCATTAGAAACCTTTGCAGATATTGAGACAGAAGATCACTCATGCTTAATGGAATTTATATATGATATTTTGTGTTTTATGAGACGTGTGAATGATGCTTTTGTTGGACTAAGAACTTTTCGAAGTGGTGGCTGTTCAAATTTAAAAGTGTAGCTTTGTCAAAATCGATCCACCTTATTTACCCTTGTTATTATCTAAAAAAAATATGGACACAACATTCACACACCATGGGTAGTAACACGTTATAAACCGGGTAAATTCCGTCAATTCAAACATGCAAAAAATGACACATAAAAGTTTTTCAATCCTTCTCCAAAGTTGTTTGGTGTTAATATGAGTTACTATAACCTATGGGCCATTAGTGATATTAACAACGTCAATATTACATTTGCCAACAGTTTAGTCATAATTATGAAATGATTTCATCTATATTTTGTTATTTTGGATTGGTCTTAATTATAGAAAGATATTTTTTAATCGACATCATTTTGTCCCCAGCTGTCGATATTTTGTACATTTAAATATTTATAGCAGGGAAGAGATAAGAAAGTATAAACAACACGAGATCATTCGCACTCATGTTTGGCTTTATAGTTAGATTTCACAATTTATGGCAGTTGCACTTGTTATGGTCAAGGTGCAGCGGTTAAAGAAGTCAAAATATATTTCTAATTGAAATTGTTAACAAAAAACTTGATACAATAGTTCCAAGTATTCCTCTAATTAGATACTGTATTAGGGTATCTGATTAGAAAGTCGATCTGCGCTAATTCATTCAATTTGGATATTATTAACCAACTTTTGCGAATATGAAAAAATCTTTCTCATTATTAAAATGAATATGATTCGGCTTATTTAATTAGATAATGTTTAACATAGTTGTAATATAAATATTTGGATGGGTGAGAAGTTTTTTTTTGGTGAACAACGGGGTGAGAAGTTTAATGGAGTATAAGGTTTTGAAATTTTGAAAATTTTTTGTTTCGAAAGTTTTAAATGTATTACTTATTTTTTTGTTTTGAAGATTTGAAAAGATTCAAAAGTTATGGTGATTTCTCTAAATGTTTGAAATAAGGAGTCAAAAAATTTGAGGTTTTTATAGATGGTTTAAAGGGAAAAATTGTGTTTTCATGTGGGTTGGGGGTGTCAAGTATAAGCGGGGGTGTGGCGTAGAAAATTCTTTATTTTTTGAGGCAAGCCATAACTATAACTAGAAAATAATACTTTGTACCACTAACTCCTACCACTGCGTTTTAATTATACTTCAACCTCTATATTTTAATTAAGAGTAATGTTATAGGAATACAAAATTTGATATAAAATAAAACACAAATACAATATTTTGACATTTTATGAAAAATAAAATATGACTCCCGTTGTATTTTATACGGTATTGTATGTGTCTCATTTTATGTCAAATTTTATGTTTCAATGATATTATTATTGTTTAATTAAAACTCTGTTCATTTTACCATTTAAAAAAAAGTTAAAAACATGTTTGCCCAAAATCTTAACCAATGTTTTCTTAACCCAAAATCTCAAGGTGTATATTGGGTGGATGAGTTCTAAAATTGTTTTTCCTTTCAATATTTTTTCGTTTTGACATAATTATAATTTTTGTCATTTCTCTTTCACCTACTATTTGTTTTGATCATTTATATTTGTGAGGAGATGATATTTCAGTCCAAGGTGGAGAAAACCTTAGGACTCACTGAGCACTTACAAAAACATTTACATTTGCTTGCGTTTAATAACACCATTAGATATCAAACCCACAATTTATCGGATCTAATACCTGTCTTTTTACTACTGGACTAATCCATTGAAATTGATTTGTGTTTGTGTTTCAATAATAATAATAATAATAATAATAATATGGTGTTATATCATAAAATGAAAAAAGAGAAAGAAGATGAAAATCTAGTGGAACAATCACAAAAATTAAGCCTATGTTTGGAACACAATGGTAACATAATTATTCTTTTTAATGCATTCTCATCGTGATTTTACATATAACAAAGATAGTTTTTGGTCAAACTCAAGTTTACACCGTAATTTTGGCCAAATCCAAATATACACTAGATTCTTTAATGGAGTAGAAGGAACACTTAATAGAAGGAACTATGGTCCTGAATCAGCCAAATTTATTGCCAACTTTTTGCATCACTTAATATAGATTTTTTAAGATCTTGAATTCCTTCGATATTGTTCTTGAAACCACGTTCATGCAATTGATTTGAAAAATTTGACAATTTTTTATCTAAGAAATCATAAATCCTAAATAATAATTAATTTAATAAAAAATTGTTGATAAGAAAAAAGACTTTCATGTCATTAAAAAATTAAGTTCATATAGATTACATAATGAGAAATGTCAAATTTAAATTAAGTTGAGTGCTTGAGATGAGTATTAATATTAGAGAGGGAGAGAAGTAAATCTAACTATAGAGCCATACATGAGTGTGATGGAACTAAATATCACTAGAAGGGGGGTTGAATAGGGATTTTGGCGTTTAAAAATAGTTTCAAGAGTTTATGAGTTTATGTCCTCTCAGTGAGGATGCGAACTGGAAAATGGTTTTTTAAACTTTTCAAATGAAAGCAGAATAAATGCAAGGAAATGTAAAGAGATAGAGACACAACTTTTATCCTGGTTCACCCAATGATGGCTACGTCCAGTCCTCACAACCTTGTGAGATTTCACTAAAGATCAAACAGATCAGCCTCTTGCAGAGGATGATTACACTTTGTGTATTCTCAAGCTTCACCAAGCTTACAATCAACTTTCAAATATTTTCAAGTACAACTTACTTGAAAATTACAGAGTGATATGAGTATGATTTATTTTCTCTTAACTTAAACACTTTCTAAAAAGATATTTCAAAGATCTAGTGTATGGATGTAGAAAGTATGATGAGAGGATGAATATTGCTTATGATAAACTTTAAGATTCTTGATCTTTTTCTGCAATATTTGTTGTGTGTTTAATGAAGAAGAGCTTCCTGCCTTTTATAGAGTCCTTGACAGCTCTTCCATGTGTTAAACAACTTCATGACCGTTGAGGAGGATGCATCAAATAGTCCAATGGTCTTTGAGCTGAAATTACAGAACTGCCATCCAGCTATCCTTTGACCTATGTTGTCCATCCTTAGCCTAGTCCTTGGACTTTGGTCTTGTGTAGCCTTTTACTTTTTTCATTCTTCAAGACTTGTGACTTCTATTTTGAGTTTGTTTGAAGTTGCCTTTCTATATATTGACTTTGCTTTATTTTTCCTATCATCCAAAAAGGAAATATAGGGCTGCCTTTAGCCTTTGCACATGGGATGGTGTTTTGCAAACATGTGACTTCTTGAAAACCCAACGTTGAACCATTCTTGAACCTAGTACAGCTGGCCTTTTGATTTCTTTTTATCAAATGCTTTATATAATTATTTATTCATGCTGTTTTGACTTCCTTTGATGAATTAAGAACATTATTTCCG
The DNA here is from genome assembly GCA_037974755.1 of Cicer yamashitae. Taxonomy (NCBI): domain Eukaryota; kingdom Viridiplantae; phylum Streptophyta; class Magnoliopsida; order Fabales; family Fabaceae; genus Cicer; species Cicer yamashitae. The sequence continues at coordinate 14,012,027 of JBBPBQ010000002.1, forward strand.
CGAGGATGGCTATTCAGCTTGAAGCCCCATCCTCTGACCTATCCTCCAGCTTGAACATTTAATGTATTAGCCCAGATTTTTCTCCATTTTGATCTAGTTGAGGATTAACCTGTTTTCTTATAATGATTCACTCAAAAGCACAGATTAGTATTAACCACAATCATAATATTTAAATAATTTTGTTATCATTAAAATCAATTGAGAGATTTTGTCTCAACAATCTCCCCCTTTTTGATGATGACAAAATTCTTTAGATTATGATTTTTTAAATATGATGATGTGAAATGTTTATGCTCCCCCTGAATCAAGTGAGTAATTTATTTTTGAAATTTTAAGTGCTTAAAAAATTTATGTGTTAATAAAAATTACTCCCCCTGAATGTATGCCAATGATATGAATCTTATCAAAATAAATAAAACCATAATAATATTTCAAACCAGTAATGTTGTAATGGCATAAACGTTAAACATGCATAGTCATTTTAAAACATCAAAACATTTAATCAGCAAAGCAACAAAACATCATAATCAGCAAAACAACAAAAGGACATCATAATCGTTCTCCCCCAGAATTATGGCAGCAGCAAACGTAGGCATGGCAGGGAGCTCAGGAAGTGAAACATTAGAATCAGCCGTATTGACCATATGTTTGGTAACCCATTCAAGAATGAGCCCAAATTGTGCAAACGAGGTCTAAAGGTGGTCGAAACGACGAATCAGTTTCTGCTGATCCTTCCTGATGGTTTTTAGGAGCTTCATATGCTTAGTGAGCTTCCGTTCCTTAGTACGTGGGTCAGGGCCAGAGTCCTTGGGCTGATTATTGACGCTGGAGCTCTTATTCTGTGAACTTCCAGCATTGTTCTTAGAGGGTTGATCATTTGTTGGCGCTAAAAATGAGTCAAGAGAACAGAACCCAGTCGGAACCTCAGGAAGAGGTTGGGGTTGTTCAGGAACAATGTCAACATGAGTTGAAAGAGGAGCAGAAGTAGGAGGTATCAGAATGTCTTCTTGCAAATCAGGAGGAAATTCCTCAGGCAAGGTTTCAGGTGAGAAATGATGATATGTAAGATTTAGATCAAAGTAAAGTTCTTCATCGTCTTCCATGAGAGCACGAGGACCAGTTTTGACAGCATCCTCATGAGGAGGATCATTAGCGAAATGAGGTTGTGACTCTTCAATGGGCATATTTAAATCAGAAGGCAGTGGAAGGGATTTTGGTGGAGAGGGAACAACAGTGGACAAAGGCGGAGAAGGAGTGGGTGCAGCTTCCATAGTGGTCTCTTGAGGTGGATTGGGAGTATCCTCAGAAGAAGGTTGATCTGATGGTTGTTCAAGTGGAGCAGCAGTAGAGGAGGAACTTCTTGTTTTCCTTTTCTTTGAGGTGGTCGACTCAGTGGGTGTTGTAGATGGCTGAAGGCGCATCTGTTTAATATTCTTCATGGAGAATATGTTATTAAACTGCAGAGAAGGTTCATCATCCAAAGGAACCTTGAAAAACTTGAAAAGCTTGGTTAAGATCATACCATACGGTGCTGACCTACCCAAAATTGCTGCATTTAACATGAAGTTAAAAATGATGTTTCCCAGATGGAAAGAGGAGCCCGTGATCAAATGATGTAGGAGAAGAATATCCAACTCAGTTACTTTTTCAAAACTGCCAGCGCGAGGGACAATGCAGTGAACACAAATGTTGTGTAGAATGCGACACAGTGGGAGAAGGTTTGAAGCAACGTGGGGTTTAGTGGGTTGGATGAAAATATTGGCCAAAATAGAAGAGCGAGTGATCCTGCACTCAGAGTACCAATTTTCAAAAAAAGAAGTAAGCTCCTTCATTCCTAATATCAAGGATTTGACATAAGGTAGTTGGAGTGATTTCCATGAGGACACCTTTCAGAATGATGGTGAACCCAGAAATTCCCTTAGACCAGTTTGAATCAGCATAGAATGCCCTTACCAATCGAGGGTATTGAGGCTCATTGATTTTGAGAAATGAGGTCCAGCCCAACTGATCAAAGATTTCTTCAACATTAAAGCATCATTCCTTTAAGTCAGCCAAATCAATAATTTTGCCATTTACCACAGGTTTGTTGACCCATTTGGATAAGTAATTTGTTTCGTGGTCAGCCGAATCAAAAATCGAATTTGGTCTAGATTTTTGTGAGGGTGAGGACTTTGTTCGTTTTGAGGAGGATTTGGATTTCTTCGAAATTTTTTTGATTTGGACTTTGTTCTTTTTAGTAGGAGTTTTAATTGGTGGTGAACAAGGGGTTGGTTCAGTGGGAAGTGTTTGATCTGAGTCTTCTGATTCCACAAGGTGAACAGTAGAGTCTTGATGAACAGATTTTTTAGATGAGAGAACACCAGAAAGGATTCTTGAGGATCGTCTGGTTGGAGCAGAGGATTGAGTGGATGATGAATGTTTGGAAGGTTTGGGTGAAATGGAGGGGAGAGAGGTAGTGACAGAGGGTTCAACATTAGATAATGAAGTTTGATTTTCAGTGGTGTTAGATGTAGTTTCCTCAAGGTGATCAGACTCTGTACTAGAGTAATGATCTTCAGCCTCTTCATATTCTGGAGAGATGATTTTTCTTCTAGCAACAAACTTAGTTCTTGCCATGATTTTTGAAAGAGAAAATTAATTCTGGGTTTAGAGGAAATGAGATGAAGGACAACGAGGAGAGTGATGAAGTTATGGAGTTATGGAGGATGCTGATGGAAGATAAAAGAAAAGAGAAAAAAAAAAAACGTTGGAGAGAGAAAGAAAAAAATAATGATGCAGTTTGCCTGGGAGGATGTAACGTGATTGATTGGACAAGGCGTGCAGGGGGGCGTGTGAAGCACGCGTGTTGGAAACGACAGTTTCAGCCGTTGTAGCATTAAATGCTAGCGCAAATCAAGGAAACGGCGCCACATGGACGGCCCAATGAGAAAGGCAGCGCGTGCACGCAAGGTCTGGGGCAATTAAAAGCAGAAACACCAAAATGGACTATGTGTCCTCTGGGTTCTTTCCATCCTCTAAACTCTAGGCCTATTTTCCCCCTCTTTTTTTGTTTTTAAAATCAGATTTGATCTTTCACAAAAATATTAAAAGTTAAAATAATAAAACAAAACATAAACAATAAACAAAACAGAAATGATATAATGGATAAAACAATTAATCAAATAATTTTTAAAAAATCAATGATGTAGAGTTTTTCCAAAATATTTTTAAACCGATCCTTCTGGAAAGGTTTCGTAAAAATGTCTGCCAATTGATTTTCAGTGTCAATGAAAATTAATTCAATGTCACCTTTTTGAACATGATCTCTTATAAAATGGTGTTTAATTTCAATGTGCTTAGATCTAGAGTGCTGAATTGGATTTTTTGAAAGATTTATAGCACTTGTATTATCACAGAGGATGGGAATATTTGCGTACCTTAGAGAATAGTCCTCTAGCTGGTTCTTGATCCACAGTAGTTGGGAGCAACGTTGTGCAGCTGATACATATTCAGCCTCTGTAGTTGATAGAGCAATGGTACATTGTTTTTTGCATGACCAACTTATTAGAGATTTACCAAGAAATTGGCATCCTCCACTTGTGCTCTTCCTTTCAACTTTGTCTCCCGCATAGTCAGCATCACAATAAGCTATGAGGTCAAGATTTGAACATTTTTCATACCATATTCCCAGATTGATTGTTCCAACAAGATATCTCAAGATCCTCTTAACTGCAGTAAGATGAGATTCTTTGGGAGAGGCTTGAAATCTTGCGCAAAGACCTACAGCAAAGACTATGTCCGGTCTACTTGCTGTCAAGTATAATAAGGATCCAATCATCCCTCTATACTCTTTCTCAGAAATTGGAGTTCCTTCATCATCTTTGTGAAGCATGGAGGATGGGTGCATAGGAGTTCCCATACTCTTGGCTGAACTCATGTTGTATTTGTTGAGAAGATCTTTAGTGTATTTTTCTTGTGAGATGAAGATGCCATTTTTCAATTGCTTGATTTGTAATCCAAGAAAGAATTTCAATTCTCCCAACATGCTCATTTCGAATTCACTTTGCATGAGGTTGGCAAAATCTTCACACATCTTTTCGTTTGTAGACCCAAAGATTATATCATCAACATAAATTTGCACAATCAATAAATCCTTTTCAATAGTTTTCTTAAAGAGTGTTGTATCTATTTGTCCTCTTAAGAAACCATTGTCTTTTAAAAATGAACTTAATCTCTCATACCAAGATCGAGGAGCTTGCTTTAAACCGTAAAGAGCTTTTGAGAGTTTATAAACATGAGTGGGCTTCTTTTCATCCACAAATCCAGGAGGTTGTTTGACATACACCTCCTCATTTAGAAAACCATTTAAAAAAGCACTTTTGACATCCATTTGGTATAGTTTGATACCTTTATGGGTGGCATATGCTAGGAGGATTCGTATAGCTTCAAGTCTTGCAACCGGTGCAAATGTTTCATCGTAGTCAATTCCCTCTTGTTGATTGTAGCCTTGAGCAACTAGCCTTGCTTTGTTTCTTATTACCTCTCCATCCTCATTCAGTTTGTTTCTGAAAATCCATTTTGTTCCAATGATGGATTTTTCAAGTGGAAGAGGTACAAGGTTCCATACCTTGTTTCTTTCAAATTGTGAGAGTTCTTCCTTCATAGCTTCAACCCATGATTTATCACAAATAGCTTGATCAATATTTTTGGGTTCAATTTGTGAAATCATGGCCATGGCAGCTGCATTTCCTCGTAGAGATTGTCTGGTTCTTACTCCATCAGTCGTGTCTCCAATAATTAGATCTGGAGGATGATAAGTGACTGTTTTCCATCCTCGTGGAGGTTGCTGAGAGGATGGATCAGATTCATCCTCTTCGTTTGGACTGGGTGCGTTGGAGGATGAAGGTTCATCTTCCTCAGATTTATCAATTTTTTCTAAGCACAAGTCATCAAACTCATCAAAAATAACATGCATGGATTCCTCCACAGTTTGAGTCCTAAGATTATATATTCTATAACCTTTAGACGAAGTGGAGTATCCTAAAAACAATCCCTTGTCAGATTTTGAATCAAACTTTCCCAAATTTTCTTTATTATTTAGGATGTAACAATAACACCCAAATATGTGAAAATATGAGATGTTTGGTTTTCTTCCTTTCCATAGTTCATAAGGAGTTTTGTTTAAAATCTTTCTAATGGATACACGATTTAAAACATAACAAGCGGTATTAATTGCTTCAGCCCAAAAATATTTTTCAATGTTGGCTTCATTCAAAATAGTTCTAGCCATTTCTTGCAAAGTTCTATTTTTCCTCTCAACAACTCCATTTTGTTGAGGAGTTCTTGGGCAAGAAAAATTATGAGAAATACCATTTTCATCAAAAAGATTTTTGAAAGATTCATTTTCAAATTCACCTCCATGATCACTTCTAACGGAGATAATTTTTGATCCCTTTTCATTTTGGATCTTTTTACAAAAATAATGAAAAGCCTCAAAGGCATCATTTTTATGTTTTAAAAATAAGACCCAAGTAAAACGTGAAAAGTCATCAACAATTACAAATCCGTACCTTTTTCCACCAAGGCTAGGAGTTTTAATAGGACCAAAAAGATCAATATGAAGTAGCTCAAGAGGATGGTTTGTGGGAACAACATTTTTAGAATGAAAGCTACTTTTAACTTGTTTTCCTTTGGCACAAGCTTCACAAATTTTGTCCTTTTCAAAATTAATTTTTGGAAGGCCTTTGACTAATTCTAATTTAGACAATTTAGAAATAGTGTTTAAACTTGTATGACCCGCTCGTTTGTGCCATACCCATTTATCCTTTTCAATGGATACAAAACAAGATTCAGTAGGCAAATCATCAAGATATAGCTCATATAAATTCTTTTTTCTAAAACCGGAAAAGAAAACTCTACCCGAGGATGAGTGTTTAACCTCGCATAGATTGGGTTTAAAAATAACTTCAAAACCACTATCACAAAGTTGGCTAATGTTAAGCAAGTTATGTTTTAAACCATCTACATATTGAACATTTTCAATTTTGGCAGAATTTTTATTACCAATGATACCGATACCTTTTATTTGAGCTTTATCATTATTTTCGAATGTGACCGATCCTCCATCCTTTATTTCCAATGAAATAAAGCAATGCCTATCCCCTGTCATATGCCTTGAGCAGCCACTGTCAAAGAACCAAGGCTTTCTTTTGTTGATCAGAGGATGTACCTGAGTTTGAGTTTAATAGTGACTTAGGTACCCATATAGAGGTGGGTCCTTGTTGGTTAGTTCGTCCTCTTGTGAGGAATTTTCTTTTGTGATAACAAATAGAATCATGATGCCCATGTTTACCACAGAATGAACATCCTTTCTTAATGTTATCTGCCCTTTTCTTTGCATAACATCTTTTGAAAGTATGTCCAAGTTTTTTGCAAAAGGTGCATCTTGGCCTATCCTCTTGTTTCTTTGGAATAAAAAAAATTTCATAGAGTTTTTGTTTTTGAGAACTTTTAAATCCAATACCAGCTTTGTCAATGATTCCAGATTGTGATCCCATAATCTTTTGAAAAGTATCAGTGGATTTAACAAAGTTGGTAAGATCATTTTTGAGTTCTTCAACCTCTATTTTCAAAATTTCCTTCTCTGCATCCTCTTCTGGAGGATGAGTTTTGACATTTCTTTTTTTTACAATAGATAGTTGTTCAGACAACTTCTCATGAGATAACTGCAAGTCTAGAATAGTTTGTTCATAATTTTTATTCTTAGCTTGAAGTTCCTCATTTAACTTCTTTATTTCATAAAGTTGGTTTTTAAGAAAACCATATTTATGAGACAAAGTGTTTGAGTCATTCAAAAGATTGTCAAATTCAATTTCTAATTGTTCACAATTAGGACAAAGTTCAGATATGATTACCTTTTCAGTTTCTGAGTTCGTCATAAGGCAGAGGTTGGCCTCTTCTTCCTTTTCTTGTTCCGAGGATGAGTCATCACTATCATCCCACGTGATCATCATTGATTTGTTTTTGTAAGGAAATTTTCTTGAGTTCTTTTTGTTCAGAGGACACTCAGTTTTGTAGTGACCCAGCTTGTTGCATCCAAAGCAAGTAATCTGACTTTTGTCAATTTTTTCTTTTTGAGGAGATCTTTTATCCTGTCCTCTACGATTTATCATCCTCTGGATTCTTCTGGAAATTAGAGCAAGTTCATCCTCTTCCTCAGATAGAGGATAGTATGTACTTTCTTTCTTTGTGGCTTCTTCAGCTCTTTTGGACGATGAGCTTTATGTTTGGCTTGATTTTAGAGCTATCATTTTTCCCTTTTTGCTTGGTTTGTCAGCCAGCAACAGAGGTTCATGAGCTCTTAGAGTTCCAACCAGGTCCTCTAATTTCATGTTTGCCAAGTCTCTTGCTTCGGTGATGGCAGTCACCATTGGCCTCCATTCTTTTGGTAAACTCCTCAAGATTTTTCTTATCCTCTCTTGAACAGAATAAACCTTTCCAAGAGATCTCAAGCTGTTAAGTATGATTGTCAGCCTTGAAAACATTTCATCAATCGTTTCATCCTCCTTCATCTCAAATAACTCGAATTCTCTAACTCCCATGTCAATCCTTGCTTCCTTTACGTGGCTTGATCCTTCATGATGAATCTTTAGAGTGTCCCAAAGTTCCTTGGCGCTTTTGCATTCTTCAACTCTATCGTATTCTTCCCTGCTCAAAGCACACGTTAGAAATAAATGAGCTTTAGAGTTTAGGAGTACCTTAGCATTTTCATCAGCCGTCCACTGTACTTGAGGTTTCTCGTCGGAGGTTGCATCTGTGTTGTCGATTCTGATGACATGATCCCCGTTCTCAACTACAGACCACATGTTGTTATCTTGTGATATGAGAAACAATCTCATCTTACCTTTCCAGTGGTAGTAATCTGTACCATCAAAGTAGGGAGGTCTGGTGGAGGATCCTCCTTTAGGAACATACTTACCTTTTGACATTTTTCTTTGGATCTTTTTCTCTTACACGGTTAGATGTAATATTTCTAGAGAACCTTGCTCTGATGCCAATTGATGGAGCTAAATATCACTAGAAGAGGGGTTGAATAGGGATTTTGGCGTTTAAAAATAGTTTCAAGAGTTTATGAGTTTCTGTCCTCTCAGTGAGGATGCGAACTGGAAAATGGTTTTTTAAACTTTTCAAATGAAAGCAAAATAAATGCAAGGAAATGTAAAGAGATAGAGACACAACTTTTATCCTGGTTCACCCAATGATGGCTACGTCCAGTCCTCACAACCTTGTGAGATTTCACTAAAGATCAAACAGATCAGCCTCTTGCAGAGGATGATTACACTTTGTGTATTCTCAAGCTTCACCAAGCTTACAATCAACTTTCAAATATTTTCAAGTACAACTTACTTGAAAATTACAGAGTGATATGAGTATGATTTGTTTTCTCTCAACTTAAACACTTTCTAAAAAGATATTTCAAAGATCTAGTGTATGGATGTAGAAAGTATGATGAGAGGATGAATATTGCTTATGATAAACTTTAAGATTCTTGATCTTTTTCTGCAATATTTGTTGTGTGTTTAATGAAGAAGAGCTTCCTGCCTTTTATAGAGTCCTTGACAGCTCTTCCATGTGTTAAACAACTTCATGACCGTTGAGGAGGATGCATCAAATAGTCCAATGGTCTTTGAGCTGAAATTACAGAACTGCCATCCAGCTATCCTTTGACCTATGTTGTCCATCCTCAGCCTAGTCCTTGGACTTTGGTCTTGTGTAGCCTTTTACTTTTTTCATTCTTCAAGACTTGTGACTTCTATTTTGAGTTTGTTTGAAGTTGCCTTTCTATATATTGACTTTGCTTTATTTTTCCTATCATCCAAAAAGGAAATATAGGGCTACCCTTAGCCTTTGCACATGGGATGGTGTTTTGCAAACATGTGACTTCTTGAAAACCCAACGTTGAACCATTCTTGAACCTAGTACAGCTGGCCTTTTGATTTCTTTTTATCAAATGCTTTATATAATTATTTATTCATGCTGTTTTGACTTCCTTTGATGAATTAAGAACATTATTTCCGCGAGGATGGCTATTCAGCTTGAAGACTCATCCTCTGACCTATCCTCCAACTTGAACATTTAATGTATTAGCCCAGATTTTTCTCCCTTTTGATCTAGTTGAGGATTAACCTGTTTTCTTATAATGATTCACTCAAAAGCACAGATTAGTATTAACCACAATCATAATCTTTAAATAATTTTGTTATCATTAAAATCAATTGAGAGATTTTGTCTCAACAGAGTGGAAATGATCTCTTGTTGTTTATATTTTCTTATCTCTTCCTTGCTATAAATATTTAAATGTACAAAATATCTACAGCTGGGGACAAGATGTCCATTAAAAAATATCTTTCTAAATTTAAGACCAATCAAAAATAACAAAATATAGACGAAATCATTTCATAATTATGGCTAAATTGTTGGCAAACGTAATATCGACGTTGTTAATATCATTAATGGCCCATATGTTATAGTAACTCATATTTACCTTTATTTTATATATATATATATATATATATATATATATGGACACGGTAGTCACGTTCACACACCAAACAACCTTGGAAAAGGATTGAAAAACTTTAATGTGTTATTTTTTGCATCACACAAAAGTCAAAAGTGCATGTTAGAATTGACGGAATTTATCTGGGTTATATCGTGTTACTATCCTTGGTGTGTGAATCTTGACCATCATGTCCATAATTTTTAGATAATAACAAAGGGTAGATAAGGTGGATCGATTTTGACAAAGCTACATTTTTAAATTTGAACAGCCACCATTTCGTCAATATTAAAACTAGAAAATCTACTTGTAACTTGCAAACTATGTGAAATAGGTTTCACAAACACATGATCACACGTAAGATTTCAAGATATCAGAGTACCAGTCAGTGTGTCAGCTTTAAAATTGTTCACAAATGTAAAGAAAACTTCTTAGTCCAACAAAAACATCATTCACAAGTCTCATAAAACACAAAATATCAATATATAAATTCCAATCCCTACTACTTTCATTAACCAATTTGGTTGTAATAAGAAGATCATTAAATAATTTGCAACAACAAAATGTAGTTTATTTCTACCAATCAATAAGTTTAACCGATAAATATCTCAAACTTATATCAATTTATTAAGTAAAAAACAATTAGGATGGTAGCGATGGTAACTAAGAATTTTGAAAATTAAGATTATGATAATTTTGCATAAGATGCGACCAATAATAAAAGCTTAAAGAGAAAAAATGTGTAATAAAAATTGTGAAATAAAAATTAAGAGTAAGAAAAATAAAAAAATTTAAAAAATAGATTTCATATACAAATTAACTGTTACACATCTAAGTAACGGCTATGTCGCTGATGGTTAGGTTGAGGGTTTGTTTGTACACAAATATTGACAACCTAGAATAATCTATATTTAAATTTTATTCATTTTTAATCCTTAAAAATAATAAAAACTAACAGTTTTAATACAATGAGAAATTAAGACAAAAAATCAATCAGAAATTAAAGATTCACTGTTATTTAAATATAGAGATTAAAAAAAGTAAATATAAATTTTAAAAACATAAACGGCGAAAGGGACCAACAAGTCTGTAGATAATAATAGCTTGTAAATGCCACCAAAGATTGAACAGAAATCATCAATCCATTATAAACCAAACCACCTATACTGAAACATAAGTCTAATACAAAATAGTTCTAACATCTATGGTGCTTGTACTTGTCACTGCCAACATCTCATCAAATCAGGGAGTTAATCCTGTTTATTTGGAAGCTTCTGCATTTCTCTTGATGAATGCAGTTTGTCGAATCTCATATGTTGTTTCAGTAATCACTCAGCAACTGGTGCTTGGTTTCCCAAACTTGTTGGAACTATTTTACAAATCGGCATGTTTTCGTTCTTACTCAGAAGTTTCAAGGATGGATGAACCTCAATATCACGCATGAATATCTTATCTTCAATATCTAATTTGCTGATATCCACCTCAATTTTTGAAGGAATGTGCTCAGATGGACAAAGATATTTTAGACTAGTTCTAATCTTATTCAAAACACCACCTGTATTAATGGCATAAAAAGTTTAGACTGTATTAGCAGTAGAACAACATTAAATACTCACTAATATTAAATTTGCAATCAGTTTTATCGCTCCCTACCAAAATAACTAAATCTATATAAGTCAATTGACCCAATATAACAGCAGTCCTCCTATATAACAAGGAAACGTCATGAAGGACTGAAAGTTGGAAAGTTGAATATATCTTCAATATACATTGTAAAAAATATACATTAAAAATATTGTAATTAATATTTAATACATGTTTTGCGTAGTTACTTTGTTGCCTTAAGTTTTTTAGCTATGTTTCCTTGTTTTCTTAATTGAAATTACTTATCCAGGATTACTTGTGCTCCACAGCTCTCTTGTGTTCCATAAAGATGCTGTTATATAGCATTTTGGGGAATCAAAAGATAAAACAGAAGAGTAATACATGAAAATAAGGTAAAAACTGAGAAGATAGATACTTTTTAGGCAGTCAATTCTAATATCTTTCAAATTATTCCAAAACCACGCCACTCCAATAATCCTGTTCGGTTTTACAAACGCAAAAGAAGAGAGGAGACTAACATGGAGGTGCTTTGAGGCTGTGGAAACCATGGCTAAGTGGGCAATGCCATAAATGCTGACCAGTGCGGAGGAGTATAACAAAAGATAGAGGTTAGAAGTTAGTGTGTATTATATAGGCCAAAATAAATATCAGCAGGTATAGAACAAAAACATGAAGGACGGGGGGCATGAGAGCTCAGAAAGAAGAACAGAGGACGTTATGAAATAGAGCCTCTAAGTGCAGGGGAAAGGCCTGGGAGGAAAACTATAATGGCAATTGGCAAGCAATGGGTTCAATCGATTTTAGTCCAATCAAAGGCAACATTAGAATTGAGAGCAAAAAGGAGTTTTAATGATAGATATCCTATCTCTAAATGGGTTTCAACGTTACAGCTGCAACCTCCACAATTTGATGTAAATTCCAGTGTGATGGATGCCAAAATGGCTGGAACGGCAAAACACAAAGCCGCAAAAAAATCAAAATTAATGATGGCTGCTGGTCATAAAAACGCTTCCATAATACTTTACAATTGACTGCTTCATTATATAATTATATATATGTGGCGTGTGTAATTGAAATTGTATCTAAAATTTCAGCAAAGTGACAATCCTGCAATAGAGGTGAGGTTTTGGGTTCAGCTACCCGATACTGCTTTATGGGGTTAATAACGGTGAAAAATAATACAAGAAATGAAAGCAAATCCGCAAGATACTCTCAGACAAAAGACATTTCATACAATCTTAGAAACTACAAGAAAACAGCTACATCTTTATATCATAAAACTTATTGTCATTCTTAAAAGATGCAAAGGAATATTTCAATCCACCTACCCCATTTATTTGCTCCTTTTCCACCTCACCTCACCTCACCACAAACATTTACCGGTCTTATATAACAACCAAAGCTTTTCTCAGTAAGTGGGATCAGCAAAAAATATATTATCATAGTTTGACCTAAAAAAATAGGTCTTTAAACGACAATACTTTTATCCTAGTTTTTAGGTTCTAATTTGCTTTCACTGATGATCTGTAGTGTTTTGATTAAAGGTCGCTGGAAGGTGACAGAAGCAGAAAAGTAATTTGATTCCATCAAGACAAAATCAAATAAAAACTAGAATCATCCTGCTAAAAAATAACTAAATCTATATAAGACATGATTACTAATATTGATGGTTTGAAAGCTCCATATACATATTTCATCAACAAATTCAAAATAAAAATGGAATTACCTTTCTGAAGACCAGGACAAACATCTTCCCCTTTGAAAACAACAGGCACATCAACCTTCAATTCAGTACCGTCTTCTGCCCAAACAAACACCAAATTCAAAATATTCCCACTCTCTTCATCCCTATGAATCTACACACCACAAATATACAAAACCTAAAATCACAATTTCAAATTTTAAATAAAATAAAAAATATGTAACAGACAAAAAAAATGTAAACCTTAATAGGTAGAACAGTTCCACTTTCGAGCAAATGAGTGGATCCGGATCCAGCACGGATTTGTAGCGGAAAACGTGTAGAGCAGAAGAAAGGAATTTCGATTTCATTGAGTACGGCTTTAATCTGCTTCTTCTCGACGGTGAGCAAATGCTTCCTCGACATGGATCGAGCGTCGGAGTTTTTGTCGAGAAGGTTCTGGAAGAAAACGACGGCAGGTATTCGACCTTGCATTCTATCTCTGGCGGCAACTTTGCTTCCAGTACATTCTCTCGGGATTGCTTGAATTGTGTGGTAATGGCTACGGCAGAGTGCTGATAAGGATTGACGGTTTGCCTCCACTGTTCGGAGGTGGCCGCAGGCGGAGCGCCACCATGCCATGATTGGTTTCTCTGTTCCTCACTCTTTGCAGTGCGGTCTTGATCAGGGTTTTAGGTTTTGGGCCGCTTGCTCATTTTCTTGGGCCTGAGCGTTACAATTTGGAAAATTTAGACCTATATCTACCTTTTTTATTTTTTTACATAAATTTTTTAAAATACCCATAGTCAATATTAAAACTAAAAAAATTCGTACGGATAGTTATTTTAAAAAAAAAATCTAAAAATTCTTTAAAATAAAATTTATTTATTTTTTTTTTTTTTATAGTTATTTTAAAGAAAGTAGTTGGGTTTATAGTCAAAATTTAAAAGATGGTTTTTAATCTACCCCTAAAAATTAGAAGGTGTAAATTAATAACTTACACCTCTTTTAATCATTAATAATTAAAATCCAAATTAGAAACTACCCTTTAATTTAGTTCATTTAAAATTATAAAGAGTCTTTGTTTTGTTCAACACTAAAAGGTGTAGGTTGCTGACTTACACCTTCATGAAAATAGGTGAGTTGTAAATTAGGAATCTCTCTTTGTATATATATGAAATTATTCTCATTTTTATTTAAAAGATAAAAAAATATTAAATTTAATTAATCAGTGACAAATATTTATCTTATACATAACTTGTACACTTTAAAGACTTCATTAGTTACTCATTTTTAGAAAAACAACGTGTAAAAAACGAAGGAACGAAGTATAAAAAATTATAGTGAATTTATTAAAATTGATCTCAATTTTATGTCAATGATATTAAAAAAAATGAGAAAATTATTCTCATTTTTTATGTTGAAAATATTAAAAAAAAAATACCAAATTTATTAATGACAAACATTTTTCATGTGTATGAGTTATATGTTCAAACGACTTCTTTTCTGATTTATTTCTAGAAAAAACAACGTGAAAAAATAAAATTAGTGTGAAAAACTTATACTCATTTTATTATAATTTTTTTTACATTTTTATGTCGACGATATTAAAATTACTTAGTTTGGGTTGTGTCCCGTGTATGATTTTTTTTAAGTAGTGTATTATAATTGTTCTTATTTTTATGAATGATATTGGAAAGACACTAATTTTAAATAATTTTTTAATGATACATTTGTCCCATGTATGGTTTTAATAATATATTATAATTATTCTCATTTTTATACATAAGATATAAAAAAATACCAAATATATATTCTGTTACGTATTTTTGTTATATTTATCAGGGATAAATATTGGTCATGTATATTTTATGTATCAATAACAAATATTTGTCTCATATTTTTTTTTTAAAATTGATCAATGACAAATATATGTCTGGTATTTTCTTTTATGTATTAATGACAAATATTTGACCTATTTTTTGTATATTAGTGACAAATACTTGTCTTGCATTATTTTATATTTATTTGTGAGTTTTTTTATATATTATTTATCAAAGACAAATATGTTTCTCATATTAATCAATGATAAATATTTGTCCCATATTTTTCATATATTTA
>JBBPBQ010000002.1:14033585-14140398 GCA_037974755.1 Cicer yamashitae
TATTGTTTACAAAAATTTAAGAAATATAGAAGTTGTATTCTAAATTAGTTTTTAAAATATTTTGTATATATTCATTTATAAAAAAAAAAAACTGTAACAAATGGATGTAAATCATTAAAGAACAACTCAAAAAACACTTAAAGAAATGCAAGTGTTTTTCTTAAATTATTGCTTTAATTTTACATCCATATATAACCATATTAAAAACATCATATTGAATTATTGATTTTTAATAAAAGAATTTAATATATATATATATATATATATTTATGAGTCAAAACAAAAATATTATTTACATAAACCACCTAGAGAAATTTTCTCATTATAAATAGATTATAACAGTTTGTTCGAGACTGTAGCACTGAAGAAGAAGAAGGGGAAATCTCGCGGCTTTCATCACATTTCGTTCGCCAAAGTAATCTCTCTCTTCTCTTCCTTCTTTTCCTAAATAACGGATTTTCATTCACGTTTCTTCCTAAATACCTTAACCATAAACCAGATCAGTGCAACTAGTCACGAGAAAATCAATGTTTTCTTCTTCTTTCATTTTCAAGTTTTTCACTCTTATTTTTTTATTTAAATTTTGAGGGGAAAATGGAGATCCGAGACCAAGTTCGTCGAGAATCTCTCTCTTCAATTACAATCCAATTTATTTAATTATTCCAATTCTTATTATCAATCGTGATAGTCACCACTTGAGTTTTACACTCTCTCTATCTCTTTCGTATCACTGGGTTTAGAAAAAACAAAAAGGATTATAGTCTAAATTATAGTTTTAAAGTGCACTCCGCAAGAAGAATATTGTAGATTTTAAAATCTTTATAATAAGATAATTTTAATTTAGACGGTATTAGCCGTAATTATCTGCAATATAAAGCAATTAAATTACTATCATTAATTCGATTGCTTATTTTTTTTTTGAGGCAACAATTAGCTTAATAGGTAGATTGCTTAATTTAATAACAACAATAAATTTCGTTTTGGATTCTGTATCTATGTTATGTTGAATGAACTATAGTAACTGAATTGTTTAATTTAACCTGCAATTAGGCGATTCTGCGAAGGAAAATAAATGACTACTCATCCATGTGCGGCCTGCAAGTTTCTGCGTCGGAGGTGCGAGGCAACCTGCGACTTAGCTCCGTACTTTCCGCCGGAACACCCGCAACGTTTCATCGGCGTGCACACCGTGTTCGGAAAGAGCAACGTATCTAAGTTGTTGAGTGAACTAGACGCTAAACAACGCGAAGAAGCTGTTAAGTCATTGGTGTATGAGGCAGAAGCGCGTTTGAGGGATCCCGTTTATGGCTGTGTGGGTTTGGTATCAGTTCTTCAACATAGGTTGAGGGAAACCGAGATTGATATCAAGAATGCCAAGAAGGAACTTGCGAATTACCTCCCTCCTGATGTTGTTCAAGTTGCTTTGGCCAATCCTGATGCTTTCTTTGCCCAACAAAACAGTAGAAGACAATTGGTTATTTGTGATACTCAACAGATGCCAATTGCACCTCCTCAGCAGCAGGTTCCCATTGTTCCTCCACAAAATTGCAACAATGAAGGACAGTCGGTTATTCGTCAGCGACCAACTATTCCTTGGGAGAATATAATGGCCCGCAGACGACAGTTCACTATTCGTGATAATTTTCCGCGACCACCTGTTACTCCACCATCACATACTATAAGTGTTGATGGTGGAGAGTTGGTCATGCGTGAAGCTAAGAAGCTTCTAAACATTGCGCAGCTGGGACATGATTCGGTTAGTGGCTGTGATGGCGGACTGGGACGCCAGATCGATGTTCATGATCCTAGTCGTGTTCATGTTCCTATTCGTGCTGTTGTGCTTCCCTTTGATGGGTTTGACAATAGTATCAACGACGATAATCAAAATCACCAGCAAGGGGAACAAGAACAATAGATATATGTTTCAATTGAGCTGCAGGAATATTAATAACCACATCAATGAGAATGAGAATAAGAGTAAAAATAGTTGAAAACATGGTGGTTGCTTTTCTTATATTATATGAGGTAAATTACATTGACTTCTACTAATATTTTCTTAAACAACACAAGCACCCATTCTGCCTTTTTCTATTCTTTGAGTACTTTGTGCACCGACACCGTGTTGCATTTTATGTTATGTTGTCGTTCAACATGGCACTTCTTCTGTATTTGTTATAGTTTTCTTTTAAATATGATTATTTAGCTTATAGAAAAATTGAAGCCGTATTCGAATTGAAGAAACCGAACAATTTTGAAACTCAGTTTCATATACTTGCAATGAACTTAATAATTAAAAAGGGAACTTATCGTGCCACCGTGGAAAGAGAATTTCCAACAATGAGGTAAAGTGGAGGTTAATGGAGATTAAACGGTGTTACAATGATAGGGTGGTGTTTGTCAATTTGATACAAAATAAGGGTGTTTGTGTTTACCTAAAACTCAAACTGGGTGTTTACCTAAAATCAAAGTGGGTATTTGTGTTTTTTAAGAAAACTTTGAAGGAGATTATTGTAGTTTGTCCTATTATATATGTAGCCCTCAAATTGAGCTTATTTGGCTCAATTTTTATAATATTGTTTATTGGTTATGACTTTGAGAACATAGGTAGTTAAATAGAATGGAAGGGAGAGAGAAAAAGAAAAATTTTAAGACATTTATTTTAGAGACTTCTTGTTTTTCTGTATCATTTGTGTTCTTAAAATACAAATTTGGGCGAACACGAGAGTTTTATTGAGTATGATATTATCATCCAATAAAAAATCAATAATAATTAATACAAATAATATAATAATTTTTTTTAATTATTATATTTTTATAATGTGTGTAAAAACTTTAATGATATTTATTTTAAAATAAAGTCAGTATATTAATTAAAGAAAAAGAAAAGAAGGAAGAAAAAAAAGAAAAAAAATAGAAATACGACAAGATTGTTTAGGATTGTACACGGGTTAATTTAGATTTGGCTTGGTCAAAACTGAAATAAAAAATGTGCAAAGAACATTGGATTGGGTATGGTAAAAACTCGTTCATTACAATATTGAGCTGGATTTGGTCAAAACGCTCTTTTTTGAGTTGAATTGAGTATTGGATTACAATTTTTTTTTAAATTTAATTGTTAACGATGAATCATTGGTTCTAAACAAATGACACAACCTTAATTTTCCCTATGAAAATTGTGTAAGACTCATAAAATTGCATAAAATGCTTACAAACATCAAAATAACTAAAGTGCAACATCCTAAAGTAATCACATAATTTTTAGGAACTTGGTCACCTGTGTAAAATAAATTGGGTCTGGTTTTACATAGTAGTCTATTCTTTTTTAGTGATTTACTATTTTGTGAAATCATGATCGTCCATTCACTCTCATTTACCCGACACGAATCAGTTTTTACCCATGTACATCCCTAAGGTTGTCTACGAGGCAAAAAGCATAATGTATGTCATGTAAGAGAGAACCACGTTTAGCTTGTCTATTATTTAGAAGTGTAAGAACCAAACCAATGATATGATGAACCCGAAGATCCAAACCAAATCAATTAAATTGATTCATTTTTTTTTTCATTCTTTGAATATAAACCAAACCAAACCAATATCTATTAGTTCGAATATCAAAATCGAACACATGAAACTTAAACCAAATTATTATATTATATTGTTATATCTTTTATTTCACACTATATTTATATATTTATCTTTAAAAAAAAGTAAGTTACATTCATGTATTTTTTATAATTATATGTTATCTTTTTTTATTGTAGTTTTTATTTGTATAAAAAATCTATAATATTTAAATAAAATTAATTTATTTTAGATTTTTTAAAATAAATTTTTAAAATATCAATATAATCTAATTATACCATTCCGTGTTTTTCGTTTAGTTTGGTTGGGATTTGGTGAGAAAAATTATATCATTGTTTTTAATTGGTTCAGAATTATTTTCTCCAAAAACCAAATCAAGGCAACCCTTTAGGCTCCCATTAATTATTTTGTTCTATTTGTTGCCTCTTGTTTTGGAAACAGTGGCCGAACTTGAGTAGAGTGGCCTGGAAATCCCTATATTTTTTTTTATAAGTTATTAAAATATCTGTGTATAAACTCATTTCATTTTACATGGTATTTCTGTCTCCGTCTCTCTCCCCCTCTTCTCTTGACTCTCCCTTTCAGCCCCATACTCTCCTTCTCGCATCTCTATTATACGGTCTCCCTATTCTCTGCGATCAGTGTCGCCGCTGTCCGTCTCCCCGCACCTCCGTCTCATTTTGCATTCGTAGTGGCCAGTCGCCAGCGTCTCTTGTCTCTTGTCTTGGTCCTTGCAGTATTTCATGTACTTATATTTTTCAGTATTTTACCGATCTTTATCTCTTTTACTATTTGTGTGTTAATTGTGAATTGTTTTAGTTTAAGATTGTGAAGTAGTGTGTGAATTGTATTTGTGATTTTAAGAGTTGTGTATTGTGTGAAAATTGATATCGTGAACTTTAGTATATAAATTCTGACTGGATCTGTGATTGTGAATTTTTTTTATTGTGAACTATACTCATTGCTCAGGAAGTTTTTTACTTTTCCACGTTTTTATCTTCTAAAACAATAATATTATTTTAGAAAAATCTTAAATGGTTAAAAACAGGTTGCTCGAGACGGTAGCAAAGAAGAATAATAAAAGGATATCTTGCATCTTTAATCACATTTCTCGTTTGCCAAGTAATCTCTCTCTACCTTCTTTTATATACTCTCACAGATTTTCGTTCACGTTATTCTTACTTGCTTTCACGTAATCATAAGTAAGATCCAGTGCAACTAGTTATGAGAAAATTAACGTTGCAAATTCTTTTTTAATTTTCAAGTTTTTCTCTTATATTTTTTATTTAAATTTTGAAGGAAAAAAGAGATCCGAGATCAAATCAAGCATCTCTCTCCGCTTCCTCAAATACAATGCATTTGTTTGTTCAATCCAATTCTTATTATCTGGATTATTATTTTAATAAATCAGGGTAGTTATCACTTTAGTTTTTCTCTATCTGTATATCTCTGTACAGAGGATTATAGTATATATTATTGTTTTAAATTATTGTATGCAACCGCAATAAAACAATAAAGTCTACATATTCTTGTTGGGTACAAATATAGTCTAGATATTCAATTCAAATAAATTAAATTATTATCATTAGTTTGATCTTTTTTTAGGAAGTAGTTAACTTATTAATAGACAGATGACTTAATAATTTAACTTGGCCCTGTTTTTTAGGAAGTAGTTATAGACAGATCACTTATTTTAATAACAACAATAAATTTGGTTTTTTATAATTCGTATCTATGTTTTGTTGAATGAAGTATAGTAACTGAGTTGATTAATTTAATTTGCACTTATTGATTTAGGTGACACTGCGAAGGAAAGAAATGGCTATTGATCGTCCATGTGCGGCGTGCAAGTTTCTGCGTCGGAAATGCGAGGCAAACTGTGACTTAGCTGCGTACTTCCCACCGCAACACCCACAACATTTCAAGAACGTGCACGCCGTGTACGGAAAGAGCAATGTATCGAAGCTTTTGAGTGAACTAAACGATGAACAGCGAAAGAAGCTGTTAAATCATTGGTCTATGAGGCAAAAGCGCGTTTGAGGGACCCTGTTTATGGGTGCGTGGGTTTGGTGTCAGTTCTTCAACAAAGGTTAAGGGAAATCCAAAGTGATATCGAGAGTGCCAAGAAGGAACTTGCGAATTACCTCTCTCCTGATGTTATTCAATTTGCTTTGGCCAATCCTGATGCTTTCTTTGCCCAACAAAACAAGCAACACTTTTCTCCGCAGACGGTTACTCGTAATACTCAACAGATGCCAGCTATTTCTCCTCAGCTGTTTATTCGTGATACTCAGCAGATGTCAATTTTCCCTTCACAAAATTTCAACGGTGGAGGACAGTTGGTTAATTGTGACACTCAACACATCCCAACTGTTCCTTCACATAATAATGGAGAAAATTTGGTGTTTCATGATACTCACCAGACGCCAACTGTTCCTCCAAAGAATGATGGAGGAAATTTGGTCATTGGCGACACTCAACAGCAACAAACTATTCCTTCGGAGAATATAGTGGGTCGCAAAAGGCATATGACCAGTCGTCATAATTTGCATAGGCGAAAGTATCTCAACGACCGCTTTGACTTTAGTATCCATGATGATTTATTTAGTGATGATGGTGGTGGTTGGTGATGGTGATGGTGATGGTGGTGGTGATGGTGGGCTATGACACCATATGCGGGTTCATGATCCTAGTCGTGTGCATCTTCGGTTAACATTTGATGGTTTTGACAATAGTAGCAGTTTCGATTACCAGAATCAGCAACAAGGGAAATACGAATAATAGAAAACATAGTGGTTGTTTTATTCATTTTATAGCTGTGACAAATCATAGTCTTAGCGAACTATTATCTGCCTTATTATCTTTCAACACCTTGTGAATATGAGTATTATTATTATTATTATTATTATTATTATTATTATTATTATTATTATTATTATTATTATTATTATTATTATTATTATATTATTGAAGTAGAACAAGGATCCTTAAATTGCACTTCTTTAAGTTGATTTGGCGGTGCAATAGTAGTTAATTAGTGCTCACTTTGATATTTACACAAGCCACCGTCTAGGAGTTCTCTATTGATTCTATTGATGTGATTGCAATTTGTTAGTTTTTTTCTTGTGACCAGTGTTTTGAAAACGATCCAAATTGTATAGTTTAACCGAAAATTGAAATAAGTTGAACAATGACTTGAACCGATTCGATATATTCGGTTCAATTTTTAAAGTATATTTTTATTTTTTAAATCTAAAATACCTAATTTAAAATGACTTCCCCTTCGGGACAATTATCATCTCCTTTGACCACGCCATCTTTACCAAAACACCCTTCTTCCATCAATGATATAGTAATAAAGCATGATTCACAAACACTGGCCGTTAAATATACACACCCATACATGGTCCTTGACCCCGAGATCGTCCTCTCTTTTCTTTCCCATTATGAACCAAAACCACTTTTTAATTTTCTCTATCCATTAGAAGCCAAAACCCCTTAATTGGTTGGTTGTGGCCGTACCTTGACATTATTAACACACACATACGTACAACACATTGCATTCCCAATCTAATTAATCCACACATTTTTTTCAAACCGTTTAATCTATGTATTAAACTATTCAAGTTGGTCTTCCACAAATGATGGCGAGTTACGTGGGTGTACAAAATCCGGACGCGACCCATCAACCAGATCAGTAAGGTTTGAATCGGGCCGATTTGACCCAGTCGAAAAAGAAAATATGGACAAAAAACTAAGACAAAACATGAACATATTAAAAAGAAATATTGAATTTGAATTACTTCTCGAGTTATTCGTTCTATCCCAAAATATTTTATGAACAAATAATTATTTTATATATTATTATTATTAATATTAATTTTACTATAACTAAAAAATAACTAAATCTAATCTCAAATTATAATTATAGTCTTAGAGTCGAATAAGAAATGGATTGTATCGTAAAATATTTTTTGACCACCAATATTTTTTTTAGGTTTTCATAGATTCTCTCCACGGGAGTTAAGTCTATTTGAGATGTGTCAAATACTAAATGTGAATATCTCTTACAACAGATATTCGAACTCGGGTTTCTCACATTGTGGGAGTCTAGTTTTTTTCGCTAGACGCAATCTCTAATGGTAGACCATCAACCTTTTTATTAAAAAGAGAGTGGTGAGTTTAGTTACCTATTGTTTGGTGGTGTTTGTATAAGTAGTCTAACTTTTCTTAATTAAGTTTTTTAAGCTTCATTCTCCATGTATATATATATAAAAAAAAAAAGCTTTGACCATTTTTCCTTACGACGTGTAACATGCTATATTATATGAGTTATTTCTTGATTAATTTTTTAAAAATATTTTATATATTACTATTAAGTGACTTGTTTTTGATATAAATCTAATCTTGTCTTTGTATCATCCCGTCCTTATTAGATTTGTATTTCATTGGGTTCGATCGGATTAAGGGTCAGGTTCGAATTTAAAAACCGACCCATCCTAATTTTAGGATCGAATTACAATCACATCTAACCCGTCATTTGTACATCTCTAACAAGTTATGGTAATGTTGATTGAGCTTGCTCCATGTTGGTCCACAATTAAACAAAATAATTTAATTTATATACACTGTAACTGTTAAAAGTTTTTACAATGTCAATCAATCACAACCGTTAGATAATTAATAATGATCGATTTTTGTCATTTCTACTTATAAAATTACCCACATAATTTATCATGATTTACCGAATATGTAATACTTTTTACACTGTCAATGCAATAAAATTAAATTATAAATAAAATGATCTATAAACCATAAAAAAAGTTAATAAAATAGTCACTCTTTTGTAAAAAGAAAAAAAATTGGTATTATAAAAAACTTGATATTTTACAAAAGGTTTAATTGTAATTTTGATATCTCTATGTTGATCAATTCACGTAATTGGTCCTCCTATTTTAAAATTCGACAATTTTAATCTCTTGACGAGTCTTCATTAGTTCTTGTTTTTAAGCATTTTCTTCTTAGTTTTATTTGAAGTTTTATTTTATTTTCTTATGATTTTATAGCCATTATAATAAAGAAAATTAATTTTAACCTCTTTGAATTAGTTTGGAAGTTTTGCTACTAACCCTTTATAATCAGACAAATTTTCAAAGTATTTCTTTTCTTCTTGTTTTGATGTTACAAGTCAATTACATTAAGGAACAAGCACTCGAGAAAGGGTTACCGTAGACACAAGATAGTTTTTAATGTGCAAAATTACCTTTTATTGGAGTTTGGAGCACAATAAACTCTAATAAGATTATATAATAATTGACTATATATAAGGTTATATAAAACTTGAGTTATATATCTTAAATGAACATATAAAACTTAAATGAACCTATAAAACTTGAGTGATTGTGATAAGGTTGTATAATAATTGACTTTATATAACTTAAATAAACCTATAAAACTTGAGTGATTGTGACATTTGTCGGTCTCCCTTGACTCCACCCTTGTTTAGACATTAAACTTAAACACACATTTAAAAGATTAAAAATAAAATAAAATTAAGTAATATGTATTTTTAAAATAAATGATATGTATTTTTGTATTTGTGTGCCAAAAATGATGTATTCAAATAAATATGTCAACATTTATTGTGTGCCAAAATCAGGTACTCAAATAAATGTCAACATTTAATGGCTTTGTATTTTTCTTATTTTCTTTTTTATCTTAGAAGAGATAAATTTTACCATAATAAACTCACACATGTGTGAGATTTTGAATTCGGAACAAGACATATAATCTAATAATATCGGCATTTATATAAAAAAATTATTTTTCCTATTTATAACGCAGATAAGTCAACAAATTGATCAACACAATTTAATATAGTTATTTAACTAGGGAAACAAATTAATCAACACAATTTAATATGAAAAAAAATATTTTGTTAACTACAAAAATATGTGGTCTTACATTATCCAACTCTCACGATTTTAGATCCCAAATAATAAATTTATTTTTCTCATCTGCTTAGTACGATGTTTGATCCTATTTATAAAAGAAAAAGGAAACATCAAAATTAATGTATTTTTAATTGTTTTAATTTTTTGATCCTTTTACAAATATATTTTATTAAAAAATACGAATAATTATAAAATACAAATATTTTAAATAAAAATATTTAAAATTAATTTGTATAATAAATACATCTTAGTCATAAATATATAACACAAAAAATTCTCCAATTTTTCTTATAAATAGAGTTAGAAGGATTATTAATTATAGTAAAAATTTAATTACTATAGATATATAAATTAAATCTTTAAAGAAAAAGAAAAGAAGGAAGAAGAAATGAGAAAAATAGAAAGACGACAAGATTGCTTACTAGGCAAGAAGCAGAATGTACGTCATGTCAGAGAGAGAACCAAAACGGCGGCGTTTAGCTGTCTACTACTTCGTTCCATTTTACCAATTTGCAGTTGCTTCCATTCCAACCCAATCCAAATCACCACTTATTATTTTATCTATCTATTCCATCACCAACAAACCATTTCTCAAATCAAAACGTTGCCGTTTTCCACTCCCTAACTCAAATAGTCGCTCACCAAATACTAGAATCCTCTCTTATCTTTATTATCGGTTCGGTTTTTTGTGATGGATCGGGCCGCGATGACGGTTGGACCGGGCATGGACATGCCGATCATGCACGACAGCGACCGTTACGATCTAGTCCGCGATATCGGCTCCGGAAATTTCGGCGTTGCAAGGTTGATGCAAGATAAACAAACCAAAGAGCTCGTTGCCGTTAAGTATATCGAACGTGGCGATAAGGTTCAATACTTTAATTAAGAACTTTACTTTTTTTTTTTTTGATTCTGGATAAAAGGAAAATTAAACTGATTTTATTTATTTTATTTTATTTTTATGGTGTTGTTCTATTTGTTGCCTCTTGTTTTGGAAGTGTTTTTCTTTTCCACGTTTTTTCTTTTTATCACATGATCGTCGTTTTTGCTTTTAATTGTTGGGTGAGCTTTTAGTTATTGTTGACGTGACGTGGAATGCTATTTATATCATATTTTGTGTTTCCATTTTTGTTTAAATACTAATGGATTTTGATTTTATTTTTAGCAAAAAATTTCCTTTACATCATCGGTTACGCTCAGCGGTTATAGTTTCATAGATGAGTTTAGTTTATGAGGGTCAATTAGTATTCATTAAACGAAAATGAGTTAATTTTTGGATACTACTTTATGATTTTGTTAATAATGGCTTTGTTCACGAGTTGTTTCTGGTTTGGCAAATTTGCCTTTCAGTTGGTGAGAAATTGAGAACTCTGCAGCACCGGCACATTCATTACATTCAATCAATTCATTTTCTCAAATTATTATTGGGGTTGACGTGTCAGTACTCAGCGTTGTGTTCGGTGTCCGTGTCGGTATTCGTGCTTCATAGATTGAGAATGATAGTTTGGTTTAGTTGTATTTCTGGTTTAGAGATTCAAAGTTGAATTGTGGAACACTGGAAATTGTTGCCAATAACTATGATTTCTAAAATGAAACTTTATTATGCAATTTTTGTTGTCATTTATTAACTTTATGTTCTGAATGATGGATTTGTCTTTTTTCTTATATCATGTTATTGTGTGTCATAGATTGATGGAAATGTCAAGAGAGAAATCATTAATCACAGGTCTCTGAGACACCCTAACATTGTTAGGTTTAAGGAGGTTAGTATATTTTTATATTCTTTTACAGGCAGAAGGGTAATCACATATATGTGTAATGATGCTCTGTAAAATTTTACTCAGGTCATTTTAACACCTACTCATCTTGCCATTGTAATGGAGTATGCATCTGGAGGAGAACTTTTCGAGCGCATCAGCAATGCTGGCCGTTTTTCTGAGGATGAGGTTCTCATTAAGTTTTCTTACTTTTTTAGCACCTGTTTATTCATAGAGAGCATGATTTTGGATTTATAATATGTTGCCTATACAACAAACGTGGTAATCAATTGACTTGATGCAGGCTCGTTTCTTCTTTCAGCAACTCATATCTGGGGTCAGCTATTGCCATGCAATGGTAATTAAACTTTTTCTATTCTCTGCTGTATGATCTAAATCGTGTTTACCCTACACCAGAATGTTGTATAGGTAACAATTCACTCTTCTAAACATTATGCCTGACACATCAGTCTTATGTGTATGTGTCTCTTCATGAAGCAAGTATGTCACCGGGACCTGAAGTTGGAAAATACTTTGTTGGATGGGAGCCCAACTCCTCGTCTGAAGATATGTGATTTTGGTTACTCCAAGGTAAGCGTATATTTATCTCACTAGTACTTCATGGTTTGAGTTCTGTGCTTTGCTGTGTTTGGTTGAGTGAGTAATGTTACATCCAACTACTTCCTGTGTCTGAGTGTTTTTTAAGTTTTTTTTGTCGCTTTTGTTCTTCTGTTGTGGACTGTGATAATGATGGAATTGGATAGGTCCTTAAGTTACTAAATTATAGTAATTTCAGTAGTTTCTGCTTCGTTATGCATTCTCACGTGCTAGAGTTTAGCTTGTCAAAAGCTGTAAGCATGTAAGGTTGTCATATGAAGCTTTCATTAAAAAAACTAATGATCCATCTATTACCAAGTGATGAATGGGGTGATAATCCACTTGAGAGGAGGCAAAAGAACTTCTGATGACTGGCATAGTGGTATACCCCCAATCCTTGCTGTATTCCAATTTTCGAGTCTGCTTCTGCTTGAGTCTATGTTTCCCATTTAGGTGCATGAAAAACAATGTAATGTTTTCTGGTATCTTGGGAAATCTACCGTGTGTTGCACCTTTTTTGGTGGTGTTAAGCTAATTCAATGGTTGTTTGGTTCAGCTTAATTTTGTGGAGATAATTGGTTTTGTATTTTTTAAAAATCCTTCCGGGAAGCTGGAAAAAATAATATTCCCAAAATAAACAAAACTAAACACCTATGAGATTTACTTGAATTTTACTGTCATCCTTTTAATTCTTTATTTTTTCAATTTCCTTCTTATGAGATACTACTTTAATTAAGTTTTTTATGTTTTTGTTATAACTTGGAATCTGATTAATGGTATTATTTTCAGTCTTCAGTGCTTCATTCACAACCGAAGTCAACTGTGGGGACTCCGGCATATATTGCTCCAGAAATATTACTGAGACAAGAGTATGATGGAAAGGTAGAGTTGTTTTATTTCATGGTATTATTCTTTAACTGTAGAACTATTACCGACCCATTTGATTAAATGAAGAATTCTATTGTCAATAACTTGTCATGGTTTGTATGCTTCTGAGTTCTTGATTGTTTCCTCTTTATGGAACAAAACCATGATATTTGGATAGCCAATCTGTTTGCACCTAATCCAATGGTCATTTTGGTCTGCTGTCCAGACCATTTTTTCTTTCTGGTTGTCATTTCCATGTAATTCAGGTCTTCTTGGTACTAGTTGAAAATAAGAGGGTAGGAGGTAAGTTACATTCTAATCTTGTTGTGCTTGAAAAATTATTGAAGACTCTTATTCTAGTAGTATCTTTTTGTTCGATAAAAATTTCCGAGTTCAAAATGTACTTAACAATAATAATAATAAAATGTTATCAATTCACCAAAAAAATAAAATAATACAATGCTATGTTATCTTGCATTTAATATCAGATTGCAGATGTTTGGTCTTGTGGAGTAACCTTATACGTGATGCTAGTGGGATCGTATCCCTTTGAAGATCCTGATGAGCCAAAGGATTTCAGGAAGACAATACAGGTACATAGATCTTAAGACATTTATTCTTTTTCTTCATGAGTAGTGTCTGATTGTTAGAGTACTTGTGGTTGCTTCCTTGCAGAGAGTACTCAGTGTCCAGTATTCCATTCCGGACGTTGTTCAAATATCTCCAGAGTGTCGCCACCTTATCTCAAGGATCTTTGTTTTTGATCCTGCAGAGGTACTTTCTATTTCAAATAACTGACTTAACTTTGCATGCATATATAAATTATAAAATACTCCCTCTGGTCCTATATATAAGAAGAAAAAACAAAAATCACCAAGACCAAGAAAGTTTATTTTATGTGTTAGTTTTAAAAGTTTTTGACTAAAATAACCTTGACAATAAATGTTTTCACGCCTACTAATATGAACATTAATTGTGTTTGTAGTAAAAATAAAAGGATATAAAAGACATTTCAACGATAAATACATCTTGAAACTTGTAACTTTCTCTTCTATTAGAGACCTTAATTTTCTCCAAAATTTTTCTTATATAAAGAATCAGAGGTAGTATAATGCGTGATAATAGAAAACAGGGCAAAATGTTGAATGCATATTGTGTGACTTAGGCCTATTCCCTATTGACTGCAACATAGGGATTTAAATTCTACTCTTGCTAGTCAAATCTTTTATCGGAATCTTATGCCTTGGACTTTTGTACGTGACAGAGAATCACCATGCCTGAAATTTGGGAACATAAATGGTTTCTGAAGAATCTTCCCATGGACCTCATGGATGAGAAGATAATGGGTAACCAATTTGAAGAGCCTGAGCAACCAATGCAGAGCATTGATACAATAATGCAGATAATTTCAGAAGCTACTATACCAGCAGCTGGGACCTGTTCTTTAGACCAGTTTATGGCAGATAACATCGATATGGATGATGAATTCGATGAATTGGAATATGAATCCGAGCTTGATATAGACAGCAGTGGGGAGATAGTGTATGCCATATATTAATTTAATCATACCGAGTACTTCACAAAGACAACATGTTAAAAGAGCATTTATGGCATTTTCAGCCTCATGGAAAGAGATATATGTGATGCCTACATTTTCTGTAGATTAGTATGGATAATAGTAATACAAAGAAGTACATGTTAATTTTTATGTGTGCGTGCTTGGAGGATCATGCATCCACATCATTTAAGAGTATCGCCTTTCTTGAAGTGGGGTTGGATGTTTTCTTACATGCTAAAAAAGGGTACTTGCTGGTTAAGGGAAGACAAATGATTGTTATCCTTTACTCACTTTTTGGTGAATACTTGCTTAATATATTATTATATTTACACCAGCCTTTTTGTTGCTTAATTGGCCATTAGGTGAATCATATTTCATGGCCATGCTTATATTATATATGCACCAACACCATGTAAACACTTTTTATTCGACACTTCCTTATTTTGTGTATGCGTGTGTGTGTACATGTGTGGATTTTTCAGGTTTTGCTCCAATTCTAATAGCTGTACGTACCTCTTCAATTCCATGCCTGTGAATTCACTGAAGTTATTAGTACAACTAAGACGGAAATTGAAAATACTATTTGTCAAACAATAGTACATGCACTCATTTCGCCCTTTGATTTGTATTCTTAATGCTAATTGTAATAATAGATTGAAGGTCAAATTGGTATTTCTCAGCTTTTTGAGAAACTTTTTCTTTTAGAAATTGGCAGTTTCAGCAATGATATTTCTGTTTGGTTTAACCAACTTTAAAATATTTCTTAAACTTGTTAAATAAAATTATGTTTGTCAATTCTCCTCAAACAAATGGATATAGTAATGTTGCGATTAAGCACTGCAGTTTCAAATCAAGGACGTTGGAATTATGCACCGTAAAACTAAGAGAGATAGAGGAGTCATGTTAGGTATATGGAGTCGCGGTAGGTATATGGTGACAGTAGGATGTGCAGTTTTTTCTTTTTACAAGGGTATTTTGATATTTTCACCTATAGAAATTTTTTGGGAGGGTGACTGCGGCCACGATTAGTCTCACCTAAACTTTGCTACTAGTTACAACTGCATCCACAACCGCATTTGCAACCGTAATAACAATTTGAAATCATGAGAAAAACACCATGACAACATGGTCAATAGAGATGAGAATATGTCAGACTGACCGCAGAGGTCTACGATTGCCTGCGACGTAGCCTATGTCAAGTCCAACCAAACTTTTCTTTTAAACAGACAAGGTTAAGACTTCTAAAAAACTTATTTAGTTAAAAATATCATGCTACAAACCATATAACAAACCTATTAGGACGACCTATTTAAATAAATATAAATGATATTTTTTTGACTACTATAAATATTATATTAAATTTTGATCTTTTTGTTAGTTATTAAACTTTTAGTAATTTACACATTGACTTTATTTAATTTTTGACATATTTAAATGTATTATTATAAAATAGAATTGAAGTATTATGTGTATAAAGTCATATTCTTCAAAATGTCATGTTAAATATCAAAATAGAATTTAATTTTATTGATATGTTAACTCGTTAATCTACTTAAAAATGTTTGATTACTTATTCAAAAATGTTAAAATGAAATAGGCTTCTAAGCAGCCTAATAAACTATATCAGACTTCTATCGAGGCCAGACTCAGACATAAAAAGTAAACCTATGACAAACAATGAGCCAAGTTTAAGCCTTGAATATTTTGACATGCCAAACTCAGGCTTAACAGAAGCTAGCTCAGCCTAGTCTATTCCCATGCCTAATGGACAACAAGCAAGTTACATAACAGATGAATGCTAAAAGGAGCATCACCAAATTCTAGATAACATTAACTAACTGAACTAATAAAATCATAATCTGCATTTTGCTCTATTAAAGAATGATCCTAAATAGCTTATGGCTAAAATTTGACCTAATCACTCTGAAAAGTAAACCAATCCTTGTAATTTGTTCCACGGTTAAAAATGATCAAAAATCTGTGCATCACTTTGTTTTATTCCAAATCCAGATCATGTTGAATCAAAATTTGTTCTGAATACTTCTGCGCAGACCCAACAGAAGCCGCAATCCATGTGCAGAAGTTCATCATTTCCCTAAACATCTGATAATACACCCAAATTACATTCCATCAAGCCTGCATCAAACATGATTCTTGTTTTGCAGGAATTGGCCAAAATGGTGATAACTCAACAACTTTTCCTATTATTAACAGTGTAGGCGACTCCAACCCTGTGGATGCAATTTTCTCAGGAAGGTCCTTCAGTTCTGCAAACACCTGCATGATTTCAAATATAATGTATGATCAGTCATATTGGACATGGCATCCTAAAATGTTGATCTCAGAAGAGATGGATTCTTATTCTACAATCATGTTTACTAATCATTCCAATGTCAACTATCATTCTGAAGTGCACAATAAAATCCTGCCCTCAAAGAAGTTCACAGAATAAAAAAAGACATCTACAAATCCTTGAAAGAAGTGTCAGTCATTTGTCCATGAGGTGTCACCTCAATGGTAAGAGTTTGATCTTGTAATCAAGGGACATAGTTCAAATCTCTCCAAAAATGCTAGTAACACACTCTCTTCTATTAGTTGAAATTCACATAAGTCCCACCAAATTGTGTGGGTCCCATTTAAACTTATTGGAACCCACATAAATTTTAACCAATAAAAGAGTGTGTTTGGAAAGTTTGTCTTGCTAACATTATTCTCAATCTTTTATCATTAAGTATCCTGTAAACAATTATTTTGTCAATATTATTGAAAGTAAAGGCAACACAAATAAAAATTTGGATAATAGTACGTTTAAATAAAAATGGTCATTATATTATAAACCAAAGTCCTCTAAGTTTTAATTATATCAATAAATGTGATTACGTCAAAAAAACAAAAACAAATAATTAGTAACTCAATAATCAACTTAACAAAGAAAACAGTTATGTTGTGAAAAGGCAGACATGATCAATCTTACTGTGCGTTGCTGCAGTGTGGTCCCTCGCTCAATGGCAACAGCCGGGGTCTGAGGCGACAAACCATGATACATTAATTTCTGTGAAAGGGAAGGGAACGTTGACAAGCCCATATAAACCACCAAGGTAGAATCAGGATCAGCCGCATTTTCTGATACAAATAGAGGATCGGTTCCTCCTTTCCTTGAATGCCCCGTGAGGAATCTCACACTATTTGCTATACCACGGTGAGTTAATGGAATCCCCAACTCTGCTGCTATTCCAGATGCTGCAGTTATACCTGCAAGCAATGAGAAATTGTAACAAAACCACCACCATTTCAATTTCACCTTCCTTATCTTTAAGAAATGATAATTAGATCAAAACAAAAACAGGTGCAGGCCAACATTTTAAACTTTCATTTTGCATTCCTTTTCAATGATCTAGTATACACTATATGGAAGACAGACTCACTTGACAAGTCGCAGTTCATTTTAATGCACATGGATATATTGTTTTATAATGTAGAAAAATTAACTACTTTTCTTTTTGCTACCAGTTATATAAAGTTTATGATATGTCTGTTATAGATTGATTGATGAGAGATAACCAGTTCAGATTTCAATAACTAACCATTTTCCATAATAAACCGGTCTGGTGAAAATGAAAACCCATTTTTTCCCACTTTTGTCTACTTTCATAGAATTCCATATTTGCATTTAGTCAGTGTTAGGATATAGAAATAGGGATAATAGGAGTTTGTTAGTGGTGGTGTTCCTAGGTTGTTAGTAGTTGTATAGGTGTAACTGTTTTAGTGTTTGTTATTAGTTAGTTTAGTTACCTGAACCTAATCCTTATCCTAATGTATTGGAAGTCTTTAAATAGAAGCTTCCACCCCTTTAAAAATCATCTTTTATCAACTTTAGAAATTGAGTGGTGTAAACCATTGCAGGAGCGTATCCGCTCTTGTGTATCATTTTCTTTGGAGAGATTCTCTCATATTATTTCTTATCTGTTTTTTCTAAATATTAGTGTTCTTCCTCTAAATCATTGGAATCCAATTCTTGGGTTCCTAACAGTCAGTCATACTCATTCCTACAATTTTAATAAAAGAACAATGAGTGTTTCACTCTATCAAGCACAAACAGATACACGCACACCAGACACGACACTGATACTGATATATAGACACTAGTAATAATCTAAGACAATAAAAGTGATTGAATATTACCACATGTATTGGTGTTGGACAATGACACGTGTTGGTGCTAGATAGGACTTTAATGCTCATTACCAATATTTAAACCAATATAAATGTGAGTGGTAGTGGATTGGGAAGAATAAATGTGATGGGGCGTGTGAAAGAAAGGGAATAAAGATATAAAGTAAGACAAGAAGTTAGTGTCAAAAAAATCAGGAATCTTAAGATAAAACTTTTTGCATAAAATAGCATTTTCAGACACATACACACACAAACACAACAATGGAGCAATAGTGCCACTTGACATTGATGATGATTCAAACTATTAACAGTTTCAGCACGATAAAGATAAAACATCAGCAGCATACCTGGAATAACTTTCACATGGATACCTTGCTGTTGCAAAAAATCCATTTCCTCTCCACCCCTTCCAAACACCTACAAAAACCAAACAATAAAGCACAATAAGACATTCACATTCAACATATGTGCATCATACAAGCCATTACACTCTAATCCTTCACCAATATCCTACACTAAACAATGCCAAACAATGAACCACGGACACCAAATACGACACAAACCCTGGCAAATATACACTAGTAATTATTTGAGAAAACAAAACTAGTAAAGTGATTGAAATAACGAAATGTGTTTCTGTCGTACGAGTATCAATGTCAGACACTCGAACATACTTTCAACCTGAAGTACTGGTGTTACATAGACAATTCCAAATGAAAACTCACCAATGGATCACCCCCTTTAAGTCTCACAACAGTAGCACCAGCTTCTGCAAAACTCAAAAGCAACTCATGTATTTCCTCCTGCCACAAGTTCACAAATCAAACAAAAACAAAAAATTCATTTCATCAGTATCAAGTAAGCAAAACAACTATATCCCAACAAAATAAAACTCACCCAAATCCAAAAATAAAAAAGGAAAAAAAAAAAAAACAAAATCCTATAGTAATTGAAATGTAATCATAAAAAAATTTGGCTCAAGCAAATAACCAATAACAAAGGAGAAAAATGCAAAAGTGATAATGAAAAGGGAAAAAAAAAACGAAATCCTATTAGGATATAATAATTGACATGCAATCATAAATTTTCAAGCTTAAACAAATAACAAACAAAAAAATTAAAACAATCCCATTTGAAAAAACAGAAAAAAGACATTAATTTTATAATTCACCTGAGTTCTACTATGGTATCCAGCAGTTTTTCCAACATAAAGAAGTTTAGCAAAAGGACCAACCAAATCCAAAACATCATTAGAAACCAACCTATCATACAACAACAAATCAGCACTTTTAATAACTCTAACAGCTTTAAGAGTCAACAATTCAGGATCACCAGGTCCTGTTCCAACCAAAAACACATCTCCAGGAACACACTTCCCTTCACTACACTTCCCTTCACTTTCCCTCTTCTCCTTCAATACCTGAAGAAGCTTTTTCAGCTCTGGAAGTTGTGAAGCTATGTCATCCTCTCTTATTGAATCAGTAAAAGGGGTGTGATTACACGACGTCGTTTTTTGATAAACCCATTGGTCTCGTTGGTATCTTCCTTTGGAGTGTTTTTCTGTGAAGGGTGAAGTGGTGCAGTTGAGTGAAGAAATGGGATGGCGTTGGTTGTTGAGAAAATGGTGATTTGTGTTGAGAGGTGAACGTAGAGAGGAGAAAGATGGAACCTTGTGAAGAAGAGCCATAAGGGGTTGTTTGGTTAATAATAAAAGTGAGAGAGGCTTTAATTGAATTTATATAAATGTGATAGTGGAAGTGTTTGAATTGGATTTTGGAGAGTTTCAAGAGACAGTGTTGGAGTTGTTCTTCGCCTTTCGGCTTTGCGAGGGACACTTTGTTTGTTTAAGGGAAGCTGAACTTTCTATACAATTAAATCTCAATCATTAATAATTAATGGTTATATAAAAGACAAATATAATATTTATTTGGTTTATAATATAGACCAATAATAATTAATGGTTAATATACTATTAGCTTTATACTTATATTACTACATTTTAATGTGTGGGTTTTTTTTCATAATATTTTATTTCTTTTTATTTTCTCATAATTTTTAATGAGTAAAATATAATATAAAACATTTAATTATAAATTAATTGATAAAACCGTTAAATATATTTTTAGAAGGTCTCAAATCTTATTCAATTATTAAAATATAACTAAAGTTTTAACATAATAATACAATAGATAAAATTTAATATATGAATTACTTTTAATTACATTCTCCAAAACATTCTACATATTCTCAAATTTGTATTTATAAACTCATATATAATAATTACTCAAATAAACTCACTTGAAAAAAAATACTCTACAAACAAAATTAATAAATTATATAATTTTGGAATTTTAAAATCTTATTTACAATAATACTAACATGTTAAAGTCAATTTGCGCAATGCGCGGATCATATTCTAGTCAATTTTAATAGTAAAATCAATTATATTCAATAGTCCCTTGAAGATGTTAAAATCAATTTTCTGCAGTCATTCGTTAACAATACACCATGTATCACTCTCCTGGGATGATGAAAAAGGAATTTCAAAGTTGTAAAAGGACTAATTTGATCACTTTATACCTAAATATATATATATGCATTCCCTACTACCATACAACAATGCATAGTGCAAAGGAGCTTAACATTTTTAGATCTAATGCATTTAAAGATGGAAAGGTTTGATAGACTCTCTGTCACATAATCTGTGATACCAGTATCTAGAATTCATTATGCTAATTTGGATGTGAAATTACCTGAAATGGTTGTTTGTTTTTTAGTAGAAAACTCACAAACAAAAGAAGTTGTGACTGGTTGTTGGTTAACATTGTACTTCATACTCATATTGGACTATGTAAATAGATTAAGAGGCTACTAAACTTGCTTAAGATTGAATTTAGATATTTGTTGCTCATTTTCCAAAGCCAATTAAGAGCAAGATCTCCTGGTGGCTCAGAAGTGCTCTTTCAGAGTTGAGAAAGTATAGTGAGATTAACCTGCTATGTTACCGTGTATGAAACTTGATAGAAAGAGAAAAGAAAATAATTGAATTGATTGACAGAGAACGGTTGATACAAACAATGTATTTATACAAGGTGCCAATGTGACACTTTTTGAGATAATTTGCATAACTTCTAACATCCATAACTAACAAAGTTAACTAAATTATCTATTCCTACACATCATTGCTTAGTAAATTATTTCTTTGGAATAAGTGACTATTTCAAATTGCAGTGGCTGAGTCTATCTTACAAGATACGTCGCACACGTTGCTACAAACGTTATCTTTTTTTTTTTCTTCGTTTCATTTTGGTAAAGAAGGTATTGAAGCTCATATACCCGAAAAATTAAACAACTACGAGACAAGAGGATAAGCCACCTAAACTAAGCAACCAAGCTTCTTGCCACACATGTTTTCAAGTAGGGAGAAAATTTACACGATTGAATAGCATAAACCACATTTGTCAAGACACCAATCAGACTAAAAATGGAGGGACAAAAGATAAAATTCAAAAGGGATCAACTAAGAAAAAACACTTCAACAATTTATTGGGCACCAACTAACTTTATTTGTATCCATGACATTACACAACAAATAATACAAGCAGCATATATGAAATCTCCTACCTATTTTAAGCAACAAAGTAGTAGCAAAAGTATTTACAACAAACTTGATACTACTAGAGAACCTTATAGAAACATGAATTAGAAACAATACAAGGAGGAGGTTTCTTATTATTTTTTAGATTAAAAAAAAGTTTAGGTAAGTTAGTTTCCAGAGACTAATAGAGATACTTACAGATTACCTACCAGCGAGGCACGTTGACAGCGGGAGTTGAATCTACACCCTTGTAGGGTATGAGTCAACTCCTTACCATCTGGAACAACCTTTGTTGGCTATTCAAATAACACAAACAGTGATACAAAATTCATTCAAAGAAGAGGTCTTAGGTGATCATTTATTGAAGCCAATTTAAATTAACATCAACATGAGGAACCTCTATCTTCATATTGGGAAGCATAGGTTGGAAACCTTCCCATGAAGCAGCCGTCTCTTCGTCGCATGTTATCACCTTCAAATTCTGAAGATTGACGACCGAGAATGGCAATACAGTACTTGCACAACTTGCCATGTACAGATTTCTTAGATTGCGAAGATTGCCAAATTCCTCAGGTAAACTTGAAAGGCTTATGCAGTCTGATATGTCAACAAGTTTAAGATTAGAAAGATTTCCGATAGAATCCGGTATCGCTTCCAAATCAGTACAGGAACTGAGCCTTAGAAGTTCCAAATTCTCCAATTTTCCGATATCTTGAGGTAGTGCATAAAACTTGTGGCAATTAGTGACATTGAGCTTCTTTAAAGTGATGATATCACAGACACCAGTAGGCAATACCACCATATCTTTGCAGTAATCAATGTTCAAATCTTCAAGATTCGGAAACACGTCTGAAATTAGGACGCTACCCTTTTCAAAAGCCAGTTGCGTATTACACATGTACAAGGATAGTTTTTTCAGATTCTTCAATGTGCCGAAGGAAGGAACAGAAATTCGCTCTAGTCTGATTCTTTTCAGGTTGGTTAAAGAGTCAAGTAGCTCAAAGTTGTTCAGTTCAGAAGGATGGAAACCGTAGTTTGTGATTATCAGAACTTTTAGTTTACTCATTTTGTCCATCGACTCTGGAAATAAGTACTTCTTGTTATGAAGATTTAAAATCAGAACCTCAGTCTGAGATGGTTGCATTTGGGACCAATCTGACGCACAAGTTTCATCTGAAAACGCAACACATACAAGATCAATTGTGGAAAAGGAATGCATGAATGATTGCAGCAAGTTTTTTAATAGCACTTTTTTACTTCACGAGTAAGTGGTATAATTTAGAGAAACACATAAGCATTAGTATTACTAACCAGTTGATACCGATAATATACGGGCAGAGAGCTGTCGGGGATTTTGTTGAACACATAATCTAAGAAATTTTGACAATACACGGTTCATCAGGTCTTTCCGGTTCTCCCCACAACACCATTCAATTTTATTTTCATTTATGGAAATCATCAGTCTTTTTCTCTGCTCAATTGGTTCCTTGGTGCTTTGGTGAATTCCAAGCTCTCTTATAAGATCATGAAGGACAATGAAGTGGTTATTGTAGTTGTAATTGTCTGTGCCACTTGCATTTTTCCTGGTAAATGAGCAGAGGTTAATTACTTCAAGATAAAAAATTCTCTCAAGAGTTCTGTAGAGCATAGTTCATTAGATATTTAAGGATTTATTTAAGTGGCCTTGAAGAAAATATAATGTCATTGTACCTGGCTATAAAGACATTAGCTAGATTCATGGAGCCTAATTTGTTGATGATGTCCATTGCTTCTATTCCGTTGTCGTCTAGTCCATACAACTCTGCCCACATATAAATGAGAGCAGCAGCAGGAATTCTATGGTCTTCGGAAAATAAGGCTAGGTCCATGAAGCACTCCTTGATTATGGGATCATCTTCCAAAACATCCAAGATCATTTGGAGGCGAGTAAGTAATTCAGTGTTAGAATCAAGTATAGAATGACCTTGCGACAGTTCCTTCACTATCTTTTGCCACATATCATCAGGCCGATTTCTGAGTGATGTAGCAATCACTTTAATCACAAGAGGTAAACCTTTGCAATTTTCCACAACCTTCATTTGAGTGCAAAACAAATATTGTCAGTTACATCCAGGGATTATGACTTAGGCACCCTTTTATGTGAGTTCAATGATGTGTTTGTTTTAACAAAAAAGAAGTTCCAAATGATCATGTACAATCTTGTTGTATCTATCTCAAATGAACAACTTCAGACCAAAAAACTAGTATAGCAGCTAATACACATATGTAGGGAAGTAAGAACAAGTACCTTTTCTACAAGATCTTTGTCAAGAATATTTGAGCTATTTTTATCCATCTGAGCATAGTGACGGAAAAGTGTTACTGCATCTTCATGAACAAGAGGTTTTAAGATACATGTTGTGCTAAGTCTTCGAAAGGCAACCCTTGAAGTCACCAAAATTTTGTAATCTGATATCTGGAATTGAAGTTTCTCGACGATTGTTTCAGAGCCAGGCCAAACATCATCCAGGACCAACAATAGGGGACTTCCCTCCACTTTCTTCAGCAAAAGTCCCAATCTATTAATTGCATCTTCATCACTTTGAAACTCAGGCACTGGATATCCACAGTGTTCAAATAGTCTCTCTACAATAATCTTCAACATGGGTGTTTTTGAGAAGGTGACAAATATAATGTTTTCCTTGAATTTACCTAGTAAAACCAGAGACAATTGTAAGGCCAAAGCATTTGATGTCTTGTCCTTTTTCAGAATGCATGTGAACAAAGTACCCAATTTCATTATATCCATGTGCTGCCACAAAATAATATATTACTACGTTTAACATGCTCAACTAAATGAACACTTATCAGAAAAGAAAATTACCTAATTCATGTAAGAGGAAAATGCTTCTTTAATATGTTAAAGCCAGATTTGCAGAAAATATGAAAATTCCTATTGTTCGGTACCAAAGTGTTTGGCTACTTGGTCCAAAAGTTAGAGAAAAGGTTAGCAATAAAAAGGTTAGCAAATTAGTGGACCGAGTATCCAAACAGTTTGGTACCGAACATACCTCACGAGCGTCAAGCCTATAATGCATAAATTTTAGAAAAGGCTAGCAAATTAATGATTTAACACATAATACACAGTGTAATATAATAATAATAGTAATTTATTTATAATAATAATAATAGGCTGGCATGATAGGCCTTAAAGGCATTTTTGGTGGCCTATAGTCTGGTCTTTTTAGCTAAATAAACTTCTAAAAAAGTTTTGATCTTGTCTGTTTTAAAAATGTCTGGCCTAGTCTAGACTTGAACCAGGCTATAGACCTCTACCGACTGACCTGACCTATTTCAACTCCTATATATGGAGACCACACACGCCAAAGAGGGTTGGGCTTGAGAAAGGTAGGGGACCAAACCCTAAGGTAGGTTACTATTATAAAAGGTAAGAGGAAAAAAAGGATAAGGACAAACATGACACAATCCTCAAAATATTAGGCTATCATCAAGAAGGCACATCACTGACCCTTGACAGAGGTGGTGACCTAGACTTGTGATTTCAAAGAGAACACCTACAACGTGTTAATATGATGTAAATTGGACAATAATGAACCCTTTGTAAACATAATAACTTCTCAAAGGCCAAACTATCTGCATTTAGTGAGCATGAACACAACTTTAAGCCTCTCTACTCATCAGAAATATTTATATAAAATATTTCTTATGCCCCTAGTAGGTCATAAATTGTAGTCCGCAATTGTAATTACAGCTGCAATATAACGATTTTAGAGGTCTTTGCAACGGCAACAACATCACAACCGGAATTATGGCCGCATCAACCGCATTCTACCTTAATATATCGTTTTGCAATGTAACTGCAACTGCAATTTAAAAACTTGTTCCCTATTTCCATCCATTATTTACTGGTAAAACTTCCATATTCCCTAAAGTAGTCATAGCAAATTTTATAATGGACATAGAACTGTGATAACTGATGTATAAGAAGAACAAGTTAGCCAATATTTACAATGCATGAAAGATTCAAAGAGGATTTTACCACATACCTTTAACATGTTCGTCCCGACAAAGCTTTGTAGCCAAAGTAGTTTTTCCCAATCCTCCCAAACCAGTCAACACAAGTGTAGAACTACCATCCCTAAGAACCTCCATTTTCAACTTGCTCAATGCTGCATCAAACCCAACACTGAATTCTTCTAGCTTCACAGGAACACCAAAAGGACTCTTGAAAATTGTTCCCTCAGATCCATATAATTTCCTCTCAAAATTCTCTTTATTAAGAATCTCAAGAATCTCTCTAGCTTTATAAAGTGTCTCTTTAACATCATTCACAGTAAGAGATTGATTATGATCAACAATATATTCACTGCTAAGATGAAACCAAGAGAGACACTTGTTCCACCAAGTATTATCCTTAAAGGAACATCTGCATGAACTTTCTTGTGCATCATTTTCTTTGATTAAAGTCTTAATTTCTTCTCTAGGTGGATTCAAATGTTCATTGTACTGCTTAATGTCTTGTACTACAGGAGTTAAATCTTTTAAAATTGACCTAAGCAATCTCCTTGTACTTTGATTTTTCCTACCTTTTTCCACAAATTGTGATATTTTGTTTAAAATATCATTAAATCTTGGTGTAAGGGGAACATACTGTGTTGTGTCTCTCATTGATTGGAACCTTCGATTATTTAGCTATGCAAGAAGTGAAAGTTAAGATAAGTGATTATTCTAAAATTGAAAGTTTTGAAACGCGAATTATGTAATATTTATAGAATCACCAGGCAAGGAACGAACACTTACTTTTTCCTTGGCGGTTTCGGAATCCCTGCTTGCAAAACTTCTGTGTTATTTACTTTTCCCTCAAGAATTCAAGGTTTTAACGGGTCTCGTCTTTTTCTTTTCCTTTTTAGTCAACCTTCAATTTATTTAATTCTAATTTGTCAAAATCTAGACCGTGTGATTTGTCAAAATCATGTGAGTGCATCACACGGTAGTGATTACACCAAAATCGAATCCATGTTACTCAGTTAACGT
Organism: Cicer yamashitae; assembly: GCA_037974755.1. Lineage (NCBI taxonomy): Eukaryota > Viridiplantae > Streptophyta > Magnoliopsida > Fabales > Fabaceae > Cicer > Cicer yamashitae. Next base: position 14,060,706 of record JBBPBQ010000002.1, read on the forward strand.
AGTGCACCCATATAGGATAGAAGTTGTTGAAAGATATTGTTTATTCTCTGACTCTACTTTTCTTTTAATTGCAGCTAACAAGTTTCTTCCAAGCTGACGAAACTACCAGCACTTTTGTTTCAACATCAAAACTTACGTCAATTATGTATAAATAGAATTTCATTTAGTAAGAAATTAATAAAGTAATTGAATTAATGATTGATCCTATATTCACGTATAATGGATTATATATATGTAAATAATATTATTTATTTATTTAATTATTAATAATTAATATTATTTACTTTATTTTTTAAAATATATTAGTCACTTTAAATGAGTCAAATCTATATAAATAAATTTATCGAATTGCTTGGTTAAAAATACATATATATCTGGTTTATCAAAGTCAAAGAGAATTAATCGAATCAAATTGATCCATTTGATTTAAATAATACTTTTTTTTAATAAATAATACTCACTTTATTGATGTATTTTAAATTAAATATATTAATTTTTTTATAAATAAGATGGAAGAAGTAATATGAATATTTATTTTCATCAACAAATAACCCACATCAAATAGGTTTGGGATATATTTTTAAAAGTAGATATGCACAATTTCCCATCACATTTGTACATAAATATATATATATATATATATATATATATATGTCAAATTGCTTCTATAAAAAATAGGGAAACTTAAATTGGTTCTTTTGTGGCCACAATATTTTAGTCATCGATCCTATTAATCTTTCAAATGACATGTGCTAGTTTTCTTGTAAGACAAAACTAATGACATTTAAGATTATTATGTGACTAATTTAATGTCTCAATGATGAAATCAATGTGAGATTAAATAATAATGATAATTATTATGTGATTATTTATTTTCTTTTGTCAAATTTTTGGATCTTTTCCCTCCAATTGTAATAGAAGAAGAACAAATTTAAACATTAATTTAATATATAATATATATCTAGAATATTTGACATGGTTGTTCCACATGTACGTAACGTCTTGATTTATAGAATATATTTCCACTCTGAAAAGTCATATCCTTATCCATTCTTGATTCCATTAATTTGTTCATATCCTTATCCACTGGAAATTAATCTGGAATAAGCTTCATTTGAAAAGATACAAAATCATCATCCTTCATATATAGATGCTTGGTAGTAGTTTGTAGTGATTGATATTTAGTTGGCCAACTACCGTTCATTGCTATCGGTTGTTGGAATTTGGCAACCGCACTTAATTGCTAAAATCGCACATAGAAAATAGCCAGGAACTACTTGTATTATTTCCAAGAGTATTTCGGTCAATTAACTACCAAGAATTATTCTTAGGAATGCATTTTCTAACAAAAGCACTTTTGAAAATGACAAACACAAGAATATTTTTATATTCCATAACTTGAACCAAACGGCGGTGTACTACATACTTTCGCTTTCAAATTTTTTGCTAGCAATTCTTCCATAAAGTATGTTTGAAGTTGCAAGACTTTTAAAAAATTGAAAAAGAGAATGTTTTTTATTAATTAAATGGAGTAACGATGGTTTTACAAAATTAACTTAAGAAGATTTAAAGTAGGTCCTTTACGGTTATAAGATTAAACTCTTAACATCGGAGTGTCATCGTTAAACTTAGTTGAAATTAAACATTTGAAATTTTTTTACATTATTTTTTAAAGGAATAGCAAGCCCAAGAGTATATATATGACTATATTTTTATTATAATTCGGATGAGTCAGAAGCACTTTAAGATTGTACTTCACTTTTTATTTTTCTTTTATACTTTTGAGTTATAGTGTTGTGAGATGTATTTTGAATATTTACTTTGAAGAATGTGAGTGTACGAGAGTCATGATGAGTTTGAGATAAATCTATGTGTTGTAACAATTTTCACAAAGTGTTGTTCTCTAGTTTTCTTCAACGATTGTGGTTTTTTCTCCATTTGAAATTTCTACGTTATTTTATTGTGTTGCAATTGTTAGTTAAATGTCTGTGTTTATTTATTTTTTCAACAACTAGGTTGGCTACTAGACTTGCAAAGTCTAATAGCACAAAACCTCTAATTGATGAGAGCTTCAATTTTTATTTTATTTTTTTTTATAATATAATAAAATGAGAGTGGATTTTTTTTAGTTAAATATATTTTTAATTTTATAAAATTATAATCTCTTAAGTTTAGTGACTAAATTTTTTTTATTCATTTTTAATTTTAATTTTATAGAGACTAAAAGTATATATATTTTTTTAAAAAGAACTTTTTAAAATAGAGATTAGAACTAAAAAGTTGAGAATATTTTATAAAAACTAAAATTTATTTTATTTTTAATTATTAAAATTATATTTTATTTTAATTAATAGTTGAATTTTTAAGATTAAAATATAAACTTTAAAATGGTTAAACGACCCTGCAACCAATTGGATAGGTTGGATATTACTTGAGCGAACATAAAATTGAAGTTACAACATATATGGATAAAGTTTAGAGTAATCCTTTATTTTAGTTCTCCAGGATGTTTGGGAGTCATTCTCATACGCGGAAGACTGATTGATGAACAAATTGACAATAACTGTTTGACTCGTTCAGCGGTCTTATTATAATCTAAATAAAGACCATAACAACATGCACAAGCCACAACTACGAAGTCACCTTACAATTCACATGGTTAAATCCATAAAATATACATCGTACTTTCTTATCCATTTTTTTGACGTATAGTGTGATATAAGAAGAAAAATATATATACCAAAAAAAAATGAAATAACAAATAAAAAACTACAAAATCAACTAGGTTCATTTAAGATTTTTAAAAGACTTTTATTTTGGTAAAATAACTTCTTCATGTGTATGCATAAATAGCTAGCCATATTTTTTCTTCTCTCCAACAAAATATAGTATTTCCATTATTAAAGAATTATCACAAAAATAAAAATAATCTCTTTTTTCTTCACTTTGAAAAAGTTAATAGTAAAATAATTTATAAAAAATAATGTCAATCTTATAAATTCAAATAATATTTAATATAAATATTAATTTATATAATTTTATTTTGTGAATATAGTTCTCATTCATACCTTACGTGTCGGTAATACTTGTGTTGATTATCTTGCTAAATTGGATAATTCATTTGATCATGAATTGAGAGTTTTATGTTTGTCTCTCCTCTTTGTCAACTATTTATTTAAGTGACTCTAAGGACATCCAATTCCTCTAAATTTAATCTCCTTATTGTTCTTTTTTTATTATTTTATTTTATTTTCTTTGATAAAAAAAATACAATTTTATTTTTTATATTATTTGATTTATTTTATATGAAATAATGTATATATAACAGTGGCTTATGTATTTTGTAAATGACTCCATTTCTTTGCTCCATATTTGAAGTGTATCATACAAATAAAGATGAGAATATATTAAATTAGAAGGAGTCTACGATTTTGTCTAATTAGGTCTGAATCAGACTAATATTTTTTAAAATAGATAAGACTAAAGATTTTTTAAAAGTCTATTTAACTAAAAAAAAATTTAAAATAAATAAGACTAAAGATTTTTTAAAAGTCTATTTAACAAAAAAAATCAAATTAACCACAGCAAATTCTATAAGACCTACAACCTTCTTAAGCAAATATAAATAATTTTTTTTATTAATATTATGAATATATGAAGTAAAAAAAGGATTTCCAACAACAATTTATTGTAAACACATGATAATATTTTTATATCCCTATAATCAATACTTATCGTGATAAAAAGAAAATCAATTCTGATTATTACTACTCATCTTTCAATAATAAAAGAATTCTAAAAGATTATTTTAGATAATTATGTAATTTATTCAACCTCTAATAAAAATTAACCACGTAACAAAGTTTAGATGTGAATCTTGAATTTTTTAGGCTCAAAGGAGCCTTTGTCGTGTTTGCTCAATACCAATTCAAAGATACCCATTAGAATTATTAAAAAAAAACCTTAAATAGGGGTCAAGGTTTAACGTCGGTCACCTGGCGAGGCTATCACGTCCCCATGATGGACTTCAAATATGATCAGATTCGAATGGTCTGGCTTAGCGAGCTAATGCTTTCGCCATTGAGATTAGGCATATATTGATTTTGCAAATTTCTCCCTTATTAGCTTGTCACATGAGCACGTTGTCTCGCAAGGCGAGATTGAATAGCAAAACTCCTAATCGAATTCCTTATAACTGCAAAACTTTTGGAAGTATTATTTTACTCCAAATGGTCAACCTGATAAGGTGAACAAAGAAATAAAACAACACTACTAACAATTTTCTGGTTAGAAAAGGAATCAAAATCATATTCACCAAATTGATTAAAGAGCTACAAAACTAAAATATGTTCAAATAACTCGTAACATAATTAAAAACCTAAGACAAGTATACTAAATAAATACTCAGAAACTACTAAATTTTTGCATAGGATGAAAGAATTGTCAATTGCCTTGACCGAGGAAGCACTGCTGCTTCTGCTGAGTTCTTTTTCCTCCACAACAATATTATTTGACATATAATTTCTAAACCTTCCTCGGCCAGCCCATTTGATAAAGAGTCCAACTTCAAAAAAAAAAATAAAAATAAAGGTAAAATACATGGGTAGTTTTAAGTTACATAAAAATATCAAAAGACAACTCTATTGAACTAACCTTGTTCGGATTATTAAAAAATCAAAAGACAAGAATTAAATCTAAGTACTAGTTACACCTAATGGTGCAAAATTCATCAATCATGTCTCTTACTCTGTTGCCAAACAGAAAAATCAACAGTCAATTTTCATGTGTATAATTTTACAAGTGGCACTTAGTGCCTTTACAAGAATATCACACAGAATATCAAATTGTTTTAAGAGCAACCCCACCATGCCACGTATTGTGTATTACAAAAAAAAAATCAACCATGTTCACGTTGACATTTTAGTGAACTTTCTCCATTGCACTCACATCATCTTCATCATGGAGTTCTGCCTACATATCAACAAGGATAGAGCAGGGGAGCTTCTTGTCTCCAGTAAATAACTTGAAGCCTGAAAGAGCACTGTATTTCATATTTTCAAGTCACGTATTAGAAGGATCAGAATGAAGCTTAGCCTTTGCACAACTGGAATTTTTGACTCGTCAACTTGTGCTCTTGGCGCATGATTGTCAATGTTAATACTACTAGATAATGCTTCAATTTCACAACTCTTTTAACTCCTACACCTCTACCTCTTCCTCTGCCAATTTTATTCTAAACCAATGTCTGATCACCATGTCACACTTCCTCTGTTCGCATACATAGATGTAAATTGTCCACCTCAGATGCAGCAGGTGCTGAAGAAGAATCATCATTGATTTTCATTTTCTTTATATGTGCCTTACCATCAGTATTCCTGTTATTCTTCCTTAACATGGACTCTTTTGTTTTTGATTCCTTCCTACCTGCAGATCTTAAACATAGAAGCCTTTTTTGAGACATGTAAGCACATTGCTAGCTACTAGAATCAATAATCAAATGACTCTGAATGTTGCCAAGTGATCAACTTTGTAGCACCGACATTATGGTCAAAGGTGTGTCTGGTGTCCAACATCGATATTGACACGACACCAACATATGTGATTACTTTTAATTAATTCATTTATTAAATTATTATTAATGTCTCTATGTCGGTGTTGTGTTTGTGCTTCATAGATGATCAACCACTCAAAGTAGCTGGCCTGAATATTGACAAATCACCTCGGATTTGGAATATTATCTATATATATTCTTGTTTGGCGAGTTCATTAATAGAAAGCCAAATATTTTCTGTCTGCTTTCATGTGCCTTCGATGACATCTTCCAAAAGCAGAGGAAGAGTGTATGCAGGTCTTAGGAGCGAACTGCATGAAGCCAATTTAAGTTGACATCAACTTTAGGAACCTCTATAATTAGATTGGGAATCATAAATTGGAAAGCTTCCCATGAAGCAGCCGTCTCTTCGTCGCATATCACCTTTAAATTATCAAGATTGACGACTGAGAATGGCAATTCACAACTTGCACAACTAGTCATGTAGAGATTTCTTAGATTACGCAGATTGCCAATGTCGTCCGGTAAACTTGACAGGCTTATGCAGTTCGAGATGTCGAGTAGTCTTAAATTTGAAAGCCTTCCAATGGAATCTGGTAGCTCTTCCAAATCAGTGCAGGAAATCAGCCTCAAGAGTTCCAGATTCTCCAACTTTCCAATTTCTTGGGGCAGTGAAAAAAGGTTATGGCAATTAGTAATACTGAGCTTCTTTAATGGGATAATATCGCACACTCCATTAGGCAATGCCACCATATCCTTGCAATAGTCAATGTTGAAATCTTCTAAATTTGGAAATGCATCCGAAATTAGGATGCTACCCTTTTCAAAAGCCAATTTCGTATTACACATGTAGAGGGATAATTTTTTCAGATTCTTCAATGTGCCAAAGGAAGGAACAGATATCCGCTCTAGCCTGATTCTATTCAGGTTGGATAAAGAGCTAAGTAGCTCAATATTGTTTAGTTCAGAAGGACGGAAACCGTGATTAATGGCTATGAGAACTTTTAGTTTGATCATTTTCTCCATCAACTCGGGAAATGAGTACTGCTTGGTTTGAAGATTTAAAATCAGAACCTCAGCCTGAACTGGTTGAATTTGGGACCAATCTGTAGCACAAGTTTCATCTGCAAACGCAACTCATATGGGATCAGTTTTGATAATGAATGAATAATAGATCACAGAAAAAAAATAATGGCATTTTTAACTTGTAATTAATGAATATATATAGAGAAATGTATAAGTATAACTAACCAGTTGATATAGACAATGTGCGGGCAGGGACCTGCTGAGGTTTCGGTTTAACACACCATCTAAGAAATTTGGACAATATGTGGGTCATTGTGCCTTGCTGCTTCTTCGCAAGCCAGCGATCACGTATGTTTTCATTTTCATCAATAAGCAGTCTTGTTCTTTTTTCAATAGGTTCTTGAGTGCTTTGATAAATTCCAAGCTCTCTTAGAAGATCATGAAGGATGATGAAGTGGTTATTGTAGTAGTAATTTTCTGTGTCACTTGCATTTTTCCTGGAAAATGAACAGAAGTTAATATTCCTTAAAGAGAAAAATTCTATCACTAGATAGTAAAATGCATGCTCTGTATTAGATATCTAATCACAACTATTGACTTCTTCCCTTAGAATCAAGTGAATAAATGCAGATTACAGAGTTACACAATGCAAGAAGTTTAAATTCAATCCAAGACAAATGATCCGTTTATAATGTTAATTAAGGAACCCAATGCTTCTTATAATGCGAGCTCTTGAATTTTTTTGTTCCATATTATTCATCTTAGATATATATTTGATTTTGTGACCTAGATTCTAGAAGTAAAGATCAGTAGTAATTGTACCTTGCTATTAAGACATTAGCCAGATTCATAGAGTCTAATTTGTTGATAATGCTCATTGCTTCTATGCCGTCATCGTCTAGTCTATACAACTCTGCCCACATATCAATGAGAGCAGCAACAGGAATTCTTTGGTCTTCAGGGAATAATGCTAGGTCCATGAAGCACTCCTTGTTGATGGGATTATCTTCCAAAACATCCAAGATCTTTTGGAGGCGAGTAAGTAATTCAGTATTAGAATAAAGTATAGAACGACCTTGTGAAAGTTCCTTCACAATCTTTTGCCACAACTCATATGGCCGATTACGGAGTGATGTTGCAATCACTTTAATGGCGAGAGGTAAACCCTTGCAATGTCCCACAACCTGTATTTCAAAGCACACAAACATAGTCAGTAATCAATAGATTATATAACATTGGCGCCCAAATGATAAGTAACTACCATTATCATCATTATGAAGGGTTAAAAAACATAGTAGTCGACTTTTTTTATCCCTTTTGATGTCAATTCAATGATAGTTTGTTTACAAAAACAAGAAATTCCCAATTGTCATTTGCAATCTTTCAATGTTTACTGCAAGAAGGACAAGTATAGATAACTCGCATATGTCACAAAGTAAGAACAAGCACCTTTTGGATAAAATCTTTGTCGGGAATATTTGAATTGTTTTTTTCCAACTGTGTGTAGTGATGGAAAAGGGTTACTGCATCTTCATGAACAAGAGGCTTTAGGATAAATCTTTTGTCGAATCTTGAAAATGCAACTCTCGAAGTCACCAAAATTTTATAATCTGATATCTGGAATTGAAATTTCTCAACGAGGTCTTCTGAGCCAGGCCAAACATCATCGAGGACCAACAATATTGGACTTCCCTCAATTTTCCTCAGCAAAAGTCCCAATCTATTAACTGCATCTTCATCGCTTTGAAACTCAGGCACCGGACATCCACAATGTTCAAATAGTCTCTCTACAATAATCTTCAACTGGGGCGTTTTTGAAAAGACGACAAATAAAATATTTTCCTTGAATTTACCTAATGAATCAAAAAAGAACCATAAGCCAAGAGCATTTGATATATATCTCCTACCACAATGAATATGTGTATATTCATTTCACTGTATGCATATATCACAACAAACAACTTACTATTAAATTCATTACTGGTAAGTTTCCATATTAGGTTGGATTGACTTATTTGAGTTTATCTATTAACATAAGCACTTGTTAGACTCTTTGGAAGAGCTTGTAGAAACAACTTATGACATATCCTTTGTTTTCAGCTTATTTCTACAACCTTTTCAGAATAGCTTATGAAAGCAATTTAACTTTATTTTATCTTTTGTTATATAAATAGCTTATACTTAAACACTTGAACACTTATATGATAAGTGTTAATTTAAGTTTATCCCAACCAAGCCAATATGTAAAACATTCAATATTTGCAAATTTCAACGATCTTTTTAGAAAGTATTGATGAGCAAATAATTATTATCACTCTAAAAAAATCTAATAGTGAACATAACTGCTTAAGGCCATGACAAATTTCCTGTATTAGAATCAAAAGTTAGCCAATTGATCATACATAAGATAGTCAAATAGGATTTTATCACTTACCCTTGATTTGTTCATCCCAACAAAGCTTTGTAGCCAAAGTAGTTTTTCCCAATCCTCCCAAACCAGTCAACAAAAGTGTAGATCTGCCATCCCTAAGAAGTTCCATCTTCAACTTGATCAACGGTAAATCCAAACCAATCGTGAATTCCGGGTTGTCACAAACACCAAAAGAACCCTTGAAAACTAATTCTCCTCCAGATCCAATTACTTTCTTCTCAAAATCCTCTTTATTGAGAATCTCAAGAATTTCTCTCAACTTATAAAGTGTATCCTTAACATCTTTTGCAACAAGAGCTTTCTTGTTATCAACAACATAGGAATCATCAAAATCACCATCCTTTTTATGCCAAACTCCATCTATGCAAATCTTAATCCAAGACATAAACTTGTGCCAACAAAGATTCTTGATAGAATCTTCTCCCCTATCTTGTGCATCATTTTCTCTTATGAGAGTCTTAATTTCTTCTCTAGGTGGATTCAATTGTTCATTGTATTGTTTAATTTCTTGAACAAGTGGAGTCAAATCCTTTAGGGTTGACTTAAGATAACGCATCGTAGTTTGGTCATCTTGAACTTGTTTGAATGTTTGTTGAAGTTGTGATGTAAGAACATCTAGCTCTGTTGTTTCTAATTCCATGTAATAATAATAACCAACCTAAATTTGTGCAATTTCTCTGTTTAATCGAATTGAACAAGGAACGTGTTATAAAAAGTAGAGAAATATGAAAGTTTATGATATGAAAATAAACAAATATTGAAATATATTATAGTATACCTTTAGTTTTGATGACGAAAGCAGCAACTAGCAGAATTGAAATGGTAGCTTAATGAAATTTGGAAGCGCAAAAGTAGTAGTTATAGTATCATAAATTATTATCATGAAGATTCGTTCTTACTTGCAACTGAGTTTCTGTGAGTTTTCTTTGTCGCGTTAAGCCGCACTTAATTAATTCTAGGCGCGTTGTAGGTAAAATTTGCTCAAATCATATTATTATTATTTTATTAGAATAAATAGGTAAATTATTTCCATAAATTGTTGATGTGATTCCGCTTTACATCAATGTCATATTTTTATGGATAAATTAATTAATAAAATTTTGTTATTTTAAAAATAAATATATGATTAATTATAATTATGTATAAATTAATTATTAATAAATTAAATTATAAAATATATAAATATTATTAGAAAAAATTAATTAATATTGTAGTGACATTGATATAAAATCAAGACATAAAAATTATATATTTAATTAATATATGAGATTACCGTCTCTAATGGTAAAAATTTAAATATGAATTATTTTATTAAAATTTTATAATTTTAACTATATATTTGTTAAACTATAAAATTCAAAAACTAATTTAAATCAGACTTACAATTTCAAAATTAATTTATCTATTTATCTGTTTTTATTATTATATATTTAACTTTAAAATATGAAAAATTGGTAAAACAAATTAATCAATCGTTTATTATTACTACTATTAGGTAAAATTGAAACTACCACACTAATACTGTGTTTGATTTGATATATTAATTATTATTAGTCCATGTGCCGTGAGAGAACGACGTGATACCAAAAAGTGAAAAATAATAAATATCAATATCAGAAGAGATGGTTAGATGGAATTATAAAAACAATAAATTAGAGGGAAGAATCCTTCCCCTTCAACATTCTTATGGTCGCCTCCGTTATTTGGAGAGTCGACGGATTCAACATTCTTAAATGGAAGAATTTATGACTTGTTAGTTATTTCTAAATATGAGAAATATTTTCCCTCATATATTTAGTGAACCTCTAAATAGATCATTGACTATTTATTCCGCTTTCGAATATGTCTTTCATTTTATTAATATTTTAAAATAATTTCTATATTTTTTAAATATTTTTAGTTAAGTTTAGCAGTCCACTTTTATTTTCTAACAACATTTGCCACCATGTAATTAAAAATTAATTAATATTAAAATAAAAAATAAATTATTAAAGGTATATTTGATTTTGACCACTAACTCTCAATTTAGTTCGTACATTTACTTTAATTCTTACAAATTAATCTTTATTATAATAAACATCAAACCGAAAAGTGACTTTAATTATCAAGGTTGTGTAACTATCCTCAAAACTTACAACTTAAATACAACATAAAAAATAGCAAAAATAAAAACCATCAACTACAATATCTTGCTTTCGTTGGATGAATGCATTCATTTCTTCCTTAAGTCCTAAATACACTTGTTTGAGGGTGATTTTTGTTGATTGCAGATCGTCCACCCAATTAAGATTACGGGTAGCACGTTCATAGTGCTCCTTAAAGTCTTGCTAGTCTTTGGAAATGTGACTCAACTCCAAACTCCTCTTGTTGAAAATTTCATGTTGTGAAGAAGGAATTCCATTGAGTGATCCTAGCTGAAAAAGCAGAGTTCTGAGAGCAACAACTTCCTCTGGTTTGGTAGAAATTCCCTTTTGCAATGTTGCATCCACCATGTTCATGTCTTCCTGTGTGGATAAGTAGACCACAAAAGGACCATTGGCCTTCGAGAAGTATATACTCAGCTATTCCTCAAAAATATCCGGTAAGGGAAGCGACACACAAGTTAGTGGAGGAGAAGGTTGTCTTAGAGGTGTTCGAGTCCTTAGAGACGAACTCTCCATGTGGAATTGGGGTATCCAATAGTTTATGGGATTGAATTCACAAGGGCTTGAAACACAACAACATATAATGGGCTAGGAAAATTACGGTAGATCTATGAGTATAAGGTGTGAATGATTAAGTGAGTTGGTTCACTTTTAAAGGGGGCTTTGGTGTTGTTTTAGTTCTTTGGGAACCAACTTTGACTGTTTCTTCTGTTGGGTTAAGATGAGAGGTGTTCACTCTTTGAAATAAGAAAAGAAAAATAAGAACAAGAGAAAACAAGAAACTAAGAACGAGGGAGAAACAACATTTATTTAGACAAAAAATTTACCTTTGATATTTTCTTTTGTCGATAGACGCCAACACTACTTCACCTGATTTTAGGAGTCATTAGATCTAATGGTTCATTGATATAGACACCACTTGGTCTATTCCTTTTCTTAGGGACTGATTTTTCTTTGCCTTCCTCCTCCAAGTCAACTATTATCTTGCTTGTGAAAAGAAATACAAAAACAAAGATAAAGAGAAAGTCCCTAGAGGATTGGCAAGCTAAAAGGTGAAGCGTGAATTACAAATCCACCCTATTGGTTAACTGATGGAGTATTGCTTCAAGTGGATGGTTTAGAAGAAGGTTGTTGCACATTGATGGGTTCAACGGTATAAGTTGAATCATCACTAAAGTTGCATAACAGCAAGAGGAAGATGCACCATTGAAGGATTTCCTTTTTAAATTCCTCTTTGACGGATAACAACCGTTTACAAAAACATTTGATTCCACAAGCTGATTAGGTAAGCTGCCATGGAAATAACATGAACCTTTTCAGACTCAAGCGAGTAATGTTATTTAGTCTGACCTCATCAATGAAATTTCTATTGCCACTGGGAATAGTTAACTCATAGTCGAAGTTAAATGCACCTTCCAGCTCTTTAAGTTATTTAATTATAACAAATTAGTGTTTTAAGTTTTTTTGTTTGTAACAATTTAGAACTTTTAGTATGTAAACTTTCTGTTGTTGTCATATTTATTAGTTTTCCATCCAACACCATTAATGTTCTTCAAATTCATCAATATTCATGAGTTTTTGAGTTTTAAACTTAGAAATTGCTCAAGAGAAGATGAGATTTTTGACAATTTTGGTCAAAAGAGACTTATAATCTTATGTGACTTGCCATTTTACAATTGAAAAATATAAAAAGAGCAACATTATAATTGTTTTCAGATATAAAAGACCTAAATGAAAAAAATAAAAATAAAAATAAAAGACAAATATGTTACAATTAAATAAGATAAATGGCCACCAATATAATTTATCTATTTATAAAATAAAGACTAAAGGTTCAATTTAGTCCCTTTCAAATTCAATTTGAGTAAATTTAGTCTATAACAAAATTTAATATCCAAACTGTTCTATGACAATTTCATTTAAGGGACAAATAAGTCTCTCCGTCAAATTTGATCAAAATTTAACTCTTTAATTGACGACATGTCAATTACGTACGTCAAATGAAAAAAGATGTTGACTTATAAATTTTTGTGGGTCAAATCAATCCTTCATTTTGAATTTTGAATTGTTCAACAAAAAAAATCTAAATTAGTCTCTCAAAAATTTGAGTCAAATAATTCTATGCTCAATTATTTTATATTCTCTTGTTATTTATTCATTTTTGGACATTTTTTTTGTATGTATATAGTAAATATTAGAGATCAAGACTTACTTTATCATTAACAACTTCAAAAGGATACCATCAACATTAATAAAAGAGTATGAACAACATTTGCTAATTTAAAATTTATATCAAATATAAAATACAATGTACCAAAAATAAACTGCATGTTATCCTCTATCATCATATTTCTTATCCTATTTTCTCTTTCACTTTTGAATATATCTTGGAGGATTAAAACGGCTAACCGAAAATGCTAAAAGCCGTTTCAATTGTATACCCACAAAAGAATCAGGTTGAAAATATGTAACCTTATTGTCACAATTTCACAAGAGACCAATAGAGGGATGGACAAGAAGCAAATTTTACCATGCATCCTGTAAACATAATTTAATATGCATTCCATATGAAGTTCTATAGTTTATTGTTTTCAACACTCTAAGTAACCAATAAACCTGAAAAATAGTGACAAATTAGTGACATTTTACTGTTTTATACTCTCGTTTAAGTGAAGAATTGGTTTGAGTTTTTTTTTTTTTTTGAATAATTAAAAAAATCAAAATGGGGATTAATTTGTTCCAAAAATCTATAAGCCAACATACTTTTTCATATGCCAAAAAATTTATAAGCCAAAGTCCTTTTTCATATTGGAATATGTAACTGATATGTTATCAACTTTATTAGATATATCATCAACTTAATAGTCAAATTTTGATCAAATTTAATGGAGGAATTGATTTGCCTTTCATATAAAAATGTCAGAGATTAATTTGAATATTAAATTTGATCGAATTAAAATTTTGAAGTAAATTAAATTTTTAATTAGGTGAGTTGAGACGTGAAATTATTGAGGTTTTATAAACTATCAAAAGTCAAAGAGTGTTTGATTTGAGTAGGCTCATCAGTAACATAAAATAATTTCTCTAGTTAATAGGGTATTAATTTGTTCCAAGAATTCTACAAAGTGGAAGATTTCACCTTCTCATTTGTTTTTCTTTTACTGAAATAAAACGTGTTTCCATGTACGATTCGTTGAAAACATGTCAGTCAACGGAAATGAATAAAAAAAGGGAATTGAACCCGACGTGAATCGAACACGCAACCTTCTGATCTGGAGTCAGACGCGCTACCATTGCGCCACGGATCCACCTTGAGTTACTATCTCATTTAACTATATATTTACTAGTATAGTTTACATTGAATAACTTTAAGACTAATTATATTTGATATGTTTATGAGATGAGTAGGAGATAAATTAATATCTAAGATCCTCCTAACGAGTGTACTAAAATTATTATTTAAGGCTTTTAAATAAAATAATTATTCATTAAATTGTTAAAAAAATATCTTCTAAACGTTAAAAAAAAAAATACAAATTTTTATAAAAAAGTTACTCTTTTAAATTTTCTAAACAATACCCTTCAACATTCATAATAGTAAGTGTTTCACCTGATTAATACTAAATTAAATAGTCACCTCAATTGTAGAGTAAAATTTTATGGTGTTTATAGAGAACATGACTATATAGAAACACTTTTTCATTTTTTATGAGTTTTGATTAATACATTTTATTAAAATAAATTAATATCATCAAAATATAGTGATATAAATTATTGATAGAATGTGAAATCCATTTAAGCAAACACTAAAATGAAGGACATTAAATCAGTCATTAGGATTTGCCTAATATTTAAGGGACTATGTTAAATTTCATTGAATGATCCAAATAGGAACATTGGCAAAAATAGTAAAAGCATGGTTGGGTGTGGTAGGTAAAGAGAGGGCAAGTATATGTATTATAATAATAATAGACAATCACATGAGTTGCAGGCAGGGAGGGCGTGAATGGTGTTGAAAATGACAGCGTAACGAGATGATGATCAATCATCAACATTCAATTTCAAGGCTTTTCATACTCATCAATGGAGTGGGGTTCACCCAATAAGATAAAGTTCAACCGTCATGGCCCATTTCATATCCATGATTATGGCGGATAATCGGATATATAAACATTAACATCATAAATACGCATAAAAAATACATTTACTCCATGCTGGATCCGAACCACGATTTTGAAATAATCAAACCAAGTAGTGTACTTAAAAAAAATAATGTTCTATACTACTCCCTCAAGTCCTTAATATAATAGTAACGTGGTCTCAATATATAAGATTTTATTAACTAAATTATAAAATTTTAAAAAATTAGTTATAATATTAAATTTATTTATTAATTTATCTTTGAAAAGAGATAATTAGTTTATGTTTTTATCATATAATTTATTACAGTTTGCAGAAAAAATATAACATAATTAAAGGTAAATTAATAAAAAAATAATTAATGTCGTTGAAAAATTAGACATTATAAAAAAAATATATAAAAATCTCACGACATCCTATATTTAGAGACGGAAGAAAGTTAAAAATTACAAAAATCACAGACACCCACATTTTGAAAATAAATTACACTATAGTACCATAGTTCATCGGCCTTGTAATTTAAAATGAATTACAAATTTTGATTAAAAAAAAGTAATTAACTATACTTTTTTTTAAATAAATTTAACTAAATTATTTGAGCATGTTTTTTTTTAATATAAAGCGTACAAAGGAACTAAAATATAATGTCGTTATCATGGCAAATATAATGTTTGCAATTTCAAATGTAATTAGCATATTTGCAATATTAAAAGACTATACTAATACTCCGAAAAGAAAATATTTACACACAATGTCAAATATAATGCAGCTATATGGCAAATATATGTTACTACAATTTCTAACATAAAAATATTTACTTGAAAAGAAAAAAAGCCGAAAAAGAAGAAAAAGTTGATAGGGCGAAATTGAAAGGAAATATAGTATAGGAGTCAAAAAGAATACAAGTGGTGGGCTAATAAAGCTACATCCAATTTCACTTTAATAATGGTATGTCATTATTATTATAGATATACAAAATTCAACTAACAGCAGGCATGACATATTATAACTTTAGTTTGAAGCAACTACAATACGCGTTAACAGCGCCGAAGATGGATGAATCATCAAATTGTTACCTTAAAAGTATCAAACAAAACTAACATCCTCCAATTTTTTAATTTTTAATTTATCATAGTAGTAGCACACATTGTATATATATTATTAATGTAAACAAATGCTTCATCAGTAAAATTTGAGTCACAATTTGGGAAGAATCACATAACTGGTAATTTTCAAATCACCTTCATTCTAAGAAAATTTGAATATAATGAAAGTTATATGCTTCATTTTCAATTCCTAGTTACCAATATTCTTTACTTAAAATGTAACCATGTTTTTCTTTTTTGTTGTAGTGGCAATGAGAAGCACGTGTTTTCTCTTTTTGCTGCATGTTGTTGTTGTTTTGGCTCTGTTTAGTGTTCCTCAAGTGAAAGCAGAAGATCCATACAAATATTTTACATGGACTGTAACTTATGGAACTCTTTCTCCACTTGGTAGTCCTCAACAGGTGTGTAATACTTCCAATATTGAATCCTATTAGGATATAATAATTTGCTAGAGGAGGATTTTTTAAAGACTAAAGGATTGGTAAAACATATTCTCACAGTTCACATTTGTATTGGAAATTAAAATCAAACAAATTTTTATTCTTTTGTTTAATACGAGATTTCTGTTCTCGTTGAGTATAATGGTCATGATTTTAATTTTTAGTATGAGTATGAACGTACTTTGAAGTTTAGTCTAAAGTTTTCAGTACTTGATTTTTCAGGTGATTCTGATCAATGGTCAGTTTCCTGGACCTCAACTAGACTTAGTAACTAATAACAACGTGATTCTCAATCTTATCAACAAATTAGACCAACCATTTCTACTCACTTGGTGAGTTTCTATTTAGATTATAGATACTCTCTCTAACTTCAAATATATAAAAAATGAAATTTATTTTGTCTAAATATTCTTTTGTTTATTTATATTTAAAGTCCGAGTAGTATATGTCAAAGAGATTATGCATTTTCTTATTAGTTATTTATAATGTAGGGTTGTGACATTTTATTTGAGAAAATGGTTTAACAATGTTGTTGTAAACTAGGAATGGCATTAAACAAAGAAAAAATTCATGGCAAGATGGAGTATTGGGAACCAATTGCCCCATACCTCCAAACTCAAATTACACATACAAGTTTCAAGCCAAGGATCAAATTGGAACCTACACATACTTTCCATCAACTCAACTTCATAAAGCTGCTGGTGGGTTTGGAGCACTTAATGTCTATCATAGATCTGTCATCCCAGTTCCTTATCCATACCCTGATGGAGATTTCACTTTGCTCATTGGTGATTGGTACAAAACCAGCCATAAGGTAAGCTAGATTACATTTTTGTCCTCCTTTATTTTCTATACAAATTGAACACCATGTCAAAATTTTCCAACATAACTCATAGTAGTATAACTTGTGTTGTAACATGTTAAGAATGTGTATCTCAGATATTTAATCTAATGGTGAATTTGGTACCTAATATTCATTGCAGGCATTAAAGGCGTCTTTGGACTCAGGAAAATCTCTAGCCTTTCCTGATGGTCTTCTTATCAATGGCCAAACTCATTCAACCATAAATGGTGATCAAGGTTAGTCTTTTAAAAATGATATAGTTCAACTTTTTACATTAAATTTGTTTTGCCAAACAGTAATAATGCTTAGTTTTTTAATTTCAGGAAAGACATATATGTTTAGGATCTCAAATGTGGGAATGTCAACATCAATTAACTTCAGAATTCAAGGACATACCCTAAAACTAGTTGAAGTAGAAGGGTCACATGTTATCCAAAACATATATGATTCACTTGATGTTCATGTTGGGCAATCAGCTGCTGTTTTGGTAACATTGAATCAAAGTCCAAAGGACTATTATATTGTTGCATCAACAAGATTTTCCAAAAGGGTTCTCACAACAACTGCACTGTTACACTATTCAAATTCTCACTCCCCTGCTTCTGGTCCTTTGCCTAATCCTCCTTCTTACCAATATCATTGGTCTGTGAAACAAGCTAGAAGCTTCAGGTAACAAAAAAAAAAGTGTCCAATATTTTTTTCCGTTAAATATGGTAACTTTTTCTCTTACGATCTTTAACCAAAGACTAGATCACAAAAAAACTTAGATGCCAAAAACATGAAAGCACTAAGTATTTGAGTCATATATCTTATATATCCTTCATTATAACTAATTTATGTCCGATGTCAAATTAACCACTCACACGTAAAATCTAACAATTCTTTTCTCAAGTGTGAATCTCCCATGTTACTATACTTGCATGGCCACTACCAACCGACAAAGCATGTCACGTAACTCTGCCGTCAAAAAGACTTTTGATACAAAATATATTGCACTTGAATCTACTTGCGCTTGCACATCATACTAAATCAAACTTTGATACGACTTGTTTTTTTAAGGAACAAAGCAACATTAGCTGTATTTTCTGTGACAAAAAACATATTTAACCAATAAAAGGCTAACAAAAATAAACAAGCTTTGAGTTTGCATTAATTAATCTACAATTTTGATTTCAGATGGAATCAGACAGCAAATGCTGCAAGGCCAAACCCACAAGGATCATACCATTATGGAAAAATAACTCCTACAAAGACAATCCTATTAGAAAATTCAGCACCTTTGATTAATGGAAAACTACGTTATGCTGTTAACAAAGTTTCCTATATTAACTCAGATACACCTCTCAAACTTGCTGATTACTTCAACATTCCTGGAATATTCAATGTGGACTCAATCCAAAGTCTTCCTTCAAATAATGGTCCTGCATATGTAGCTACCTCTGTTCTACCAACTTCTCTTCATGATTTTATTGAGCTTGTTTTTCAAAACAATGAAGAAACCATGCAATCTTGGCATCTTGATGGATATGATTTTTGGGTTGTGGGGTATGTAATATTTTATTTTATTTTTTGCATTTTGGTTTCAATCTTGTTTACTTTACTTGCTGTAGAAGTAATCATCATTGGTTAAAATTGGTTTAAGGGAGAGTTGATGATGTTTAATGAAATGATTGCAGTTATGGTTTTGGACAGTGGACACCAACCAAGAGAAGATTCTATAATTTAGTGGATGCTATGACTAGGCACACTGCACAGGTAACAAATTTTTTTAAAATTCTTTACAAGATTGATTTATTTTATACTTATAAAGTTCTATATAGAGAGAGATAGGATGAACATAATTATTTAGAGGTTTATAAAAAAAACATAATTATTTAGGGGTATGTCTTTATGCATTAATAATGACAATGTAAAATAATTTTGCAAACTAATTCCTACTTTCGTCACAAATATAGAAACCAGTTGATAAAATTATGTGAATTAAAAAAAAATAGTTATATTAATTTTGTTGACAATTAACCTTGCTTCACAAGTTTATCAATTAAGAGGAGAAATTAGTTTTGTTTCTATTATAATATATATATGGGTTTTTTTACAAGAAAAAAATGAAAAATAATTAAATATAATTAAAAATTGAAAGAATTTTATAAAAAGAGACTAAGGTAATATAATTTACTGAGAATATCTTGTAACATTATTCTTTAGATTATATATATAAATAATATGAGATATGATCAGTGACAAATGCTACCGTAGACCACCGAAAAGAGTGATAAGTTAACTATCTTTTTGATAAAATAAAAAAAAACAAATGTGTTTTTTAATTAAAACTTAACTCGTCTTAAATTGATATCAATTAAATCATTGTTTCAATAGTAAATATAAAGAGCTCTTAAATAAATTACTAAAGAGTATCATCGATTATCGTTAAAATTTTGGATGACTTTTAAGTATTAGTCCATGGTCCTAGACTTTTCCTATGGTTGAATTCTTCTTTTGATAAATTAGTTCAAGTTTATAAAATTTTAAAAATAATTAATAATTAATTACATTACTTTATTTTAAAATAAGTAAATGTATGCTATTCTTTTTACAGCAAGTAAATATGCTATTAACATTTGTAATTTGTTATTATGTTTTGCCTTTTGGTATGCTTACTTGGTGTGCTTCAATAATATCATAGGTGTATCCAAACTCTTGGACTACCATATTGGTGTCGTTGGACAACCAAGGTATGTGGAACCTGAGGTCTGCAATTTGGGAAAGACAGTATCTTGGGCAACAATTATATCTTAGGGTTTGGACTGATCAACACAGTCTTTACAATGAATATGATATTCCCACTAATGTATTGCTTTGTGGCAAAGCTGTTGGACATCACCTTTAGTATCATCACCAACCAATTTTATGGTGTTTGTCTTATATTTATGAGTGTTTGACCACAGTAGAAAATTTAAGGAAAAAGATTCAGAGAAATTATAAAATATGTGGTTGTCTTGTGTAAACTTTATGTTCGTTTCCTAGTTTATCATTTTTTTTTTGTTAAATGAAATTAGTTGATAATCTAAAATCATAATACTGTGTAATGAAAAGGCAGATTTTATTTGTTTTGAAACTAAAAGTTCGAATAGATTAGAAGTACTAGATTTAAATGTTGACTACAATAATCATTAATCAATTTTTACATACTTCGTCTTTCGATCAAAATTAAAATTATTTCTTCTGGAAATTGAAATGTTAAATAAAATAAACATAAAATGTTTTGACTTGGGAGATTGCTAAGTTATTATGACAACTTCGGCTCATACACTTTGGCCACTCCTTTCATAATGGACCTTAATTTCATACACATGCTCATGTTTCATTTTGCATATCTTTTTTTTATGGAAAATGGTCATCTCTCATTTTGTTAATTCGCCTTCAATACACTACTAAAAACTATGATTTAATAGTGTATTTTACATTATAAAAAACCAAGATCTAATAAAATAAGCAAATATAGAGGTTCCACGAGGATCCACATTTTCTTATATGCTCTGTTTTCCCTTTTTAACCAAAAACAAAAAGAACCTTATTATAAATGAATTTTCCGAATGTTGTTTTGTCATATAAGAAAAGTGTCATAAGTTAATTTTTGAAATTGTAACTGTTGCTCTCAGAACTGCAACTAGAATCAAATCTTTTAAAATAATTAACAATTACAAATATGAACTTATATTTTTTGATTAAAAAAATATTTAAAATCATTTTTTATGGAGGAATTTTTTATAATGTTATAATTATATATACAAAAATTCATTAAAAAATATATGTTGATAATACAAAATAATTTAAAATAGTTTGCAGAATAATTTTGTAAAGACAAAAAATATAACTTTTTTCTACAAACATAAAAAACGAAAATTTGAAATTTTATAAGACAAAAATATTATTATTGTTGGTAAGTTACTCACTGCAAATTAAAATCAATCATATGTACTCTTCTAATTATATGGAACTATTTAGTTTTGAAAATAGTAGAGTACACTTTACATGACACTAATACCTCCTTTAGTTTTGAAAAAACACTCACCTCCCCTCTGTTAATTAAAAAAACGACATCAAACATTTTTTTGTCACACATACATCTATTCATATTATTTATTATACGACACAATTAGAGTTTTTGCTTTAATTTGTAAATGTACAAATATACATATGATATTTGCAATTTTGAAAGGTCTGATTATGTACGTATTAACATAACCAAAATGTCTATTCTAGTGTATTTTTGATAAATGACATATAAAGTTGAAAAACTGACATAAAACAAATATTATGCACAATTTTTTTAGTAAGTATAAGGGAGGTGAATGTTTTTTTTTTAAATTAGAAGAAGTGTTGGTGTTATTTAAGATGACCTTGGAGGTAAATACAATTTCTACTTTCTTTTGATTTAATGTTCGTTTTAGAGTTATTTTAAATAAACGGTCCTTCAATAAATTAGGCTTGTTACTCAAATCATGTAACTCAAAGCATTGGGATGTTCATTTTTTTTTTAACTTTTACGTGGATTTTATTTTTAAATTCATCTTTTTAAGAAAAAATGTATTAAACTTTTAATATTTTTGTCAATCCTTGAGTTGATTTTTATTAAACGACACGTTTATCATACTAGTGGTGTGATGACGAAGTGAGACTAACATATCCATTTTAAAAAAATTGAGTTTTTATACTTAGAATTTTAAGTAAAATAAACATGTGCCGATAACTAAGAACTTATTTTTTTCACCTATATCCGACCATTTAAACTCATATATATTCACATGTGCGAAGAGGAGGATTCTAATCGATAAAGTTATTATATACCAATATTTAAAATTAAGATGCTGGAATTTTGTTTTAGGAACCCTTTGAGACTTCCTACATACTCCATGACACTCATTATAGATCTACATCATATTAGTGACAATAGTAATGATAAAATCTTTCAATGTGAGTAATATAATTATAGACTTCATCATATTCTTTGTTTTAGCCTATCAATTGAAGTCTTCTTTTTACCACTTAGCCGACCAATGTATAGATGACTTAAAATGTTTTAACTACCACCTCCTTCTGAGTGAATTAATGTAAAGTTTGGATAAATTGGTAGACCTTTGATTATATATCTGGGGATAAGAGGTGAGTTGTTTGAACATTATATCAACGATCTATCCATTAAGTGTAAGTTCATCTTTGAGCGAAAGTTGTTTTATTCACGTACATTTGTATTGTCACTGACATCACACATTAATGAGATATGCCATTGACAACCATTAATGCCAAGAAAACTTTTGATATAGCGAACTAGTAATCTATAAGTGAAATCATTGACTTTGATACTACTGATGGATCATGAAGAGAGTTTGAGACATCATCACATTAATCAAAAAACAATCACACATTTGAGTTGGACATTACATATTTACCTAAAATTTTAAGGTTTAGGAGAAGATGTGATGTCAAATCCATTTGTGTGGTCGTTCTTAATCCAATGTATGTCAAATATTCGAACTCCTCTCATGAACCAACAATATTTGAGTGCAAGAAAGATATGCACTTTTTCTTTATATAACCTTTGTCCCTAATTATAAGATCTTTTAGAGAGAAAAAAATGTATCCTTAAATATAAATACTCTTTCAATTCATTTATGATTTTTTTTCCAAAAAAATTTCTTATTAATATTCATAATTTATCTTGAAAAACGAAAAGTTGGATAGAATGTAGTCATATATAAAAGATATTTTAGTAATATCCACACATTAAATTTACACCTTAAATTCAATAATTAATTTTATTTATTTATTAGTATATGCGAGAAAGACAATTAGGTTTGTAATTAAGACAGAGATAGTAATTGAGACTGAAGGGAATATTCATTTGAAAATTGATCTGATGATCGAGTTGGAGCACAATTGATGAGTAGAGAAAGCTAAAAATTTGGGACCACCAAATTTGTCAACATTGTTGTTGGAGGCACCCAGCAGGGAGCTAGCTGGATGCGTTTTTCTACGAAGCTATTAATGGAAGTATAGCTGAGTTCCGGAGGTCTTACTACTCACTCCATGTTCACTCACGAGAACTACCCATAATTTAATGCTGTATTGTTTTGACTAGAAGCATTAGAGTAAACTTTTTACTAGAGACAATTGATTAAAAATAATCTAACACTAATTCTTAAAACTCTTTAAAATTATAAATTAATGGTTCCTTATCTATACTGTACGGTTGAGATGATTACATGATTGATGTTGATTTTACAAATTAAATTTTGAAAAATATATCAATTTTCTTTTATTTTTATCAAATTTACATCTATCAAGATATTATTTCTGTCGTAAAGATATTGTCTCGCCGCTAATTTAAAAAGAATTTTAAAAAATATATTTATTTTATTTGAACTGATATTGATCAAGATATTGTCTCATGTGAATACATTGTCTCATCTCTTAGAATTTTTGACAACTTTTAAGTAGTGATGTACTATGGATCACCATTAAACATCCACACACTTTTAACAAATTTTTAATTGAATTAAATTTTATAATATCTTCAGACCAAAAAAAGATTATATAGATTTTATTAATTTAAGAATGAGTCTCATTATGCTTGTTAAAAAAAATAATGAGTCTGTATTGTAATATTACCTCTATTCTCAATTATAAGAAAAACAAAAAACATCACTAACAATGAACTTATTTATTATTATTATTATTTAAAATACAAATATATCTTTCATAAAAAAAATATAAGATAAATATATCTACTAGTATTTAAAAGACAAAAATTAAATTAAATAAAAAATAATTTATACAATAAATACATCTTAAAGACATAATTTTTTAAAAAGTAAAATAAAAAAAATTCCCAATTTTTTTTTTTTTTTTTTTTTTAATTGGAACATGAGGTAGCAGAAAATTACAGTACGGGTCAAATTAATTTCATCAAATTCGATTCCATTCATGTTTCCTATGGGATCTGTTCCGATCCTAGGATCAATTGCATGCAATTATTAACTATGCTAGACTTATTTGACTTGCAAGTTTAGTGTTAACTTAATCCTTTCCAAAACTGGTTGACTTACTCCCAAAGCTGGTCCTGCCTCAATTATTAGCAAAAGTAACATATTAATAATAATAATAATAGTGGTCTTGTTAACAATAAAGGATAACAAAAACAACGTGTACCGGTGAGTATTTATCCGATTTAAGTCGAAAAATTCATTTTAATTGGAGTAGATTTTTTTCGAAATTAAAACTCGAGAGAAAAAAATAGTAGGGTGTTGATATCCACCTCACATCCGGCTAGTAATATTATTGACATTTTTAAATTTTATATAGATGTACATATTCAATATATTTAATATTTTCTTAAATATTAAAAATTATAATTTTCTCCATAAAAAATATGATTTTATATTTTTTTATATTTTATTATTGTATAATAATAATTATATTATATTAATTATAATAAATATGACTTTTAAATTTATTATTTTATATATATGAATAGGTGTGAAAGGAGAAATCCGAACTCCAACGCAAACGGAGACGGGAACTTAAATTTCACACCCGATGAAAAATAAAGTAGATGTAAATTTTCTCCGCAGATGGAGAGTGGGTGAGGTATCCGTTGCGATACTTATTAACAAGTATCTTAAGAATATTTGTTAAACAATCAAAAATAACAATTTTATATTAAAATAAATAATTTTTAAGCTTTTAAAAAATTGAAAACATAACTTTTAATACATTTTTAATTGACCTTTTCATTTTTAATTCTTTAACAATGTATTTGTTAGGATTTTTAATTGACCTTAAGACAGACTGTATAATATTTTTCATGAACGTCGTGAAAAAAGTGATAACAACTTGATCCGTTCAAAAGAAAAAAACTTGACATAATCATAAATCACAAGTTGGCAGGCAAGGTGCACATATTCAGAGATTAAACGGAATAGTCAGATCCAATGCTAGAATTCACTAGTAGTATTGAAAAGTGCTTCTTAAACTGCACCTTTGTGTGCAAATTTTTTTTTGAAAGCTGTTGTAAATTAATTTACAACTAAACGTATGCATTCATTCTGAAATAATTGATTTTAATTGAATTAAGTTCAATATTAATTGATTTATGTTTAAGTTTTGAATACGATAGCGTAATTGTAATTTTTATAAATTAAAATTATTTAGATAGTTTTGATCAAAATTATTTCTAAAAACAAAAAATAGGTTTTAATTGTATTTAAATTTATTTTAAATTAAATATTAAATTTAATAAAATATATAAGTGTGCATATTATAAATTAAATATAAATTTTAATAAAATATATAAGTAAATATTATTCAAATCACTAATACATAATTAAATATATTTAAATTTAACACTGTACTTAAATCTATTTAAATTATAATTTAATAAATAAATATCAATATTATTAATTTAATCGTCAAATTAAATTTAAAATTTTATAATTGTACATAAGAGTTTTAGATAGTATAATTATTACCGCTCCGTTTCTGAAAAAGACTTTCTATCCGCACGAAATAAAAATGTGAAATTGCAGAGTCCAAGAAAGAAATGGGAAACTAATTAAGCAGCAATTTCAGAGACCGGTAGAAATAATGAATCCAACACAGATCCATACTAGTCGATCACATTGTCTACAAGTTTGCTTCCACATCCACGTTATACCTCTTGACTTGTTTAAAGTTGAAACCATAAAAATAATACTCCTACATATTTATATAAGAATATATCATATAATAATTAAACGTAAAGCACAAGAAATGAAAATTTAACTTCAAATTAATACTTATTGTTCTCAATTTGCATGCTTAAGTGTATTTTAGAATCATCAACCGGAATAAGTCTAAAGAAAGAAGTTAAACTTCAAATTTTTTTTTTGAATTATCAAATTTCTTTTTTAAGTTTGTCGATATAGAAATAACACGTTGGAAATTTTTTTTCAAGTATTTTGATACACTTCTTGTTTCGATAAACTTAAAAAAAGATTTTCGGCAATTTCAAAAAACTTTTTTTAAGTTTTCCATAATAAATTATGTATCGAGAAGTTGTACAACAAATTTTCCGAAACTATCGGAAAACATTTTGTTAAAGTTTCTTGATACATAACTTGTTCCGGACAACTGAAAAACCCCAAGATTTTTGGAAAATTTTAAAATTTTCTTCTCCATTTTTTAATTTGTTTGTTTTCAGTAGGTGTTGGTGGTATAGAACGAGACAACAAAATAGTATATCAAACACGCAATGTTGATGCTTCACCATCTTGATGGATCCTCCTCTAGTAAGGATTTGACTGACATTTAGACATTTAGAGGAAACATTAATTTATAGTGGAGGAGGATGGTCAGGAAGAACAAGGTGTTTTACGTATGATTGAGGAGTCTGTGCAGTTGGAGATTGATGTTGTCGTGCAGAAGGAGCCCTTAGATACTTCGTTTGTACATGAGAAGGAACATATGAAGGATGTTGTACAACCATAGGGGCATGATGACCACATGCATCAGGAACATGATGTACATCATGAAGAGGAGCTTACAAGGTATATTGGAGAAACGCATGATATGTTTATCCTTACACAATACCGGTATCATGTTGTCGAGAGATTATGGTTTTGTCAAGTACGCTAATTATTCTCATTTTGAATTTTTTTTAAGGTGCATTTAAAAATATTTAAATTAATTATTAGCCCCACTACAGCCACTACTCGCACAAGAAATAGAGAAACAGATGAATTTGTTTGGATTTGCCTCAATACAGCCACTACAGCAGGGTAGTCTGAAGTTGAACAACAACAACCTTATTTCTTCATTTGTGGAGAAGTGGCACCCAAAGACTTCATCATTTCACATGCCATTTGGTTAAAGACGATTACTTTGGAAGATGTTGCAACCTATTAGGCATTTGCATTACGGGTGAGTTTTACAGTCCATCGTCCAACCTAGATAAAGTTATAACATGTAATCTTGCCATTAATTTTTAAGGGTGCCTCCTCCTGAGATATGAGAGGAAACTAGGGGTGTGCAAAAAATGTAGTTAATTGGACTGCATTCATAAACTAAAATTGCCCTCCACCAGAAAAGCCCAAACCAATTAAATGGTTTATGAACTGCACCATAAATTTAAAAAGTCCAGTTAACTAAACTTTTTTTTAAAATACCACTTTTAACCACTTTCAAACCTTTTTGTATTCAATATCATAAAATTATTTTTTTCATGAACACATCAAAAAAAAAAACCCTAACCCCAAAATTCAAAATGATTAAAGCCCAGCCCCAAATCAATTTTGTTCAATTTGTATACTTTCTTCTCTTCATGCGACACTTCTCTTTTCGCCCTTCTTTCTTTGTGCAATCCTCCGTCTCTGTCTTCCATTCCTTTCTGCATTACCACTAGCAATATTCAGGTTTTCAGGTATACAACCTTTCGTTTTTGCTTTCAAATTCAGGTTTTCACTTTCGTTTTCAAGTTCATTTTCGTTTTCAGTTTTTCTGCATCTGTGTATTTTGCTGCATTTTCATTTCGTTTTTAGGTTTGCTGCATTTTCATTTTCGTTTTTAGATTTTTATGCATTTTGCTTTTTTCGTTTTCAGATTTTGTGTATAACAGTTCTGCATTTGTGTATTTTGGTGATGTGACTTTGTTTATCTCTGTATTTTTAAAGTTATGAATTGATAATTGCTTAAACTTTGTATTCATGCTTGTTGAGTTTTTCTCTGTATTTGTAAAGTTATGAATTGATAGTTGCCTTTGATTGTTTTATTTCATTTTTTAGTGACCCTTGTTGTTCATTTGAAGCCATTTTGATTCTTTGTGTACCATTGGGTCAAACATGATATTGCATCCAAATTGATGTTTGACTTGAAGTTACAAACAGTAATGGTGGTGAAGAGTGTTGTTGATGTTGTTTTCAAGGATTGTATTATCTATGTTATTGTTCTAATATGAAGCCTTTCATTTGTGCGATCCTGATGAAAGAGTTTCTTTTACTTGGTTTGAATTTTGAACCCTTTTTTTAACTTTTGTTTATTGAATTTGGTGTTTTTGTGAATTATCACTTAATATGGATTATAAAATATTAGTTCACTGATTTCCTTCCATTATGTGTTAATTTTAAGTGGGAACAGTAAGTGAAGGTGTAGATGATGTATAAGTGATAGGGGGTTTTGCCAACCATTAGAGAAACAATAAGATGGTGGGTTTTGCATCATTTGTTTCATTGTGAAAGTTTCATATAATTAGAATCTGAGATTGAATAGAATTGTTTCTTGTTCGATATTGTGCATAACCAAAAATATGTCTCTCTATATCCTCCAACAAACATGTACAATACAAAACTACTAATTTATATGTACAATTTTGACATCATACCCGACCCAATTAATCAATGTTTAATTCATGCTAGTTAGTTGATAGCTTACCAATCAAAATTTGGTTCATAAACAATTAAATCTCTTATGAGCTGAAAGCTTGTTGTGAAAATGATTAAAATGAATAGAAATTAATTAGGCTAAACATGAGTGGGAAAATGGTCAATTTATCATTGATGATAGTGGTTTTTGACCCAATTATTGTCCTGCAAAGTGTTATCTTTTACAAACTCTGTTTATAAACCAATAATCTTTTACTTGTTTAGACCAAAGAACAGTGTGTACCTGTATAAGAACTTCATATATCAAGTTAAATAGCAGAATTGTAGTTTTAAAGAAATTCTAAAATTAATTATTATAATAATTAAAAAAATCACTTAAAACTGATTTTAAAATCAATCTTTTAAAAAATTCACTGAAAAACCGATTTTAAACAATTCATTGAAAACTGGTTCGAATTGGTTTTAATAAAAACCGGTTTCAAACTGGTTCAAATATATTAAACTGGTTTATAATTATAAACCGGTTTTAAACCGCTTTGGAACTTAACTGTAACTGGTTCAAAAAATAACTGATTGTTTTTAAAGTGGTTTTTAAAAACTGAACTGCACTATTAATGTGGTGCAATTCAATTTGGTTTTTGGACCATGCACACCCCTAGAGGAAACTAGAAAGACAAGGGGAGTGCACTATAGGCTGAATTGATTGAAGGATGTTTTCATAAGGCAATGTGTTGCAAAGATATTTGATTGTGCTGTTAGGGCGTACATGATGACATCATACCAACAATTTCAAGTAATGACATTCTTTATTTATTGGTTTTGTAGATGTTGTCCATAATCAACACAATAGGAAACAACTTCAACAACTTCAATGAATTTGGTTGGGCCCAAATAATGTTGCTCATAATATTTAAGTATTTATGTTTTCTATTTCAATACACATATTATGTATCTTCAATTAACTTGAATATATGTTGCATTTATGTCATAGGACCTCTCACATGCAATCAAATAATACTCATCTACTTATATATTTGGAAAATTTGAGTAACATTGTATTTTGTTATGTCATAGACATGTTTTGTCTCTTCTTCATCTAAACGTCCAACAAATGCATGTCCCTCTAAAATATTTAGTAATTCATGATTGTGAAATTTACAAATGACTTTAATTGTCCATCATAAACAATCTTTTAATAGTTTTGATATAAGTTTGATTGAGCAACCACACTTTTTTATTGAACTTTGAGTTGAATTATCAACATGTTTGTATTTCACTCCCTTGTTACAACCTAGTATTAATTTATTCCTCATTCACAATCATTTTGTTTTTAATACCAATCTCCCTTGCTAATTCACAACAACTTCTAATGTATCAAATATTTAAAATAAAATATAAATAAATTAAATTACAATAATTAATCATAATAATAGTTTTTTATAATATTAATATTAATTATAATTATTCATATATGATATGTGGTGAAAATATTGATAGTATCTATGCATATTTTACGAAAATAATAGTAACAATTTATCCATATATGTTAAAAATCAAATAAATAAATTAAATAATTTAAAATAAATATTGGTGCATATTAGAAAACTATTTTACAAGTTTTTCGGTACAGAGGAGTTAAACGAAAAATTTGTGAAACATAATTAAATTTTTCAGAAAATTTCTGAAAAAAGCGTACCAAGAATCTTGGAGGTGTAAACTCGAAAAACTTTTGATCGATGAAAAGTGAATTTGTAAAATTGTAAAATTAAAAATGGTAAAATTAATATTCTTAAAAATTATGAGGTAGTTGCATAATAGTAGAAGTAGAAGATAAAATTTTATAACATTAATAAATATTTAATAATTGATTTAAGGAAATCTTTAATAACGTTATAGATTTGGAAATAGGGTCGTAGAATTTACTTATTAATAAAAGTATAGTTTAATCCAGCGGTATTGGAAGGCGGTTGCAGAAACAATTCTTATTAGTACCATTTTATTAAAGACAATAAATTTGATTTTTGTTAGTACTATTTAATTGGAGAAAAATTTATAGAATTGATTTGAGAACCATCCCTTTGCTTTAAAATTTTTATATTAAAAAAAAAAAGAATTTAATTCATATTTTTTAAACTAAAGATTTAATTCATTAATGTTAAAAAAGTGGAAACTAATGTAGAAAAAAAAATGGAAAGTAATAAATGAGGATCCGTTATCGGCTGCGCCGCAACCGGTTTGCGTAGATCTCTACTTTTGGTGCCACCACCGACTCAACCTAGCTTACTACAAAAACCAACTCATCTTGCTTCACATTTTCACGAATTAACCCTTTTAATATGCTTCTCCTAAATCTAAAGCAATCGAAGATTAAAAAATAAGTCCACGTTATTATTAATTTTTTATACACTTAACGCGGTGGGATCTTGCTTGTTTCAAGAAATTCTAGTCAACTTCGAAACACATGGGCTTTAAATTTTGAAAATTATTAAAGAAAGAACAATCACTAATGTTGATAATGCATGTGGTTGTAGTTTGCGCATAAATCCATTTTTTTACTCAATCTTAATATATATAGGATTGCTTCAATCACTGTATACTCCATCCTCATATTATTATTTCTCCTTCTCAATTCCTCTATCTTAGAGGAAGAATTTTTTTTAATTTGGTACGTTTTACATTCCTTATTGTATATGAAATTCTAAAGCTTTTCTTTCTTATGTCATAGTTGTTTCTTGACATGCAACATTTTTTTTTGTTAGGTAGTAGCGGTGGTACATTTTACAATTGAATTTAAACTTCTAATTTTCCGATATATATATATTTAAAAGTTTAGTGGCAAAATTTACATGAATTGAGTATAGAGAAGACATATATAACAAATTTATATATGTACCACAACATGTTAAATATTTCTATAGTTTTTTATCATTTAAATCACATTTATTAATCTTACTGATTCAATTTTAATCTCAATCACAAAACCTTAAGTCATCCCCAAATGTTTAAACTATTAGATGAAAACACATGAATTGTCTAATTATTTTTGAAAAAACTAGTATAGTGCTTGCATAATTTTAGATATACTTAACTTTATGTCCAATCAATTAAAATCATACATTTGAAATTTACAGGGTATTTTTATTATAAAGGAAGATGAAGCAGGCCATTTTAACTCCAATTTTTCTTGGAATTTTGGCTTGTTGGAGTGCACTTTCAGTTATTGCTGAAGACCGATATTTATTCTTCACATGGGAAATTACTAACGGAACAATTTTTCCTCTTGGTTTTCCACAAGAGGTTGGTCTATTTTTTTCCTTGCTTTTTAAAATGACATTCTTTTCACATTTGAAAAAGTTTGTGATATTTATTTACTCTCTTTTTATATCAGGGTATTCTTATCAATGGCCAATTTCCAGGCCCTACAATTGAAGCCATTACTAATGACAATATTGTTATCAATGTCATTAACAAGCTGGACGATAAATTCCTCATTACATGGTTAGTGGTTCTGTTCCACTTTTAGTTGCCAAGTGAATCACTAATCACTAGTTCAATCCCTGAAATTAAAGAAATTCTAAAATATTTTTTAAAATACTTTTTTTTTTGTCAATCAGACTAATTTTATGAAAGATTTTTCAATTTCATATATATGAACCATTACAAAATTTCATTAATTTCAAAAACTAAATTGCATGTCATGTAATTTCAAAAACTAAATCAATAATTCACTCATAATAAATTAGTACTACCTACGGTCCCTATCATAAGAAATTTTTTAGAGATTGTTTTAGTTCTATTTATAAGAAAAAGCTGTGATTTTTAAAATGTATTTATTATTTAAATGACTTTTTTTTATTCTTATTTAATATTTGTAATTTTAAATATTAGTGAATGCATTTAATGTCTCACACTTTTCTATGATGAGGTATATTTGTAAATATAATCTAAAAAGTAATAGTAATAAATAAATTCATTGGTATTGATATGTTTTGTTTTTTCTTCTTAAAATTAGAACTAGAGGGAGTATTTAACTAAATTATTGTTCTCAAGTGGTTAGTAAGTTTTATGAAAGACAAATGTTTGAGAGACTCCGAAATTGAACTCTAATACAATATTCGAACAAACTTTATTTACCTAGACAATTTTATCTGAAAAATTGAATGGATAAAACCAAAAACATTAAAATAGGATTTAATTAGGTTACAAAGTGTAAGGTGCATTGAGTCATTTAATTTATTTGTGTTGTGTGACATAAAATAGGAGTGGTATAAAACAAAGAAGGACATCATGGCAAGATGGAGTTTTAGGAACCAATTGTGCAATTCCTCCCAACACAAACTGGACATACAAATTTCAATTAAAAGACCAAATTGGAACCTACACATATTTCCCAACAACCAAAATCCATAAAGCTGCTGGTGGTTTTGGAGGATTCAACGTTGAACAAAGATCTGTTATATCCATTCCATATCCTGCCCCTGATGGAGAATTCACTCTACTTGTTGGTGATTGGTACAAGACCAACCACAGGGTTTGTTAAGAAATCACTTCCCTTCATACCAATTAGTATATTATGATTTAGTTGTTATATTATGTATGATTTATTGGAAATAATAATTGATAAGTTAGATATGCAATCTTGATTTGTAGGTACTAAGGAGGCTATTGGACCTTGGCAAGAGTCTTCCTTTTCCTGATGCTCTTCTTATAAATGGCCAAAAAGATGTTGCTGTATTTACAGGGGAAGCAGGTAAACCACTCATACTACATTTATAATGTGTTGTTTCTTAGTCCTTAAATATAGGGTCTTGCTAATTATTCGCCACATATACTAACCTACCTCATAAAAAGTAAACATGAATTCATTCTTAATAAGTTTAATTTAATACTACTACTACTACTTAAATAATGTGATCTATTCAACAAGACTATATTTATGGATAAAGGTAGTAACATATTTTTATATATAGAGAAAAGAAGGTAGTTTTGTTTATAATTCTAAAAAAATTCTTTATATAATGTTTAGTTATGTTTGTGCATAAGCTTTTTTCCAAAAAAATTTGTTAAAAAAAATTATGCTGTTAATAAAATAGCTATTTTGATTAGTTTTTGAAAATAAAATTATTTTTAATAGAAGACAAAGAAATACAAAATCATCTTCGAACTCGAAGTGTTTAAAATATCTTACTCTTACTCATTTTATTTAATAATTATAGGTGGAATTAAGGAATTATCCCACTCAAAAAGTGGATAAAGATAAAATATTTCTATTTATAATTATTGAATATTAATTTTTTTTTAATAATCCATAACAAATTGTTAAGAGTTGACTTATTTTAGGGAAAACATACAAGTTCAGAGTGTCGAATGTTGGAATAGCAACCTCAATTAACTTCAGAATAGAAGGTCATTCATTGAAGCTGATTGAAGTTGAAGGTGCTCATACATTACAAGAAACATATGAGTCCCTTGATATTCATGTTGGACAATCAGTGACAGTTTTGGTCACACTGGATGGGTCAATTGGTGACTATTACATTGTTGCTTCAAGCCGTTTCACTGACCCTGTTCTTATTACCACATCAACACTTCGTTATTCTGGATCCAACAGTAAGGCCTCAGGTCAATTACCCATTGGCCCAACCACTGATCTAGATTGGTCCATGAAGCAAGCCAGGACCATCAGGTAGATTTTTTTTCACTTTTGTGTTGCTTTGTTTTTAATGGATTTGCATTATTCAATTGATCCTTTTGAAATAAAAGTTGTCCAATTGATTTTTTTTAAAACATGTTTGAAATTGGGAATCTTCTAATGATTAGTTTCTAATTCTGTTTTATATTGTTATGTTTTAAAAGGCTGAATTTAACAGCAAACGCAGCACGACCAAATCCTCAAGGATCATTCCACTACGGAACCATCCCTGTATTGAGAACATTACAATTAGCAAATTCTAAATCCATTGTAAATGGAAAGTTAAGATATGCAGTAAACGGAATTTCACACATCAATCCAAGCACCCCATTGAAGCTAGCTGATTGGTTCAACATTCCTGGTGTCTTTGATCTCAATACAATCAAAGATTTCCCTTCTTCTTCAAACAACCCTATTAAACTAGGAACATCTGTCATAGGTTTTACCCTTCATGACTTTGCAGAAATAATCTTCCAGAATAATGAAAATACCGTTCAGTCGTGGCATATGGATGGATCTAGCTTCTATGTTGTCGGGTAAGACAACTATTAAGTTTTTTTTTTTTTTAATAATTGGGTTTAACTTAATTGAATTTATTAAATACAAAATTAATTAATAATAATGTGTTGTTTCAATCCAAATGTATTTAGATTTGGCAATGGCATTTGGACATCTAATGCGAGACAGACTTACAATTTGGTTGATGGTGTTACAAGACACACCATTCAGGTGAGTTAATTGATTTTTTTTTTTTTTGAATGGGATAAACCGTAACTTTTATATTGCGAAAAAATGTGATATAAATAAAAAAAGTAATTAAAAATATGATGTATGACTTTAATTTAAAATAAGATAACTTCCTAGCATAACTAATATTGTATCTATAGGGCAGGTAAAGCATAACTAGCATAACTAATTTAATTATTTCTAGTTGTATTCGAAAATTATCTTACATTTGATTGATAAAAGTTTATGTTGCATCGATGGATGAACAGGTGTATCCAAAGTCTTGGAGTGCCATAATGGTGTCTTTGGACAATAAGGGGATGTGGAACTTGAGGTCTGCAATATGGGAAAATAGGTATTTAGGACAAGAGTTGTATCTAAGGGTGTGGAACAATGAGCAAAGCTTATACACTGAAACTAATGTCCCTCTCAATGCATTGTTTTGTGGAAAGGCTAAACATTTGCCCAAATTATTATAAGACAAACCAAAAGGGATCAGTGATTTGATTAAGTTTGTGGCATAATTAAGTTTGTAACCGAGTTTATTTCTCTTCTTTTAATTCTTAACATTATTTTGTTTAGAAGTTTCAGTTACGAGGGTGTGACTGTCATATATGGATATATAAAAAAAGAAAGAAAGAAAAAAAAAGAGGCATCTTTATTTCATTAGTTTATTATTTCTTGTAATCATAATAAAAAATAGTTTTCCCACCTTATTCTCATTTCTTGTCACATTTTACATCTATATAATATCAACAATCTTAAGATTGTAAACCACATTAATATTGAGTATATAATATAAAATGTGAAATTATTATTATTTTGGGAAAGAAAATTTAATATGAAATAATTTTTAATATTCGATTCTTAGATAATAGTTAACCTTTAGATATCAAATTTGACTCTTACAGAAGGTAAAATTCTACTAATTTTTAATGGACGAAAATGAGACGACAACATCGTAAATAATAGTATCGATCAAAGACGTTAGACTGCTACATTGAGTGTCACACTAAGATTAGTGTTTGTTGACACTTACTAGCTTTGTCAAATTAACAAATACCTAAAATAGTCAAAACAAGCATGATATTAATGCCAACAACCACCCAAATCACCAAAAGATTTTATACTAAAAGATGTATCACGGCCTAATGTGCAAATCCACATGATACACATATATAGATGCAACCACTTATCTAACCTTGCATCAAATGAGGTTTTTGCCATTTGGAGCTTTATCGAACAACAACTGCCATGAGAAAACAACAATTCTTGGTGGTGAAACACTTCTCCAACCCTTTTTGCGGGTTTGAAGTTCATCTGCTAAATAGAATAAGAATGAGCAATAAACTACTCTTATCACCGTTTAAGGTTAGGAGCGTTAAAGTTAACTGTCTAATTAGAGAATGATTATATAACTAAACGGTTTAGGGAAGAGGCCTCTCATTTGGCTTAATAAAATGGTTCAATCTATCACGGTCCATTCAGCAACAATAGTCCAACACATAATTCAATCTTTAATACTAATTAACTTAAATTTAACTAATAATAATTTTTAATAATTAATTATTGTCAAACCATAACTAATTAATTAAATAATTAATCCAACAATAACTCATCTTCCATATTAGTCCACTAGGGAACTGTTGGTAAAGAGGCTAGTCCCTAGCCAAGTCATCGTGCTAGAAAAATGTTAACACACGATTCTCGACCTCTTTGACAATCCTTTCAGAGAACCAATATTTGTTCCAATTGAAATTTATTCTTAATTGAGATATATCCCTCCAATAGAAACTGAGTGTTCTGAGGTCCACCAATTGTTGGAGAAACCATTAGATCGTTATCATATCTAGAGACCAATACTTAATTCTAATGTATAGGGATATTGGTAAAGACCAATACTAGATGTAAGTTTTTCCCCCCAAAAGCCACCATTGATCTTTAGTTTATCGGGTCCATCGAAACCAAGCTATTTTGCTATGACCTTTCGAGCCACTCCAAAGAAACTTCATCTAAATTTGGACAACAAGTTTACCAACCTTCAAAGGCTTCTTGAGGATCGAAAGATGCATAGAAGATAAAGATATTGGTAAAGACTAAGTTGAGCAATACAATTTTACTCCCAATACTGAAAAGTATATTTCTCAAGGCCCTGAGTCATTTAATTATGAAGGGAAATAATCATTGGTAACCAAGTACTCATTTTATGCAATTTGTCCCAACCAAGATTCCTAAATACTAGACTCACAAAGCTCCCTCCCTACAGTTCAAAAAGCAAACCGTCATATTCAAAAATGGATCCTCTACATTTACCCCTATTAAAGAACTTTTGGAGGAATTAACTTTAATTCCCACAACAAGGTCCAAGCATCGAAGGATGAATTTCAACGACCAAATTTATCCATACTAGCCTATTCAATTATTATGGTATCATCTGTATATACAGGTAAGAAATCATGAGGCCAAAGTTTTCCATCCAAAAACTCTTAAACATGTTGAGGGGCTCCGTTTTCCCACTACAAAAAAAGATTTAATTGTGTATTTGTGGCGACCTAAAGCAACCACAAATAATACAATTACAAACTTTTATGGCAACTAAAACAACCATAACGGATACTATTTTGGTTACCATTTGTTATGGTTTAAGCCGAAAATGCAGTTACAAATTTGTGAGGGTACAGACCACCGCAAACGATAAAGCTGATGGACAAAAAATACAGTTTGTAGGTGTTTAGACCGCCACAAATTGTCCCACAAACTGATAATTTTATTAAAAAAATAATTTTATAATATTCGAAATTAATATTAAAAAAAATATATTATATATATAATTAATATTAATATAATTTAAAAAATGAAAATGTAAATTTACATTTAAAGTTAAATAAAATAAAATATATAAAAACAAAAATTTATTTTCATATTAATTTGTAAATAATTAGTTAAATTAGTACTACCAAACAAAATAAAATATTACAAAATTAATAAATTATATCATACAAAACAAAATTTAGAGATAAATTTGAATAAATTATATCATAAATTATATTCATTAAATAAATAAATTCAAATAAAAAATTAACATTAGAAAACAAAACATAAAACAAGGATTTATGGAAACTCAAGGGAGAAGGTAAAGAGAAAAGTTGGAGAAAAATAAAAGTTGAGAAAAAATATTTGTAGAAAGAAGGTAGAGAGAAAATTTAGAAAGAAGTTAGAAATAAGAAATGAGAGGAAAAGCATTTGTGGTGGTCAAAGTATCCACCAAAATACCAACTGATCTATTGCATTTGTGACGGCTTGGGTGGGTGAATAAAGTCTTTGTGGCTGTCACAAATTTTAAGCAGTCATAATATTTCAACGGTGTGATTTTTGTGACGATATATGCGACCAAAATGTTGATATTTTCAATAAATTAAACTCGTTATAAGGTCGTTGGCCGTCACAAATTCAAATATTTTTTCCTAGAACAATTTTGTGACTATTTTTTGCCGTCACAAAAGTTACAACTAATCAAAAAATATATTTTTTATTTGTGATCGTTTTTTCAATCACAAATAATAGTTTACTACAAGAATTTTGCCATATACCAACAGTTGTTTTTAGTGGCACATATAAATGCCGTAGGTATAGATATAATGTACCAACAAACACCAAACAAGAAGTCCTAGGTATAGATAGGTATTTAGAGACAGAATTAAATGGTCAGTATAGACATCAGCCTGTCCTAAAACAAATTCCCCAAAATAAAAAATTTCATAGTCCTGCCCCAAAACTTTTCATTTCCGCTGCAAAATCCCTCAAACCCTCAATTTGTACGGAGCTGCTTCGAATACCCTCATCTCCACCCGGCACCTTCATTTGCAACCTCGTTGTCGCTGCTGCAATCTTCAACAAGCAACCTCACCGGCCGCTGCCGCTGCAATCTTCACTCCACGCCGCCAGCCAGAAATCTTATCAACGAGCAACCTTCATTATACCAACCTCCAGTTATCTCTTGAGTCAAGGTATAAATCTTTCTCCAATTTTGCTTAAAAAACCCCAATTTTCTGCAATTTTGTGTTTTTTCTGCAATAATCAATTATATTTTGTGCATTATATTTTCTAATTTTTTTTTTGTCAAGAAAGGGGAAGTGGGTGCTACTAGTAAGGATTCTGATGGCAAAACTGTGTAATTAAGGAATTAGTTAATTTATTTTGTGAAAAATGTGTTGCAGTTTTGTGTTTTTACTTTTTAACTAGGAATAACAGAGTCAAGTGAATGTTTTTTATTTTTTGTTTTAGGACCGAGGAATCATCAAGCATTGTTACACTAGAACATATGTTTATGATATAACATGTGCCTATAGTTCCACTGTTATTATTTTAATTCTAATGGTGAGGTTGTAACACATTCATGGTAATTTGTTTGAAGGGTGGTGTTTCTTCATATTTAGTTATATAAACTGGGTATTTAATTGATTTGTGTTGGAGTGTTAAGTGTGAATAAGAAATTCACATTAAAAATTAAATGTGTCTTATACAGGTATTTTGTTACTCAAGTGTTGAATTTTGTCGTCTGCTAGTTATTATAATATTGGAAGGACTCTATGTTACTATTTTATAATATGTTACTCAAGTGTCGAATTTTGTCATCTACTAGTTGTTATAATATTGGAAGGACTCGATGCTGCTGATTTATAATCTTCTACTCAAGTGCTGAATTTTCTAATCTGCTAGTTGGTATAATATTGAAAGGACTCAAAGTTGTTGTTTTGCCAAACTAGGATATTGTTTTCTTAATATACTTGTTATGGATTCATTTACATTTCGGGAAGAATTGAGCATATATAGTAATGAGGTTGGAACATCTCAATCACTCCAAAACACACAAGGTTATGTGTCTTAGAAGAATGATATATTTTCTCGAGTACAAGGACCTTCTAAGAAGGGGAATGTGTGATGTATGGGCAAGTTTCCTAAATCGAAAAAATCAAAAGTTTATGTGTCTGAAAATAAAGAGTTACATGATAGATTTAAACATATGGAAAGTTTGTTGGCAAATGTTATGACCTCGATTCAAAATCGATTTTCTAGAGAAGATGTGAATGACATAATCCAAGCTGCGCGACAGGTATGTAATTTTTTATTGATCTTCATATGCAACATACAAGTTGATTTGTAGGTTTAATATTTATCTTATTTATATATAATATCTTCTATTTTTGTGATAGATTTCTGATGCTTCTAGTGCTCCTAAACATTTGAATTCTCCTAGTTCGGAAAACAATGAAGATAATGAAAATGGTATTTAGTTTTGCTTTTAATTAATTCTCACTAAAATTATTATTTTCTTTATTTTTTATATTTGATTAGTGTTTTTATTTTATTTTTTATTGCTTGTAGGTGAAGATTAAAAGCTATGTTGTTTATGAGGATAAAGTTTTGGCAGTTAGGTTGACGTGATTTCCTTAAATTTTTTGAGATTGTTATATAAGATTTTGTAATGTTAATAAGGTAATCTTTTTTATGATTAGTAAATACTCTAAAGTATTCTCATTTAGAAAAGGTTTAACTATTTTCAATTTCATATATGTGCAAGACTTTATGTTAATTTTGAATATATTGATATTAAACTTTTATTTTATTTTGATTCATATATATATATATATATATATATATATATATATTATTGTGTATTTACATTGTAATTTGATTGACTTTGCACAATAAAATTACTAAATAACAAATTATTTGTTCAAACAAAAAAAAATTGTTGTCAAAATCTATACGTGCGGAATACAAGTCTCACTAAACTGTATAGTGACGGAGACAAAACCGTAGATGCATAATTTATAAAGTTATGCAATTCGTAGTGACGGTAAAAAACCGTTGGTATTTGTTGACTATAGATGATATATAAAAATACAGTCAGTATATGTTTTTTACCCTATACCTACGGATTTCATACTTTTACCCACGACTTTGTGATGTCACTATAAGTTAAATTTTTTGTAGTGTAATTTAAATTTTAATATTTGTAAGGGTTTTTTTATCAATAATTTGTGAACACTATTTTAGTTAATAATTAGTTAGAATTTTTTTCGACTACAAAATATTTTTAAATTGAACACAAATTGACGGTGTTTGTAGTGGTCTGATCATCCCACACAACCTCTCTATTATCAATAGAAACACAAAGGGAGGAAGAAGGTGTCCATGTTTTAGACCCCCCTTATGTGAACCTACTCCGCCTTAATTTTAGTTTGCTTTATTCCCATCTAATACTCTCCCAAGTACTTAATGTGACGCTTCTTAATTTCCAATCTAGTACTCTCCATGTTCCTTTTTATGTATCACTTTAAGAAAAAAATTATTATTTTTTAATTTATCTTTTTCAAAGTCTAAAAAGTTATAATTGTATAATTTTAACAAAATAATTTCTAATTATTCAGTGTAAATAT
This sequence comes from Cicer yamashitae, assembly GCA_037974755.1. Lineage (NCBI taxonomy): Eukaryota > Viridiplantae > Streptophyta > Magnoliopsida > Fabales > Fabaceae > Cicer > Cicer yamashitae. The sequence goes on from JBBPBQ010000002.1 coordinate 14,102,663, forward strand.
ATAAATAGGTAGATTGAGATAAAAAAAATAGTTAAAAATTTTTTATATACAAAAAAAGAAATAACTTTATTTAAGGTAACAAAATTTATTATTTTTTTAGACTATGTAAAGTAATTTTAAAACGAAAATAAAAAAAGAAATAAGAAAATAATATATACACTCAAACTGTCTCATAATAATAGTAACTTTTGTTCATTTTATATGTATTAAAAAATGACGATAAATAAAAGAACAAAAATATTAATTTTATTAAATTATTCTTACTATTATTGATATATTTTTTATTATCATAAATAAAAAATAAAATATAATTATTTGAAATATTTGATATATATATATATAATATATATATATATATATAATATATATATATATATATATATTCTGATTTGCCAATACCTTTATCAAAATAAGTTTAATTTATGTTATATTTTTAAGATAAATCTAAAATATTGATAGTTACTGAATTTTAATTTTTTAAGATAATATAAAAAATTTAACTGTTAGATTCCCAATGAATATGTCAGTGCTAATTAGTAATAATAGCTTTTAGATAGATCGGCGCAAGAACGTACGATCATCTGAAATTATATTTTTGTTTGGATGAGATTATTTGAAATTACATGCATGTTTTCATATGGATTGATTTATTTTCGTGACTTAACCTCTTTTAGAATCACATTACTGATTAGAAATACTGATGGAGAGAAAACTAATCTAGACGAGGAATAAAATATAAATAAATAAATAAATAATATATTTAATTTTAATTTAAAATAAAATATATTAATTATATTTTATTGAAGAGTTGTATCATACGTAGTTAGTTGTCATATATGATGGATGTAGAATGTTTTATTCTATATTTATATACACATCTTTAGAGATAATATTTATATATAACTTTAGAGATAATATATATAGAAGGTATATATAGAGAGATTTAGTGATGAGTAGTTAAAGGAAAGAATTGAATTTAGGACGACAGAGAAGTATCTGCAGGTGTTGAATGAAAGTGGATTCTTTCTCGCACTAAGAAACATCTGCAATTAAGAATCTTTCTACAATGCCGTTTGTGGAAACACTTTGAAAAGGCTGGTTTTGCCTTTGGTTCGTCGATTTTCTCGTAACAAAACAAACTATTACATTTCCATATGCTACCTCACTAGGACCACATCTTGTTACACTCATTTCAGAGTATATATATAGTGTATAAAAAATATATAGAAAAAAGATCAAGATGTACAATGCAAACTGATCAACTTAAAATTTATAAGACTAATATATATATATATATATGATGTGTTACGAAAGCATGAGAAATACAAAGGGAATATAGAGATTATCATACAATGTTTAAAAAAGAAAGAGATAAAAGGAAACTTAGATTAGATTAATTAATTAATTCGATCAAACTAAACTAGATTAATTAATTATATGAAAAAGCAAATTAAACCCTAAAGTTTTGAGTGGACCAAGAATGTGTATCCCACACCAGCTTTACTCTTTATTGAAATTAATAAAGTAGTAATATTTGTGAGTATAATATATCCTCGTGTGTAATTTACGATTAAATCATAGATATTCTCGTTGATAACAATCGAAACCTCTAGCATACTTTAGCTAGAAGTAGAAACAATGAATTATTTGTTGGGCGATTGAAGTAGTTATATATAATAACTTAGCAAGCCAAACATAAAATGAAGAAACTTAGAAACGAACATTGAAAAAATAAACTACATTTTAGTACATCCAATTTTAATTACTCTGGTCTCTTCGAATACATAACTTATCCAAACACACCTTCAATTCAACTAACTTACACAAAAAGAAAAGAAATACTCCATCTTAAACAAAATATAGATAAAAATATATTTTAATTTGGAGAAGTATTTATATCAAAATTTAGACCAAACAATAAATCTACTTCTTAATATATTTTTACTTAAATTTTATTTTAGATGGAGTAAATGATAAGTGAGAGAGGAAGAAGAAAAATGAAATAAAAAATACTAGATCCATAGTAATTCATATACCACCCCAAATCAAACCAAATTAACCAAGAAAATAAAAACTCTAAGACTAAGATATAAACATAGTTTTAAATTGCGGTCTGCAACATATAATTGCAGCTATCATATTGTTGATTCTGAAACTTTTTGCATCGCAACCACAACTTTGAGTGAATTGACTATATTTTTCCATATTTTACCAAAACATAAAGGTTTGCATTACCGTAACCACAAATTTCGCAGCCGCAATTTAAAACTATTTAGAAAGATCAAAACCTATGCTACTATACTATCTAGTGATAATGATGAGAAATGAAGATTTGACCGGTGAAGAAAAGTAGTTACTTATTACTATTACTGTTATTACGGATAAGCAGTACTACCATTGGTGGTTTGAAGATCAGACCAAGAAAGAGTTGGATTCCAGTACCCTAATTCACCACCACCACCAACTGAAAAAGTTGTTTCCAAAATATTTGATATAGAAGAAGAATTAGTAGCCACGTTCCCTAAAAACACTGGTGCTCCTGAGATCTCACTACAATTGCTATTATTATTATTATTATTATTACCTGATGATGATGATGTTGATGACCTTAGCTTCTGGTAAAGTTCATGGATTTCACTGTTTTCATGATGATGTTGCTGTTGTTGTTCTCCAAGTACAAAGTTACCATTTTGATTGTTTCTCCAAAATGGGTTGCATAGTACATGTCCAACACCATCATAGCTATTCACTAGTCCTCCTGTTGTTCGTTGATTCACCAACATATTTGAAATCAACGGCTCAGAACTCATCATGTGAGAATGAGATGATGATGACCCCATTAAGTTAATATTCCCTTCTTCCTTTGTTGTAACATGGTTAGGGTTAGGGTTTTGGCTTTGGTTTGATCTTAGTAAAGAAAGTAGATGAGAGTTTTGAGGAGAACCCCATAAGATTTGACTTGTTGGTGGAACGATATGTTCGAGATCAAACCCCTGACCATGTACTGACCTTCCAATGAACTCCGATGCAACCATTTTCATCTTATTAGCGGTTGTTTTTGCGGCGGTGTTTGACACGCCGATGTTCTTGTTTTTCCGGCAGCCACCTCCGATAGGGACGTTTCTTAAAGCGCCGCCTTTTGTCCAATAACGGCGACAAGTCTTGCAGAAATGACGAGGCTGAGTGAGGTTGTAATTGTTGTAGTAACAAAATTTGGTGTTCGATGAATCGCATCGTGGACACCTTAGGTTTTGGTTTTCCGATGAGGTGGTGGTGGTGGAGGTGATGGTGGTGGTGGTGATGGTGGTTGTGGAAGATGGAGCTTGAGAATTAGAAGGTAGAGAAGAAGGAGATTGTGTGAGTGGTTGAAGTAAAACTCCTCCTCCTACTCCTACTCCTCCTCCATTAATGGAAGAGTAGTTTGTTTCTCCAAAGAGTTCTTGGATCATCTTTGTTATGTTTTGTTGTGGAGATCTACAACTACAATCCAAAAAAAAAACACAAAAGCAAAAGGGTGGTGAGTCTTTTTGTGTTAGTGGGAGAAAAAGATAAAGCAAGTCTGTTTGGTATTGTATGAGAGTGAGAGAGAAAGAGTAGCTAATAGGGATTCTAAAATCTACTATGACACTTGCCTTTGAGAATTCAATTTGTTGGCTTCGTTGGCAGTTTGGTACTGGATACTTCCAAAAGAATATATAGAATTAGGGACTAAAGAATGCATAAAATAAAGCCAATAATGAATCTTCACATTCTCTTGCAGTGTAAAATGGTACATATATTATAATAAAACAAAGAGATAGAAATTAAGAGAATGTTTTGTAGAAAAATAAATTAAAAGAAAGAAAGAAAGAAAGAAAAACCTAATAAGTTGGAGTACCCTTGTTCTCCCAATAAATAATAATAATAATAATAATAATAATAATAATAATAATAATAATAATAATAATAATAATAATAATAATAATAATAATAATAATAATAATGTATGTAAAAAAGAGAAGGAAAAATTATTGCGTTGAAGTATTTGAAAATAAAATAGTCAGTAAATATTTGAAACCTAATTTGAAACCCTTAATAATAATAGTCCTAATGTTTATATAATCTAATAAATTAAAAACCTAATGATATTAGAATATTTGAAAATAAAATTATTGTTCAGAATTATAAAAAAAATGATATTAATTTAAATTTAAACAAATATAATTTTCTTACGGCAATAGTTTTATAATTTACATATAACATATGTCATACCTTTATTTAGCTTATCTAATATATAAAATAGAATTATTTAATTACTAATGATTTTTTTTTGAATTTCAAATAGTTTAATGAGTGAAATATAAAATTATTTCATTATGTTTAAATTTTTAGTATTTTTTATAATTTATAAATTTAAAAAATATTATAAGGTAATTTGAAAAGATTGTGTAATAGTTTCACAAAGAGAATTTTGTCATTTAAATATAATATATAAATATTCTGTTATGTCATTATGTGACGTCTAACAAAACATCATATCATAAAAAGATGTTTTTCTGTTTTTTATCATGTGCAAATCAAATAAATAATATAATAAATGTTTATCTTATATTTATCATATTATTATATTTTTTATCTAATTTGATATCGTCTCTATCATATTCTGACTATCTAAAAAATCCTAAAGAGTTAAAGTTTTGCATACCTCTTATATATAATTGCTTACTCACGCATCCTATGTTAGGAAATGGGAACAATGGTAAGGAAATTAAGAAAAGTGTATAGTTATGTGAAAGAGGAAATGTGAATGGGTAGGGTTGTTAAAAAACGAAAAAACTAAACTGAACTGTGTTTAGAAAAAACTGAACAATATAATGGACAGTTTACGAACGGAACTAGTAACAGATCAGTTATGTTAGATGCAATTTGAATTATCCGTTTCTTTTAATATTCAACTTGATTCCATTTTTTTAACAAGCATAATATTTAATAATAATTACAATTTGGTTCGCAAGAAATCAATCGATTAGTTCAAAAAGGTATAGTTCAATATTTTATAAAGATGGTTTGATTTGAAAATACATAATCAGTACACCAAACCTTTATATCTACTCGATTTATGATTAAAGCATCAACATTCAATCCAATTTTACCAAACTATCGTAATAGTTTAGTTCAATTCAGTTTTCTTCTTGAACTGATCCACGGACAAATGTGTGTAAGAAAAACAAAACTCTATAGTGTATGAGAAAGATATTGTTTCCTCTTTCCTTGGTCATCCCAGTCAATTTGATAAAGAAAATAATTGATTTACCCTCATGTATTGAATTGAAAATTTGAAGAAAAAAATAGATAAACTAATGTAATATATTAATGATATGATAAGAAGAGTGAGATAGAGGAAAAATAAATTATTAAATGAGTATATAAAATGTTAGGATGTTGAAACAGTGCTGATTTGATATTATGATTGGAATATAAATATTATTATTTTATTAAGTTCATAATTACTTTTGATCATGTAATTCAAACATAAGTTAGAGGCTTATTAAATGTATCTATCAAAACATCGTGCGGTCTTTGAAGACCCAATTATGAATTATGTAAGGTGGAAAAATCATTTTTGCATGTCCCACTTGAGAGTAATTAGTGTTCATGAAAAGTAACGTAGCTTCGTTATTCTCTATACATCCAAACAGTTTGATTTCATTTTCTTTTTGTTTGTTCTACATAGCAAAGGAACCAAACAATTGACTTGAAAAATTCAATATTGATTGATGTTTCTATATCGTTTAGTGCAGAAATGACTATAAATGTATTCTCTATATGTGGTTGAGGTTTTTGGGAGTGGGCCTGTACTTCTTATTCCATATAATAATAATAATAATAATAAAGTATTTAATATCATTATTTTTAGATCAAAATTCATAAAATCAATCAAGATTTAAACCTAGCTATAATACTAAATATGTATTAATTAGTTTTCTATAAAATTAAATATTTTTAAGTTTAGTCTTAACAAATATTTTATTCATTTTTATCCCTTCTTTTATAAAAATCACCCTTTATTTTTTAATAGAATCGACTAAAAAAAACTATTTTTATAAAATTGGAAGGCTAAAAATTGATGAAAAAAATATTAAAACTAAACTAAAAAATTAATATTTTCTAGGAATTAAAAATATTAATCCCATAATTATTAAAAAAAAATCTATAAGAGAATTTACTAGTAATTAATTTTTTTTAAAAGTTTTTATCAAGTTTTATTAAATATTGAAGGAATGAGCATATCAGGTGGGAATACGTGTAAAAGTTGGTATTATCAGAGTTCTAGTTGCTACTCTCACTATTTCATAAAAAAAACAAAACTAGTTTAAATCATACATATTCATTTTTTTAATTTATATTATTAGAATAATATGAGTACTATTTTTGCAAAATAAAAAACATCAAAATAAAAAAAAAATTAATAATTATTCAAAGGAGAGGCATTGCGCGCCCGAAACTTATGGCTTGAATTAAGCCGTTCCCCACACACTGGCGCGCTTTGTAGCAAAGAACAAACACATGTCCCATTTTCCTGCTTGTGGTACAAAATCTGCTGGAATATTTTCAACCTAGCTAATCTGGCCCTATATACATGTGTAGTTTCTTAGACAAATATGGTGAACAAGGTAAAGGTGATATATGATGACAATCCTCCCCCTCTCACTTCAAATAATTAGGCTAGCTAATAGGAGTATATATGCCAGCTAGCATATAGTACATGCTCTATCTATTATCTACTAACTAAAGAGATACAACACATCATTAATCATCAATTTATATATCCATTCATGTAAGTATAAGAGGTACAAATAAATTTATACATCTCAATATATTGACAGAACAGCACTTTACTTGCGTAAATAAATTTATATATCCCCATTTCATTGAAAGAGCAACTCTCACCGGTACATCAGAGTTTTTAAGACGGAATCTTAAGTCGGTTATCTACCTTAGAGTTAACAAAGAGGCAGAGACATTTTAGTGTTAATATAAGATAATTTCTATTTTACTTTAAAAAAAAAAATTATTTCAGTAGTCTTAATTTTTTAATCAATAAATGTATTAATTTTTTTCACATCAGCATCTATGTATTATATATTAAGTTGACCGAATTATTTGTATGGTATATTTATCTTTTCAATTTAATCCTCTTAAATTGAATAAATTATTTTTTTAATTATTTTTATTTAAATTCAAATTAAAATCATTATCAACTTAGAAGTTTAAAACTCTTTCCATTTTTCTCACGAAAACCGTTTCACCACCAAAGGAAATCGCTCTCCTTCGTCCTTCTATGAGAAAAACTCTCCACCATTCTTCCACTGCCGCGAGAAGATCTCTCCACTAGTTCGCGCATGTTTGCGATATCGTCTTGGTGCCATCGATCACACACCGTCATCATCGCACCGTTGTTTTCAGATTCGTCTTTGATTTTTAATGAATTAATAACGAAGATAGACGATGTAGAACGAAGGAGAGAGATAGTAAAGAACGGCGGAGGGAGACGGTGAAGAACGAATGCAGCGGAGAGATAATATATGTAGAGAAAAAATTTGATTATCATTTGTATATAATTTAATAAATAAATATTAATTATATTTAAAATAAAACAAAAAATAAAACTTCAAAATTTAATAGTATTAAATTTAAAATATATGGTCAAATTAGATGAATGTGATTAGGCTACTAGTAATCTAATTTGACGGTACATGTCAATTTTCTATTTTTCTATTGTAACATAGAAGTCCCTTCATATAAACATGTTTAAGTAGGTTATAAATGAATGACGATGAAATTCCAACACTATATTTTTTTAGTTCACCCTTGATTGTTAACTTTTGATAAAGCCAATATATAGATGGGGACTAAGAACATAAAATATAGTTATATAGATGGGGACTAAAAATGTTGAATAATCCAATATATAAACATACTCATTAGGTTTGCTGACTTTATGCAATAATGTTGATTGAGACTGATTAAAGCAACAGATTTCCAAATATAAAAACAAAACAAGTTGTTGTAACAATATTATCATGTGAATCAGACTAAAAGAATTAACCACCGTGTTAATTTCTTCGTACCATGCATGGAAAATTACCTAGAAAATCATTGAAATAAAGAAAGCTTTGAGAATTGAGAGTTGATATATAGCATAGGAATATCAATTATAGAGATAAAAAATATAATAGAAAAAGGAAAAGGAGAAATTGAGGCAGCACAAAAACAGGGAATATCAATTATTGAGATCGAAATACAAGTATGTGATAGTGATTTGATGTGGTGTACGTTGCACTGTATACAGACGCAGAGGCAAGTAGATGGTTGTTATGTATGGTGTTCAAATTTGTGAGTATGAGAGTACTATTTTGTTATATGTTACGATTTAAGTCACATTTGTGAGGTTAGGTATTTCATGTCAACGTAAAATATATATCAATTAATAAGAAACATTAGTAAACATCACTTTAAAGATAATAATTTTAATAATTAGAAGTCAAATATTTCTAATAGTTATAATATACTGAAAATATAAAAATTATTATATTTATTTTTTATTTTAATATTTATCAATAAAAGTTATATAATTTATTTTTTTAATATCTTTTATTTTAATTTGATTATAATATTTTTAATTTTTTTAATATTTATTAATAAAAAATATATATCACATGCTTTATTATATATCAATGACACAAATTTTCAATATATAACTTATAAGTAAATTATAATTAGTATTCTATTAGATAGGAGAGAGATTTGGAATGAAGAAAGAGAGAGGAAATTAAGGGGAAAAATATTTTGAACTTTAAAATAAGCAGTAATTTAACATTGAGTCCATAAATAAAGAACAAAATTTAAAAGTACAATTTTGACATTTTGCTAATATTCTCTATTCTTAAATAGATATAAATTTTTGTATTTTTGTATTTTTGTGATGAAAAATAAATTTATTCAAATTGGTTCTTGGGAGTTTGCCAGGATTTAATATATAAGGCCTTAAGGCCCAGAGGACACCTATAGTAATACTTACGTACTACCTCCGTCGCTTATAAATACCAATTGCATATTTACAAGAAAAGTTTGTATGGTTTTTATATATGACTGTTACTAAATTATTTTTTATGTTATAAATATATTTAATTTTTATTTTTATCTTCTAAGACAAAATGGTTCACTTAATAGGGATATATTTGGAAAATGAATAATAAACGTAATTAACAAATTATAAAAGTAGTAGGAACAAATCATATTTTAAAAGAATCTATAATTATAGAGAGACGTAGGCTATGTTACCCATTAATAAAATTTTCACTTCGACAATAAAATTCACTAAAAATATATATGTGATACTTGAGTTGAATTGTTATCAACTAGATCAACTTATGTTTGAATAAACTATTAAAAGAAAAATTTGATTATGAAACTGACTAAAAAATTAAAAACAAAATACTACTTTTGTAATTGTAATATATTAAAAAATGGTTTTGTCTAATATGTATAATTAGAATAATCATGAATTGTCTCTATTTGATATTGTTAGATTAAATATTTTATTACAGATTAAAACTCTGGATATCACAATTGTATTAAATATATACAATTATATCTATCATCTTTTCTACTAAAAATAATAATAATTATACTTTACACGTATGGAGTTCGCGTTCTATATAATAGTTGTACTTTACATGTTGAAGAAACAAAACAAAATTAGTGTTTATTGACGTAGAAGAAGCATTAAATGAATACGATTTATCGCGCGTGCCGTCCGGAGAGGGAGACAGATACTGAGTCAGAATCATATGTGAAAATTCAGAACTGAGAATTCATGAATTCGAAGAGATGACCGACATGCATTTTAGTTCTCGTTCTCGTAGTACGAATAAGTATACAAACATAGTATATGTAGCTAGCTACTAAGGATAGTGTTGTGTTTGTTGTGCATCCTTTATTCTCTCACGAAATAAAAAGTTAGCATTAGAAAACGAAGCGCACATGTTGGGCAACGCGGGTAGGGCGGGCACTTAGGTAGACTAGACATTGATTCTTTACCATCTTGTCGCTTTCAACTTATCTCCCTCATATTTGTTCTGACCCTGACCGCCATCCTATTCCATTATGTTATTGCTTCCTAATAATGTTCAACTTTTCTTCAATTTTTCACTTGTCATTCACATGTTAGTACATTTGCGATTTGGATTACATGGGGCAATCACGTCTACTAAATCAAATTTAGAGGATTTTGATTTTAAGATATATTTTTAGTTTTTCAAAAAATAATTTTTTTTATTTTTAAATTTAAACGGTTTGATCTTTGATTAAATTGTCGAGATTAAACAAATACACACAATCTTGATCTATATATTTGATAGACCCAACTATTATTCTCTTGATTATCTTTAAAAATTTTGATGGTAAGTAGACATTATCGATGATGTCTTGTGATCAAAGCTTGGGTGTTTGTATTTGACAAATGATTAACTCTTTAAACTTTGTTTTTTATATATGTCAACTGAATCAACTCAACTCATAATAATATTATCTTTCTTTTATCTTCCTACACTCCTTGCCAATTGAGTTTATATTTTCCTCTTTCCCGTTAGGTGGGAAAATTCATCTAGAATAATACTCATATTTAAATACTTATGGTGCGTTTGGAATACAACAAAAGAAAAGAAAACTAGGAGAAAGAAATGAACTTTCAAAATGGTCTAAATACTTATGGTTCATTTTTTCACTCAACCAAACAACTGAAAAATTATTTTATTTTCTGCTTTTTTTCTTCTTTTTTGTACTTTCATTTCTTTCACTTTTCTTTTCTTTTTGGAACCAAACATAGTGTTAATGTTATCTGGAGCTAATGGAGGAAGGACCGAGTAAATGGTCTGAAGACCGCTTTTAGGCATAGATGGTCAATATTCAAATAGAGAATATTTTGCCCAATCGAAAATATTATATGACAAATCAAAGCCTCTCAAATGAGAGACATGTTAATGGTAAAATGATTAAGATATTACCCGAACTAATAGGAAATTTATAATGGTTCACAAATAATGCAGGACTTTTCATTAAATTAAAATGATTGTTTACAGTTAATTATGGAAAAACATGACACGTAGGTAGGAAGGAAATATGAAAGGACATGACTATAGAATGCATGGTGATGGAAAGGATGGGATGGAATATCCCACATTCCTATAGATGGGCCCCTACACATGTCTCCCTTTATCCAACATCACAGCTTTCTCAGACTCCTCCCACTTCGTTTTTTTCTTGTGTTTTTCCTCTTTTCTCCTTCTCTCCTTTTAACTGTGATGATAGGTACGTTACTAATCCACAAGCACGGATGCAAATGCAATCACACTTATCTAGCCACTCACTCATTCTCTCATGCACCTATGAACTTAATTTGCCCCAAATGATATATATCTATACAAAATTGTCATAGTTTGTAGTAATAAACTTGCTTGTTAATTATACGAATTTCTATGTATGCGAATTCCATTTGATTAAAGATAAGTGCTCGATAAAAGTGGTGTTTGCCTGATCAGTAACTAGACCATGCGCACAATGATCCTTTTTTATTTATACTTCAAATAATAATAATAATAAAATTGTTAACTCTAAACAACTAATTCTAACAACCTAACGTTATTCAATTTTAACAAACTAATTTAAGAAACTTGTTTTTATCTTTTACACCGTTGTTAATTTGTTCTTTTTACTTATTTTTACATAGATGATAGAAGTTGTTTCGAGTGTCCGACATCACGTTTGCAGTACCACATTTCTAAAGTATTGTTCAACTATCCTTAGCGTCTTATGTCTTGATAGTTTGAGGAGTGTGAAAAATAGTTTATAAAATACTTTTAGTCTTGATTATTAAAAAAAAGTGAAATATTTTAGTGTAATTAATGGAACAGTAGTCCTCAGCCTGAGGCTAAAGGTTCTTTTAATTGTGTGGTAGAGACTCACATGAGTTTATTTACATAGAATACATTATTGTTCTGTTTGATTCAACCTCAAATTTGCAGTACCACATCTATAAAGTATTGTCTGCTTTGAGTCTGTCGTAAACTCACGATTTTGTCTATTATAAAAAAACGTCTCGGTGATTTAAAAAATATAAATTCAAATCAACGAGTAATTTATAAATTATTTTTAACTTCAATTATTAAAAGATGTGAGATTTTTTTTAACCGGAAGAGAGAGGATCTAGGAAGGTAATTGGATTTGAGGTTGGTCGTGGCAACCGATGCAGAACAAAACGCAAGTGAAATAAGGGAAAAACAGGGTGTGGCAAAGAATTGTACAATGAAAGATACATAGTAGTTCCAAATTTTTTTTATTAAACTCTTGATTATTTTAATAATAAATTTGATGGTGTAGAAAAGTGGTTTAGCAGCAGGTCACACAAATTTGATCGTTAAAGAGATGAATGGATGGGTCTTAGTTGTAGTTTTCACTCCCACCATGTTAGATGGTCCCCACCTTAAAAGTAATAAAACTACTCCGTACTTAGTTGGAGAACATATAGTATAGAGGTAAGTGCAACCACATTCCACAACGAGATTGATTGAGGAGTGAGAGAGGGAGAGAGGGAGGGAGGTTTTGATATCTGACAAAAGATATGGTTAGACAAGATGCTTTGGGTGTGGAAAATTACATAGATGGTCTCGTTTGTATGTCAGAGGGAATATGAATATGAATATGGCGTGAAGTGTCTTATTGGCCCTAGGGAGGAAGCTATATGAGGAATTTCTGACAACCAAATTAGAGCCCACAAAAAACCATGACGACGACCAAAGGTGACTGTTCAAGAGAATTTTATGTTACCAATGCTACCTATCTAATCTATCTACGACTTCATCCTTCTTGGATTCTTAAATTTTTATTTGGCCAGCCTTTATTGGACAGGATTAACTAAATTCGTAGAGTACTTTGTTTATTCTTATCAAAATAATTAACTTCATCGTCACCATTAGCTTCATCAATTCCCATGCGATTATACACCCAAGATCCCCAAGTTAACATAACATGTATCGTAATTAATTTAATTTACCTCGTCTCTTTAATAAAAAAAATTAAATGATTTTTTTTTATATTTAGTGTGATTTAATTTTAACTATATTCTTTAATTATTATATAAATAATTTGGCTTAATTACAGTTTTAGTCTCCTATTTATACTAATTCACGAAATTGGTCCTCCTATTTTAAAAGTCGACAGTTTTGGTCCCTCCCTCAGATTTTTAAACTAAAAAATGACGATTTGATATATTTTAAATGACGTGACATACAATTCTATGATATAAAATCATCTAGATCCATTAATTATTCATATGTCATTAATTAAATTAAAAATACGAAAAAATTTCGAAGTTGAAAGTTAAGTTTTTACGATGTTTTATTCTAATTTCATAGGTGTTAATCATTCTACATCATCGTATCATATGTCATGTTATTTAAAACATCTCACGTCATCATTTTTTAGTTAAAAAATCAGAGGAAGAGATCAAAACTGTGGACTTTTAAAATAGGAGGACCAATTTCGTGAATCAGTATAAATAAGGGGACTAAAACTGCAATTAAGCCAAATAATTTCTAAAACATGCACTTTAATAATAGTGAAAATCAATTCATAGTTAACAAAAATAATTTATTAAAAAGATAAATAACACTAACCTCCTTTGAGACATATTAAAATGTTACACTCCTTTTAGTTGTACAATTGCACTGACCTCCTTTTTAACATTTACACCGTTAAATTAATGTTAGTGAGAGGAAAAAAGAAAAAGTGACTTTGTTTATGTGCATAAAATGTCATTCTAAAAGGCCTTTAATGGAATGTAATCTTAGTTCCTAGTACAATCCAAACTTGTTTTTCATATCAAAAGCATTTAACATCCTTACTTCGCTGATGTGATAATACTGGCTACCTTCTCTTGCCGACATAGATTATTCATTTTGAAACGGAAGGAGTGCTTATAATTGTTTACATTGTTCAATCTCTAATAATTAGAGAAAATTAGATATAAATTGTAGTATAAAATGTTTTTATACGGATGATTATGTATTATGTCATATCACACTACTTTACCACACTTTTATGATAAAAACATGTCATAATATATAACTTTTATTATTTGTTAGTGTAATTATCTATTAATCTAACAAATATGGTGTATCTATTAAACTCTAATAATTAATTCATTTGGCTATTCTATACTCCTTCTGGTTATATTATAAACAAAACAAAAATTACTTCTATAGTTATTAAAAAAAATTAATTAAGTGCAATTAACTTTTTAGATTTTATGTATAATATAAGTCAAATTTATTGGGATAAGTTACATTGATCAACAATACAATTCAAAATAGCTAAAAATTAAAAGATGAATTTGCAAACAAACTTACAGTATCCAAGTTAAAAACATAAAACAGAAAAATGTCTACAAATATGACAAAATTGAAATGTCTAAAATACTCATGTCTTCGAAGCTACAACATTGAAGACACCAATGTCATTGATTGAATTTTCACTGGATCGAAGTTGATATGTCAATATGAAATCAAATGAACACCGCAATAAGACGGAAAACAAAACAACATCGCCACAAGGCAAAAAACCAAAACAACGTTGTACTAAAACGACGAAGTAACGAGAAAAAGTTAAATATGTGTGAGAATCACTTGTTTGAATAAAAGATAATGAGAAAAACAATTTAAAGGATTTTGAACTAAAAATTAGTCCTTAACCACCCCTCTTGAATGAAAAAAAAAAGAAAATGAATAAAAAAGAGAGGAGAGAGGCTGCTAGGTTTTCATGAGAGCAGCCAAGTATATAAGTATGTCACTACAAAAAAATGTACCTATTGTGACACTCAGATTTTGTGTTGTTTTTTTATCTCTCACTAAAGCTACTTTTAGCTACAGTTAGAGTGTCACTGTTTCTAAAAATATTATACTCTTTTGTAAAAAAAATTAAATGCACAAAAATGCTCCTTTGGTCGTAATGCAATTACGCCTTCAACAAACACCGATAAACCTTTCCTTTTTCTTTGCATTTCTCAAACCCTTTTCTCTCTACTATCTTCAACGAACCCTAGTCCCCAAAAACCCTAATCTGTAGTGTAGTAGCAAGTAAGTTCTATTCTCTTTCCAAATCATTTTAGTTTTCTTGTTCTTCTTCTTCTCTCTCTCCACTCACACTTTCTCTCTTCATAAACCAGAACACAACGGACTTCGCCGGAACTATGACCGGCGGTGGATCGTCGGGGAGGTTACCAACGTGGAAGGAGAGAGAAAACAATAAGATATGAGAGAGGAGACGAAGAGCTATTGCTGCTAAGATCTATTCAGGACTTCGATCTCAAGGAAACTTCAAGCTTCCTAAACACCGTGACAACAACGAAGTCTTTGAAAGCTCTTTGTGCTGAAGCTGGTTGGATCGTTGAAGAAGATGGCACTACCTATCGGAAGGTAATTTCCATCAATCTCAGATCTGATTCACAAAAATTTCAACTAGCTCCTTTTTACTATCAATTTTACTTGCTATATATCTTGATCTGCGTTAATTCGTGTGGTGTAAATTGAGATTAAATCTTCAAATCGACCTTAGCGTAACCTAGATTTCGTGATCTAAGTAGTTTTAATTCACAGTAATTAGGATCTTTGAGCTCCAATATGTGTCTCAGATGTTGCCGAATTGGTATGCTGATGTTTTGACATGATTTGAGCTGCCTTTTTAGTACTGTGACTCTGATACAAAAAGTATTTTCGGTTTTTATTTTCTAAAATTTGTGTTCATTTTAAATTTATTACTATGAATTTTCAGTACTGTAGGACATCTCACTGCTTGACCAGTCTCCTTACTATGCAGACATGCTTCAATTTTAGTTCGATAATTCTTTGACCCTCTTCTTTTGTTCTCACTTTCTGACAGCTTTTTAATTTATTTTCTCTTAAGTACACAATAAGGATTAGGGAAAAAAGTTAAAGAGCATAAAATTGGTAAATAGATGTTCAGTTTGTTTAAGGAATTGTTATAGTTCTAGTTTTGTTATTTTTGTGGGTAAGAAACATAATCTCAATTCTGCTCAGTGAAGGTTCTTAACTGAAGACATAATAAAGCATATTATTAAATTGAGAGTAGGTTGAAAGGTAAGAGAAGTGGCTAAAACAGAGGCCATTGAATTGATAATTCACTGATTTCATTTTGTCTGATTTAGGTGCACTGTAGTGTAGATAGGGAGGGAAGAATAAGATACTTTGTATTTGGCATTGTTGTTTTTTGGGTAGGAATGAACGAGTGGTGAACATTGCTCTCAAAATGTAGCGATCTACTACATTCGGTGAGTTATTTGTCATTGCATTCCATTAGATTAGATGGATTTAGGGTCGCAAGAGGGTGGTCCAGGTTGAGTGTGGACAGATTGGGGATGGGGCGGGTCACACGGGAGCGGGGAATGGGCTGAATAACTCAAGTGGTTATCCATCTATTGAAAATATGATAGTGGATGTATTGGATTTTTTTAAGAACTTTTAGTGAATTGTGAATAGATTAATGGGTTATTTTGATTAATGGTTATCCATCCATTATTATTGTTCAATTTCGTTCGTCGTCTCAAAAAATCGTAAAAGTTAAGTTTCAAATTGTTCTTCCATCTTAAGTAAATGAATATCGTTCTTCCATCACAATTTCCTCGAAATCCATTTCCTTAAAAATTAGAAATGAGTGTCTTTGAAGTTTTATCTGTTTTTAGAGAAAGAGATGAGAAGGTCCTGCTCCTATTCTAAGGTTATAATTTATTATTATTTTCACTTTTTTCTATTTGTCAATTATCCATTTTCATTTATGTATGCATGCTACAATTTGCTAAATGTTGATTCCCGTATATAATTTTGATTTGATCCCAAAAGCTTACATTTGTTTTTGCTTGATTTGTAGGGAAAGGAATTATTATAGCACGTTATAGATGAGTTTGGTGGATACAGAATGCTCAGAGGAAGGTTCAGGTCTTCTTGAGCCTTCTGATCCTAATATTATTGAAATTGATCCTGATACATACCAATTTTTTTATTGCTATGAATTTTCGGTACTGTGTTATGTGTTTGTAACATAGCAATTTGAATTTTTGAAGTGATACAAGTATTCATTAGAAATTGATGGAACCAAAAGATGGAGAAAGGGAACTGTTTACACATTGGAGAAATGGATCATGGCAATGGAATGGTTTAGAGTTAGAGAATATGGAAGAAAATGAGCAATTCAAATTAATGTTATCATTGCCAGAAATACCTTAGCCACCGACACCTCTTGAGCCTATGGAGTTTTTATCTAGACCATGGAGTCTCTCTGCTTCTGAGAGGGTATTTGAATTGCTCATTTTGCTATGTACCAAAAGAAAAAGTAGGCACTAGGCAGTAACTCCTTTAAGATGAATTTAAGTTCCAATTCCAGCTGGGAGGATATTTTTGCTTATATTTGGTGTAGGGTCCACTAACAAAATAACTGAACAACTAACTGTAGGGTCCAGCTGTGATTGTGATTGTATTGTTGATTCTCTCACAAGTTGCAATGAATTTGATTGTGTTGTTGATTTTCTCACTTTATAGTTTGAGATTACTTCAGATTTAAAGACATATTTCAAAAGTTGTATGAAGAAAGATGCTGCTAAAGTTTTCATAATACTCCATATGGTTAGTTTTGATGTTCATGATGTGCTTTTGGTTTTCAATTCAATGTGATTGTGATTGTTCACATTTGTAGATATACAATTCTAATCCACTCTCTATTGCAAGTTTGAAGTCATTGGAGATAAATGCATCAAGGAACAACACTTCACAGTTCAAATGAGTTTGGTATAAAACTTTCTGTTTTAAATTCTCTCAAATTTTAGGTACTTTATCTGCAAGAGATGCTATTTTATACTTGATCATTAATTTCTCACTGCAATTGTTCTCTCAAATAATCTAGCATTGGCATGCAGGTATAAATTGAAGTTGTGGACTCAGAATGGTATAAATTTTATATTGTAGCAAGTTAGTTTATTTTCTTTCTAATTCTTGTTTTAATAATTATTTTGAAGCCATGACATCAATATTAGAGGGCCAACAAAAGAGTCTAAATACAACAATGTGAGTGAACAAGCTCTAGTGTATTATTATTACCTATATAGTACAGTGGAACAAGTCTATAAGATTTATTAATTCTAAAAAATAATTAAACATTGATTATGGTTTGTAGAATAACAAAGCAGAGGTAGTTCTTTTCAACCTGCCAAGGAATTTGTTACCATGATAAATGAGATTGATCACCTTCACACACCTCTCAATCTTAATATACTTTGTTCCAAAGACTTATAATAAGCAAATTCAATCTCTTTGTTTAACTTTGTGTTCAATTTTCAGGTGTACCAACAATAAGTTGAGAAAATAAATCAACTCCTGGTGCCAGAATTGAGAACCACAAGTACTGCACCTCTGTTCACTTTAGTTGCAGTTGTTAAAAAGGTATTTATAAGTTTAAAGCAATATTCAGTATTAATGCTTAATATGATTGCTCTACTATGCTTAATATTCAGTGTTAAGCACATTAGTATCTCCATACTTAATATTCAATGTTATCTATTTTCTACAGTTCTCATAGCTCTAATGTATGAGTACTATTGCTTGAGAGAATGTTGAAACACTTAGAGGTTCAAAGAAAATAAGGAAAACTATATCATAAATTGTTAAGAAGAATTTAAATTTAATGACATTTCATTTCAATGTTTCATGATAGGATATTTTGACATTGTATGATCTAGGTAGCCACTTTTCAAAAGGACGTTGTTATGAAGGGGCATAGCACAAGGGTCATAGGCAAGGTATTGAGTATGGTGTTTTAGTTTTTACCCTATGTTTTTGGAGCTGTTCTTGCTATCTAGCAACACTGAGTTTTGTTTGATTTGTTAATTGTGTTGAAGTGTGGTTAATTTATTAATTGTGTTTGTATGTTTGCTCTGTTGTAATTTTGAAGATATATTAACCAAAATTTGGTGTGGGTAAGGATAAGAAAGAGATGGGGTTGAAGACAATGCAAAGAATGAATGATGAAACTACCTTCTAGATCATGGAGTCTCTTATAAGAAAATTAGCACGCTTAGGAGGTTGTTTGTTGTTCATTAATGTACAGGAACTTCAGCTTGTTCAGCAGGGAAGTTTTATTGCAGAAACCAAGGAAGCAAGCCACAATTCATAGTTTCTTCCCATGTTAATGATCGTTATTGTGGTAAACATTTTCTCCTTTAACTTTTCGCTGTCGTGTTGGATTTGGATATCCATATATGTGCAGTCTCTGTGGAGAGGTGAAGTATTTTAAAAATAAAATAGCTTAAATCATTTGTTTGGATTGGTGCAATATTGTATGGACTTACCTATATAGAATAGTGTATCTCAGTACTGTAGGACATCTCACTGCTTGACCAGTCTCCTTTCTTTTTACATATATTTCACATGCGTAATATGTTTTGTAGGAAGACTTGCATGTAAACTTTATCAACACCTGAGAAGGGAGGAGGATGCTGTGAAAATTCAGAAGCACGTATGCAGACATGCATCTTGGAAAGCCTACATTAGACTCCATGCATCCGTGCTTAACTTTGCAAACAGCTTTGAGGGCAATCGTTGCCCGTAAGGAGTTCAATTTTAGGAAATGGACTAAAGCTTCGATCACAATTCAGGTTATAGTTGACTCTTGTAGGATTAGGACCACCTACTAAAGACATATGTATTCAATCTTTAAATTTTCTCTCAAAAAATTCAGGCTCGTTGGCGATGCTACAGGGCTTCCTCATATTATAAGAGGCGAAGAAAGGTTCAATTCTGACACAATGCCGATGGAGAGGGCGTGTAGCCAGAAAAGAACTTAGGAACCTGAAAATGGTAAGTTCCAAACTTAGGAACCTCAGATATAAAAATTAAGTTGCTTCTATATGACTCATCAATTAATATTTGAGCAGCCTCATTTTTTCTTATTCCTGATTTTTGTGCTTCTCTCTACTCTCAGTTGATATGTTTCCATTTGCTTTAGGCTGCAAGAGAAACTGGCACACTTAAAGAGGCAAAGGATAAGCTTGAAAAACGAGTGGAGGAACTCACATGGCGCCTCCAACTAGAAAAAAGTTTAAGAGTGAGATATATTTTTTTGCAGTTAGATAAAATATCGAGGATGTTATTGTTCTTTTATTTTTCACAATCACGGCTCAAATATTTTGTTTAGGAAGATGATTACTGTTCTTTATGAAATTAGTTTGCAGTTTATCACAATAAATGTTAAGAAACTCATTGTGACTTTTGTTGAAAGTTTATTGAATCTTTTAGAGCAAAATAACTATTTATTGTATGTTTTAATAGAATTAGTAAAATTAAATTATATTTTATTGTATGTTTCAATGGCATTAGTTAATAAAAATAAATTAAAAATTTAAATTTAATTTACTGGTATTAATAATTTAGAATTACAATTAGTAGGGAGATAAAATAAAATAAAATAAATTTAATTTAATGAATAAAAATAAGTTTTAGTGACAGACAATGCCGTAGGCATAGATTAATTCTTAATTATATTTTTCTAGGTTTTAGTGACAGACAATACCGTAGGAATAGATCAATTTTTTAGTTATGTTTATCTTGTTTTTAGTGACAGTCATTGTTGTAGGTAGAAACCAAAAACATGTAGTGACAATCTTCGGAACATGGAGTGACAGCCCTCAAAGTGTAGCAGGACGCCCCCTTAAAATTGACACTAAATTTGGGTGTCACTCAAAGTATTACTGACCTTTACCTACAGTTTTTGACATTTAGTGACACATTTTGTGTGTCACGATAAGTCAATTTTTTTGTAGTGTGTTATCCTTTTTGTGTCCAATATTTAACTATCTTAGCAATGACAATGGAGTATTATATGAAAACGAATAGTAATCATCTGTTATCAAATGTATTGGATAAAAATGATATTTGTATCTTATTAAAAATGATATTTGTATCTTATTTACATTATCGCATATGTTAAATGAATATTTAATGAATTTTTAAATATTTAAAAAAAAACTAATGGATATAAACAAATATTAACTTCGGGTAAAAGAGGTTGTCCATTTGATAGGTATACTTGCTATATCTGAGCTTAACAAAGTTTTGATTAGCTGGGTTGCCTTGCATTCTTTTGGGCTAATCCTTTGTGGATATGGTGCCTTAGGAGGTATTATTTAAATAAATAAATAAATAAAATAGAGTAGAATATAATGACTTTAACCTACGATTGTGTAGGCTAAGGACAATTTGTTTTTGCCCATTTATATTTTGGTTTGAGTGAGTTGGTCTGTTTAAATTATGGATTATACGATTTAAATCCACATATTGGTGAATTTGTTTATGACTTGTTTAACTTTTGTTTTTTTTAAAACAAGAAAACATTTTTGTCCAGTATAATTTGGTGTAGGATTAACTATTTGGGTAACGCAACGTAAAATTATCAACAATAATAGTTTTTTTACTAATTTTTTAGATTCTAGATTTTTTATGATACATTTTTTTACAAAAAAGTGCTTTTATTTATTTATTTTATATATCGTCGATCAGCTCTATATCCATAGATCAATGTGGGGCGAACCTAGATCAACGTATCATAATGAAAAATATTTATTGTTATAGAGATATTTGGTAAGAAATACAACATTCTTATGTGGTTGCATATCACTCTTAGAAAGTAATAACCATAAACTCTTTTATGCATGGCCACCAGCCAAAATCTATATATACAAATATCTTATTTTTATGTCTTATTTTTCTTTTTTTCATTAAATTTTTTGTAAAAAATAGCATTTTTTAATCATATTACAAAGTTAACGGGATTTTGATTGGTTTCTTGATTCAGGTCGTCGCTCAACAGATGAAAGTTACTATAGGGATAATAGGTTGATCTTCCTCAAGAGCTCACATCGATGGTATGGTTTGAAACCTCGATGTTGGCTCTTCGCCACCTGACCTCAATATCTTTCCATTCTAAGTTTAGGGATGTATATGAGGTGGGAGCGAACACAAATATCAGTTTACCGTTACTCGTTCGTTGGATAAAAATGGTACTCATTTATGCCTTGTAATTGCATAAAGGGTAGATAGTGTATCCTCGCAAGTACTTGTGGATACCTATTCATTTTAGCCTTTTGATAATTTATTTGTGTATAATTATACGAATCTTTTATTCTATAAAATTGATGCATCAAAACAATACTATGTGGTGTTTGGGATATGTCAAAACATTATTGATTTGATGATCTTCCTTAAAAATGTTAAGCATGAGTACAACTTAGGCTAAATTTTAAGGTTTAACTTGACATTTTTCAAAGTTTGACAAAACTTTAAATTCTTTTTAAAAGTCTGATTCAGTTTTTTATGAAAATCTATACCACTCAAGTGGTGAGTGGTATTGACTTTTTTTTTTTTTTTATTAAAGAGGAATTATATTAACTAAAACGAACGCTGAGAATGATCATTTCCAGCATCGTACATCAAAAATGAATAAAACAAAGGAAAAGGTGGGTACATCGTTTAAACAAAAAAATTAGCATTGTGACCAAACTGAGTTAAGAAATGAACATATATATTTGCTTCTATTGGAGAGTAACTAATGGAATAGGTCAAGTCTGTCTGTTGCAATATAGAAATAATCTCTTCGAAGAAGATAAACAAGGGAGTAAACTGAGTATAATCTTTTTTGATCATAGAGAGGAGGACTAGGAAGTCCGTTTTAAAAGTAACATTATGAATTGAGCAATGATATTTGAACACAAGTTTGTACACAAATACAAACACAAATACATGTGGTCAACACCTACACAATCTCTTTCTTCATTTAATTTTCCCCTTTTTTACTTTTCTCCTTTTTCTATCTCTCTCTTTTTTTTTTTTTTATCTTCCTCTACAAAAATAAACCCCACACATTCATCTTCCATTTCTACCATAATTCCTCATTCTTTATTTTATCAGACAAAATATAATCTGGTTAATGACTTTAAGAAACATGGTTAATGATGTGAACAACTTGGTTAACGGATTCGAACTGAAAACTTGAGCATTCTAATCAAATATGATATAAACCTGATTAATGACTTAAAAAATTGCACAACTGTGTTAATGGATTTGAACATAAAGTTTGGTCATTATCGTCAGATAAAATATAATCTGATTAATGGCTTTAAGAAACGTGGTTAATGATGTGAACAACTTGGTTAACGGATTGGAACGAGAATAAAAGGAAGAAGGAGGAATTATGGTAGAAAGGGAAGATGAATGTGTGGGGTTTATTTTTGTAGAGGAACATAAAAAATAAAATAAAAAAAGGGAAAAAAGAGAGAAAGAAAAAGGGGGAAAGTAAAAAATGAGGGAAATTAAATGAAGAGAGAGAAGAGAGAGATTGTGTAGGTGGGGACCACATGTATTTGTGTATAAACTTGTGTTCAAATATCATTTCTCTTATGAATACCTTTATCACGAGCCAATAAAACACTAACTGTGAAAATTCCACATTTCAAAAAATAAGGAGCTAATAGATGTCACTTTATAGTATAAACCACATATATGAACTCAACATTATGGTCATGAAGGATTTTACCACAAGCCAAAGAACCATCAATATGGATGTAAGAACCATCAACGTTCATCTTCATAATCCTCACATGGGGTTTAATCCATGTTTTTGATTAGGCTTAATCAAGTTCGACTTCAAAACCTTGCTCTTGATCAAAGAGTTATGAATAAAGTCAACTTGGTTAGAAATTTATTGTCACAAATCACTCCTCATACTTGTACTTTGGGAGAAAACCAAAGAGTTTCGATCTTTGTAGAGTTCATTAGCCACCATACCAAAGAACATTTTTCATGCCCAAGGGATGTTTCTAATATTGTTGTGAGTGAGATTCCATTCAAGCCAAGCATAAGTACCAAAGGTAAAGAATTTACTCCAAAATTTAGAGTTAATAACTCTATTTCAAAGTAGTTGGATATCTTCACAATCTCATAGAACGTGCATAAGTATCTTAAGTGTAGAAAGGAAACGTTGACGTCTCTCATCATTTGTCAAGATTTTCTTGTGTGCCATTTTCCAAAGTGTCGTCATAACTCTAGCGTCTTATGGTTTGTGAGGTTATTATAGACTGACTTGAGAGTAAATTGATCGTCAATGGCTGGCAGTCATGTGGGGAAATCCGAAGAAACACCGACTGGAGGCTTCAAGGATCAAATTTTCTTATAGATTGACTCATGCATAATTTGTTGTAGTTTACTTCAATTCCAATCTGTTCCATTTGTGTAGCTCGATACAGAAAACTCGTATTTTCTGAGTGGAATGACTTAAGGTATTGAGTCAGCAAGCTTTCCACAGTTTAGTATCTAGTGATCTTTCCAAAATTTTGTAGAATGACTATCACAAATAACCCATAACATATTACTTTCGGTATTGAGGCACTTTACAAATATTCCTCCAGATATTGGAAGCAATGTGCATTGTTAGATAAGAGGGGTGTTCATAATACCACAATTATACTTGACTCAGACTAGTTGAACCCAAAAAATGTCTCTTTCTCCATTAAGTTGTCAGACAAGTTTGGTCGTATATGCCTAATTAAGGACTTTAAATAGACTAATAAGTTAATTAATAAGTAAAAGAGTTTAAGTTCTATTTTGATTTCTAATACGGCCTATTATAAAATCTAACATTATATTTCATCTTATTTAAATTTGTTTTACAATAATATTTAAATATGTCAAAATTTAAATAAGTTTTTAGTTCCTACAAAATTTTGAAATTTTATTTTTAGTCCTTGTAACTATTTTACTCCCTACAAGATTATTCTACAAATTTTTTTAGTCTTTGCTGAACAAAACATACTTAAACTTTTAAATACAAATAATTTCATTTCCTTCCCTAAAATTTAATGCAACTTTTGATTAAACTCATTTAAAGCGAACAATTCACTTTAGAGAATAAAGTAAATAATATATGTCATTGATAAATAAATCAATTGTTGATATTATAGGCACATGCATGACCAATCATAAGTAGCTATAATATTGAAAAATGTTAATAAGTGTCTCAAGAACACTTGTTAAACATTCCAAACATATAAATATTACAATAAAAAATATGTCGGAAATTGTATATTCAACTTTTAAAAGAAAAAAATCTTTTTCTTTCTAATGCAAAGTTTTTATTATTTGTATCTTTAACAAGTTGGCTAAAAACACTTTAGAACACTCCTTAACATGACCTATCATATTAACATTTGATTTGTTTATTTTAGTGAAGCTAAATCTTGCAACTTTAGTTCATAATAACATGTTGGGCTGTTCTGACACGTTATAAAGTTACTGGGCCTAACACTATTTTCATTAGAAAATTTGGGCTGTATCGATTGTGATAAATGGGCCTTATCGTCACATTTAAGAAAAATTTACTTCATAATTTTTTATACCTCTACCCCATGTTTAATGTGAAATTCCCCATCTGCTCATATATATAAAATAAAAATTTTCACTTTTTCATCATTTCCACATAAAAGTGTTCCATAATAGAGTGTCTCAAATTTTCTAAATTAATTGAAAATTTGGAAACAAAATTTCCGATTCATTAATATAGCTCCGAGAATGTCATTCTAGTTGACATGACACTAACAATAGTAAGTAATGACAATTGGTATCTACAAATCCTATATATACTATTTATGACTAAGTGAACAGTGAGATTTTTGAAAGTTGAATGGATTTTTTATTTTATTATGACACAAAGGTAGTTTAGATTCTTATGAAAAATTAAATTAAAGGTAGTTTGGATATTTAAAAATCAGCCTAGTGGAGTAAAATAGAGTGGAATAAAAAGTTCATTTCATTGTTTAAATACTTTATAATGAAATGAAACATTAAAGAAGATTTTATCTTATTTCTCTCAAATTAAAAGAAAACAAAAGTGAGTGTAAATGATGGAATACGATAAACTATCCAAACAATGATAAACTTAGTTTATTTCATTCCATCTCATACAAATAGTCTAGAGGTGTAACTGAAAAAAAATCAATAGATTTTGTTGTTGAAAACTATACCTTAAAAACTACTCGAACTCACCATCCAAAACGGACTGGCCCAATAAATTTTTGATAAAATATGGAGCGGAGGAAAAAGTCTCTAAAATTTTGAATTCTATATAACGCGACAGTAATAAAATAAAATCAATTGAAATAAACGATCCATAAAAAGAAAACCTTGTTCCTCTTCTCTACTCTCTAATCCCTCTGATTCCGAAGAAGAGAAACAAGGAATCGTTACTTAGCTTGCTTATAGTTGCAAGTTAAGTAAGTTGAATTCCAAATACTTTACACGCTATTCCCTTTCTTCTCCGATTCACGTAATTGCTTCTCCTCTTCCCAAACAACCTAGGGTTCCATCCAATTATGAACTGTGAAGTTTGCCAGCTCAAGGAACTGGTAAACCTTTTTTCACTTCCTCCTTCTTCTATTATTATTCCCACCTCGTCCCTCTTAATCCAAATTTCATTGCTTGTTTCAGGAACTCGAGCACTTTGAGATACGCGAAGTTTTGCGATGTAATTCCATAAACTCATCATAATTTTGCTTATTACTCTTATAATTATTATTGTTGTTGTTGTTTGATTTTTGAATGGAATGAAGCTTAATTTATGATAAAAGTAACGGTGTTGCAGGCATATTGCACACGATCATTTTTCATCGTGCTTTGGGTCTTGTGCGTCCAAAAGATGTAGACTTGGAACTTTTTGACGTTACTTATGTACGTTTTTTGTTTCAATTTTTGTTGTTATTATAATCATGGATGCGTTATTCATATAGAAACAACTGTCAAATTATGTTTATTTTATACAATAACATTTGAATTTGAATTTCCACTTTTTTTAATGAACTGCATTAAGTTTTTTACTGTGATATAGGTGCAATGTGGAGAGGTGGAGGTTGAAAAGAAAATAGAAGAGAAAATTGAGCAGTTTGTTTGTTGGGTGGAGAAGCATCCAAATAAAAAGAGTCAGGTTAGCTATTTGTTTGTTGATTTTACTCTTGGGAGTCGCCGCGTCACGCATAGTTAGGGTTTTAACTTTAGGGTCAGTTCTAGTAAATACCATTACAAGATGATAATTTTGTAAGTTAAAGTAAATAAAAAAAAAGTAGCGTTATTTTTTTGTCCAAATACATTGTTCTGGACTTTACAATTAAAAGAGCAATGCAGTCCTGTTTTTAAATGGTTTTAACGAAAGGAGTGGAGGATCCTGCTATTGGTTTTACTCATAGTTAAAGCAATTTGTTTCAATCTGATGTTATGTATTTACCTAAACACTTTTTGAAATGTTAATGTAAAATAAGAGCTTTGGGGGTATGGAAGTTGCTTTTATTGTAATCAAGTTTTCTTATAGGGCTCTGAATTTGATGATGCAGATATGCTTATCTTTCTATGAGGTTAAAAACAAACAGGCATCTTGGTTCAGTAACAAGATTGAACGCTTGTATTGGGAGCAATGGTATATTAATCTGAATGTAGCCCAGCATCTGAAAAGGCATTCTAGCAAGTCTCATCATTCTAAAGTTGTTGATCCAGGAGGTACAGTTGCTTTCTGTGTTCGATAAACTAAATCTCTTTTATATTTCACTCCTACTTTGCTATTAGTTCCTTCTGGGGCTCTCACTCTTTTTTTTGTGTGTATCTGACTCATTCACCATGTTTCTTGTGAGTAGAGGGAGCGTTGGAGGATAGAAATGCTCGAAGTGCAGCACTTGAAGTATCACTTCGTGAGATTTTATTTCAAATAATTAAATTTGTCAACGAGAAGAAGGATCATGTTCCACCAATACCAAATTTTGAGGGTGCTATTTCATTTCCCTATGAAATTACAATACCCAGGTGAGCTGTTTGTACTCTGTCCAATCATATCCATTGTGATTATGCATCTCATGTATTTTCTTCGTAAATTGATATCTTTGATTCTGAATGATTGTTCTGCTTTGTTGGACAATGATGTTTGTTGTCTTTAACGGTGAAATTTTAGTATAACATCATCATACATCAAGTTGTCCAATTTTGGTATGTCTTGATCCATCTTTGGAAATTGCTTGTGATCATGATTTGCCTGTCAAACATAAATGAGAGTTATGCAGAACTATTAGGTCAGCAATCCTCTATTGTAGTTTATATTGGCTACCCAAGTGGGAACCAAATAAAATCTTAAAAAAGTGTAGTGGAATGGGAATGCTAAGATGGATTAGTAAACTTACAAGAAAAGCTTAGTTTTTGGAATAAATGTGTGACAGAAAATTAGAGGAGCACTTATTGAGTAAAAGATGTGAAAATATACCTAGGATGGGCTAGCCATGTTAGCAATCCAATAAGATAGAGAAACTATTTGAAAGATTTTTCTCTAAATGCTTTTACTCTTCTACTGCAAAGTATATTTGTAATGGACCACCATAGTGTCAATACCATTTACATATTTAAGAGGCATAGCATCAGCTTACTGTTCAGAGAATTTAAATTTTGCTGAAAACAAGCTGCCTCTTCCCTATAATTTTCTTAATCTATGCTAAAAATTATTTTCTTTTTATGATTTAATGAAGTTGTTGAAGGTGTTGGGATGTGAATGTCCTATGCTTAGTGGTTTGATGTGCAGTTGCATGAAAGTTGGTGATCAATTCTATTTTGAAGGAAGTGCTAGTGAGCTTGACTTATTTTAAATGATTTTATGTTTATTGAAATTACTGTTGGAGAAAATTAGTGCTGACATAATTTGAACTTTATATTGCTTGTTACCTGTTGATTGTATCTAAATATCTGAGTAGAAATTTTGGATAATAAACATCAAGTGATGAGAATTCCCCCTCCCTTATTGGTTTCCTTGTTTTTCTGATCCTTCTATGAGGAATCATAGCCCATAAAGATGCAGTAAAGTAGGACATTTCATCAATTAAACAATGCAAGTTTTATGCTTGCACAATACTGTGATCTCATTAGCATTTTTTTGTGGACTACAAAAATAACCCCTTCCAAGTTTTCGTTGTTGAGGAACTTAATATCTAGATTGGGCTTTTAATTTATTAAGCTGTAGCTTTGGAAACTAGAAATGTTTATAAATCCTTGGATTGTTAGGTGTTGGGGTACATGGTAATCCACTTGAAGAGCATGTTATAAGTATAGTCTTAGCTTCTTTTAGTGGAATGCTTATCTACTCACTCCAATGGTTTTTTCGACCTCTTTTTTTCAGTTCCTTGGCTCGTTGATATTTTATATTTGGTTTAATTGTTTCAGCCCTCTAGTTTAGAGACTATGTTCAATTTTGATTCCTCAACATTTTTTCATGCCAATTAAGTCCCTCTGTTCTCAATCAATGACAACCAATTTCGTTCTTTCTAAAATCCTTAAAATTTTCATTTTCTATTCAATTATTTGATTTTTTTTATGGATTTGGGATATTAAAGGGTTTTAAAAGTTTTGAAATTGGAAATTTAGTGGAGATTTGAAGGATATTGTGGGACCTGGGAGTAGGGTCTTAAGACGGAATTTTTTTTTATCTTTTGGTTGGGGAGTTTTGAATAGAAGAAGATTTAAAATGATTTATTCAATTCAATTTTTGAGTATTTTGTGTAAAAAACTAGAATTTGAGAGTTTTAAGCAGGAGGAAAGTGATGGAAGGTCGTAAATGTAACAATTCAAGAAAATTGAGACTGAATCCACTCAAAATTGTTGAGAGACCAAAATCACATCTTAGTTGTAACAGTGGAACAGGAACTAGAAATACAATTAATTAAGCCTTTATATTTTTTCTACTCATTGGGGAGGGGTTGTCCCATTTCTAATAGACTCATAATAGGGATAGGTATTGCCGATCATTCTCTTACAAAACTTCACTCTCTCCCATTCTGTTGTCACATATTTACTGACATGTTGAGCCATTGCAAAAGTATTCTGTAAATCAACAAGTTGTTACGGTATCTATAAAACTACTGTGTGATATCTTCCCTGGTTTATGGAACTTGCTTGGCTGAAGTGCCAGTAAGGGTCCGGTGATCTCTGCTTTGTTTAGTGATCTCTGTGACATGATTAATAAAGAAGTCTTTTTGAAAAGAGTCGTAATCAGAATATAACTTACTACTATTATTTTGGAGTATTCTGTTTCAATTCCTCATCTTAGCATTGGCTGGCAAGTATAAACTGCAATTGTCTCATAAAAGCCAAGATTTTTTTATTATCTGTATTGGATGAAGATTTCTACTTCTTGCGTTCTTGCATGATGAGTTTTAGTTTCATGTACTTTTCAATAATTTTGCTAAAGCTGCCAAGTTAACACTGCTGGTTTTTACCAGTTCATCGGATTCTGCATTTGGGATGGACATGATCAAGAGAATGCTCCAGACTGGGCATCCAACAATGCTAAGTTGATCTTTATAGTTTATAGAGCAGTTTATGAAATTATTTGGATTATTGTTCATATATTGAAGCTGGAAATCTGGTGCTAAAGAAAGCTGCTAGGAAAGTCAAGGTTCAATCTTTCTGTAAATAAAGAATCAATAAGAGCTAAATTAGTCGTTTGTCTTTTCAAATACTTCCTCATTTCTAAATCTCACTTTTGGTAATATTGTATTTATTTCATTCATCTTCTCTCCAGAGCTCTGAGTTCTGTAGAAGATATGTCCAACGTCATGTGAAGTGATTTAGATCACATAGTGTCTCAGATTGCGTCAATATGATGATGAGGCTGGCTACTATATTGAAAGATGAATACTTCTTTCTGTATTTTCCAGTTCAGTGGTTCTGCTAGCTCTTAATCATTTACTTTAATGTATATATATTTATTTGCTTGAGTTTGTGAACCCCAATTGCATAATTCTAAGCAATTTCTTCATGAATCTCCGTATCAGCTTGCCATATATGTGTGTAAGAGATAAAGATTTACCAAAAAAGGTAAATCTTATACCAATATCCAACCAAGAAACTTCATTTAAAAAATCGGTAAGATTCTCACGGAATATCTTAGTAATAAATTAAAGTGATCTACTTAGTGGTTTTTTTTTACTCAGATATCGTGGCATTTTAAACACCGGAACAAAAAAGATTTGGTGCGATCGAGAAAGATTTGACTATGTTATCTTCGGCTAGTTCTTTATTCACCTACAATGGTCTCGACCGATTTCAAATTCAACTGTTTGTCATTTTCAACTAACAATTAAAAATATTGTTAGACATAAACCGTCCCTTAAGATTACAAGTTAAAAAATAATTAAATTTAATCATTATATAAACATTATTATTTTAATTATAATTTGTATCAGATGGTTTATATGTTAAAGAAAAAGGAATGAATATACCGTCAAACTACAAATATTACAAATGGATCCTTGTCTCCTTCTATCAAAGAATTGATAGTAAGTGAATAGATACAAGGACTAACTTAATAATTAAGATTTGATAGTTTAGTCAAAAAGGAATATTGTATGTCCCAAAAATCTAGTGGATTGTAGGGACTACGTTCTCATGCAAACAAGTCTCGATTCCAATAATTAGTCAACAAAACGCAACTCCAATCTCTAAATTCCAATCCTGTGTATGCAATTCATTGTCTATATAAACCTGTGGGGAAACAATATAGTATGAAGCAACATTGCAGCAAACATAACAATTAACAATAGAAATTATACATAATGTATACGAAAAATAGTATAGATAGGAAGCATTATGTTCTTGTACATGGAGCTTGGTGTTGGTACAAGGTCAAGCCACTCCTAGAATGTGCTTGTCACCTTATCACAGTACTTGACCTTGCAGCTTGTGGAACCAACGTGAAGAAAATTCAAGATGTTGACACAACTTTAGAGTACTCTGAACCTTTGTTGCAACTAATGGCCTCAATTCCCCCAAAATGAAAAGGTAATTCTTGTAGGACACAGCCTTGGAGGACTTAACATAGCTCTTCCTCCATTTTTTATTAAATAAAAGTATAATTTTTAATTTTATTGTGCTTTTGATCCC
Organism: Cicer yamashitae; assembly: GCA_037974755.1. Taxonomy (NCBI): domain Eukaryota; kingdom Viridiplantae; phylum Streptophyta; class Magnoliopsida; order Fabales; family Fabaceae; genus Cicer; species Cicer yamashitae. Next base: position 14,134,771 of record JBBPBQ010000002.1, read on the forward strand.
TAATATAATATAGTGAACTTTAATTTTAGTGTTTGTAATTCTTTTTTCCCATGCAAATTCCTAAACCACCATTTTTGTTTTTTGATGAGTTTTTGTTTGAAAAAGCTAATATGACAAATTTTTTATGAGATAATCAGATAGTTCTTGTCTGCACCTTTGATCTCAAATACATCAGTAATACTAGCATTTTGGATCATCCATTGTTGAAATTTCAATGGGAAAGTGGTTGAGGTGGAGTCCATTAATTTGTACATAAGACAATATTCATCCTTCCTAGAAACAATTGCCCAATAATTGAAAAAAAAAATTGGAAAGGCTGAAAATTCTCATTTTTGATTTCATCACAAAAAATTGTCATTTTGTTGAAACTAAAAGTGAAAAATCATATATTCACTGAAACTAAAAACATATTCAAGTCTGCATTTTAGTATGATTATATTATGTTTTACCATTTAATCAATTTAAGAGTAAAAGAGGTAGAAACATTGAAACAAAAGGAAAAAGAGGTACTTTCGTCAACAACAAAAAAAGGTACAAACATAAAACTAAAATTCTTTACCGACAAAAACATTGTTTTTTTATAGACATGATATGATTAAAGATTCTTTTTAAAAAGATATTAATATTAAAGAATGTATATTATTCATATAATGCCTATCTTGTCCTTTGGGTTTAGGGAGAAAATTACACTAAAATATCTTTACCATTGTAATTATTTTATTTTAAACTTCACAGTATGGTGAGAGTATCCAAGCGGCTGAATGGTTGGATACTGAATTCTCTCAGTGTGGAAACAAAACAACAATGTCCTTTGGTCCCAAATACTTGTCCAAACTTTATCAACACTCATCCATTGAGGTAACTACATGTTATAAATACTATCTTTGTCTCATAAAGTAATGCACTAATATGACCAAGACTTTATTGAGGCCAGGGTCTGTCTTTGTGGAAGACTTGTCTCAACAAAAGAACTGAGGCAGTTCCACATGTTTTTATTGTTTGCCCTGAAGACCATGGAGTTCCATTGAAATTTCAACTATGGATGATCCAAAATGCTGGTATTAATGATGTATTTGAGATCAAAGGTGCAGACCATATCTACAATTAAACCTAATAAAAAAATGTAAAAAATAAAACTTAAAAATTTGACGGTGTTAAATCTAATATATAATCAAACTCATTTATAAATAATATGTTATTTAATTATTTGTGATTTAATTTGATAATAATATCAAAAACATATTAATTTTTAAAGGTAAGAGATTTGTTCCTGTCTCAAAAAAGCTAAGAGATTTCCCTCCCTAGCCCTCCCCCTTCTCCCCAAAAGTACGACCTTATCTGAATTCCAATCAAAGCCTTATGTGTCATTTAGTAAGCTACTATGTTGTGTTATTAGACAATTGATTCTTGTAACAAGTTACAAGCCACCTGTGTCACTGAAATAATATTCTTCTTTGCAGGTGATGATGGCTTTGCGGCTGTCAACAGTTTTGTTCTTGCATATTATTTTTGACTTCCTGGAGTTCCGGATTGTGATGCCTGCAAAGAAGTTTTCTTATAATATTGACAATTTCAATTTATTTCTCCTGCATGGTCGCATTTAAGTTTTCGACCATTTTAGAACTTTAAAACTAAGTTGGTGAGAGACAAGGAGACCACATTAATTAGAACTTTGTTTGAGACCAAAAAAGCTCTTATATCTTAGCTCATTGATTCGCCTCAATGTTTTGTCACTCTCTAGTTAGTGGTGGAAATAGGTTACGCCGATCAATAAGAGCTACGGCTTAGTCTATGTCAGGTTCAGGTCATATCAGACTTTTCTTTTAAACAAACAATGTTAAGACTTCTAAAAAATTCTATTTAATTAAAAGAGTCGGGCTACACGTAACATAATAAGTTTTTTAAACCTATTAAGTCGGCATATTTAAATAAATACAAATAATAGTTTTTTTACTACTATAATTATTATATTTAAATGTATTATTATAAAATAGAATTAAGATAAGATGTGTATAAAGTTATATTCTTCAAAATGTCATATTAAATATCAAAATAGAACTCAATTTCATTAAAAAATGTTAAAATAAAATAGACTTTTAACTAGACTTAATAGACTATATCACACTTCTATCAAGCCAAACCTAAAAAGTAAGCTTATGTTAAGTCACGGGCCAAGTTTATGCCTTGAATTTTTTGACAGACCAGACTTAGGCCTAACAAAGTCTAGTTCGGTTCAACCTATTCCCACCCATATCTATGGTGAGATATGATTCTCTCCATTTTTCATTTTTTATTAGGCTTAACAGTATATTTAGTCTCCTTATTTTAAAAAATTATGGCCCCTCTTTCTGATTTTTTAACTAAAAATGGCGATGTGACATACTATAAATAATGTAACATTTGATAGGATGATTTAGAATGATTAACACCCATAAATCGCAATTAAACTCTCTAATAACTTAACTTTTAAGTTTAATTTTTTATTCATTTTTGCAATTTAATTAATTGACATGAACAATTAATGCATCTAAATGGTTCTATATCATAAAATCATATATCACATCATTTAAAATATGTTAAATCGTTATTTTTTTTAGTTTAAAAATTTGAAAAATGAATCAAAACGGTTGATTTTTTTAAATAGATGAATCAATTTGGTGAATTGGTGAGAATTGATGAGACAAAACTACAATTAAACTTTTTTATTATTATAGTTTTTATATTTATATTTACACGCATTGCACACATTTTATAATGTCACATAAATTAAATATTTCTTGAATTTTTTACATAAAAAATTATAGTGATATTGTTCTCCATTTCTTTGTATTTTGATAGGATTTCAATTGCCTCCGACTATTATATATTTTTCGAGTGGTGTAACCAAGAACAAAGATACAGGGTGCAAAGTAACATATATTTTTTGAAATAATTAATTATATAACGACAACTGTAACATCATTCACATTTAATATATCTAATAAAATAAACTAGACACATTGTAGTGGACTAAAGATTAGTCATTGGCTTAACTAAGAGATATTGAGTTAGTGGATCATTATTCAAACAAATGGATAATCAGGGGACCACATAAACTGATGTATAAAAAATTTATACATTCATTATATTTTATATTATATACACAATAATTGGTAGGCTATTATGGTGGAAATGTAACTTTTTACAAAACTATTATTTGGCTTCAAAGTTCTATTCACTAAGTTTAAGATAGATATTTATGTTGTCTCTCTTTCAATAATAAATATCGAATATATAATTTACGGATTTAGTGTTTACCATTTTATCATTAAATCAAACTGTTGAAGTTAATTTATTCCATATGTTGCTCTTGATATTATAAATTATCATTATTGTTATTAATATATTGTGATTATGATTATCATTGACTCGAGTTGTTGTAAAAAAGCGATTGTTCCGGTAAAAGAAAAAATGCTTGGAGTTATATTTAAGTGCAAGGGTGCAACATTTAATATCTTGAGAGTGCAAAATATCAAAAATTTAGATAGCTAGTAGGAAATTCAACTTTTCAAGGGGTATACCCTTAAATCTTCATCCACTCCACTAGTTTCCTCTCTCTCTCCTCACTTGTTTAAATAAAATTATAAATAAAAAAAGAGGAAAAGAAAGAGAGATAATAAAAAAAATTAATCAGAGATAGAGTGGGGGAGAAAGTATAGGCAAAATTTGGTAGAGAAAATCCAAATTATGAACTCACTCAAGTTGGACACTATGTAGGTGCGCTCCTATGTCTCTCACATAACCATAGTATGTATATTCGTAGGTAGCTTTCTGTGTATGGCCACTGTGCAAAGGCAGAGCATCTTAGGGATGTGACAATTTAAAAAAGATCTAAGCAAAATGTTTGTTCCACGTGGATATCGTGCTCTTAGTATACTTTTCTTCGTATAATAATTAAATAAAATTAACAAATAAAAATTAAACTCTTATTTAACTATAATATAGATAAATGATTTAATTTATTTATTATAATTAATAATGACCAATTAAAATTAAAATTGATAATGAGTTGTATTTTGAATTTTCGAGTAAAACTTATATGGTTGAATCAAAAGAAAAAGTAAAACGTATTTATCAATAGTATAACAAAAATTGTAATTAATATTTTATATATATTTATATATTTTATTTAAGTTTCAAACAAAATAAAATTCATTTTAAATATCAATGATAAATATTTGTCTCATTTTTTATTTATATCATAAATCTTAATTAATTAATTATAATTTTCTTACTCAAGAGTCATTTAGTAAATCATATAGTATTTCGATGAAATATTTGTCTTGCGCTTTGATCAACAATACACATTTCTCTTTTAAAAGTTATATAATAAAGTTTTTGTTATGAGTTTTTATGTATTTACCGAATTATAAATTCACACGGGTCTCGCGTGTATGAGTCACTTTTACAGGCTAATATTTCTCTTATGTATAATTTTTATAATAAATTATAATTAGAATAATATAATTTTTTTCAATAACTTTATCTAGAAGATATTAAAGAAACACACTATATCCTTTTATGAAAAAGGGAATATATTAAGAATTCAAACTCGGGGATTAGTACCGTCAATATTCATACAAATAATATCATCTAAAAGAGAAAATGATGAATTCAATATAACCATATCATAATATGTGTAATGAGCTCTATGTGCAAGGAGATCTACACATGTATTTACTTAACGATCAACAAACACTACTTTAATTTGGCAATCATGAGAATAAATAAGAGTAGTAATTTCTACTAGTACCAATTGTAGATGTTGTATGGAGGTATATCCATGATGAATTATGTCAACAACTACTTTTGAGTGAGATCCAATAATAACCTGTTGAAAGTTCATTTGAATAGCAACTTTAATACCAGTTAGAATGACCCAAAATTCAGCCATTAAATCGTTTGAGGATACAACCTTTCTTAAGAACACCTGAAGAAATCTTCTTGTATGATCTCATAAAATACCTCCACAAGCTGAGCTACCTTTGCTAAGGTAATAAGATCCATCAGTGTTCACTTTAATAAAATACATATTTCTGTTTTAACTAATTGATTCGTGGGACTATCTTTTAAAATAACATATCAATGAAAAATATTTTTTTAGTGTATGGTTTATATAATAAATTATAATTACAATATTATAAATTTATTTCAAAATTTATTAAGAAGATATTCAAGAGAGACAATACTTATGAAATACATTTATCTCGTATGTAAATTATAATAATTATATTATAATCGTGTTAAATTTTTAATTTAGAAGATACTTAAAAGACACAACTAATAAAATGCATATTTCTCTTTTAATTAATTGATTCATGAAAGACATTTTCTTAACTAATCGATATGTGACACAAATTTGTTTAGTGTATGATTTATACATTAAATTATTACTAGTCTATTATAACTTTTTTCAAGAGATATTCAAAATACAAACTACTAATGAAATACATATTTTTCATTTAACGAATTGATTCACACAAAAAGCAAAAACAAATTTTTTTAAATAATTGATTAGTTGTTAATATTTGATTTAAGTGTAATTTACATATAAAATTATAATTAATGTATTGTAATAATACTCTTTAA
>JBBPBQ010000002.1:14147359-14168527 GCA_037974755.1 Cicer yamashitae
GAAAATAAGTCTTGATATTCTAAAATCAGGTCGAAAGATATATATATCATCTGATCTGCTACCGTTAAAAAAAAATTATATATATATGTCCTTCTAATTAATTAGTCTTTGTAATAAAAAAATAAAAAAAAATTATAAAGAATTCAATTTTTATGTACTAACTATGTATATTTTTTATAAAGTCAATAAATTATTACTAATTATGTAGATGATTTTGTAAATAATTATAAAAAAGTTCAAATATTAGTAATGATTTAACGATTGTAATTAATTGAAGATAAATTATTACTAATTATGTAGATGATTTTATAAATAATTATAAAAAAAATTAAATATTAATAATAATTTAATGATTGTAATTAATCATATAAAAATTCTTTCCATAGAATATATAAAATAAATTCTAAAAGGAAATAGTATAGCTTTCCGAAAAAGAAGTATAGATCAAAAATATGAAATATGTCCCGAAACTTTAAAACAAAATGAAATATGTCCCGAAACTTTAAAACTTTGTTAACAACTTGAGTTATTATAGCTATCCAACATCATTAAAATATGTTGACTTATATCCAAAAATATTATATTGCGCGTAATGATTCAAGTTGCAAAGTATTGCTCATTTTTATTTAATTACAAATGTCCAACAATATTATATCTTTCTAAAAATATCTACTTATAGTCGTCTCCAAAGTATTAAGGATTTTATTGGTTTATTTTGTGAGTGTAAAGTTGTTGTTTTTTTAAAAGCTATACTAGATTGAAATAGAAGAAAATAACAAAAATTTGGGATACAGACTTTAATTAGAAAAAGTATAAAAAAAAAACCAAAAAAAGGAAAAAGAGGCAAAAGCAATAATTAAATTACATTAAATAGTGCTATGAGTATCATTCACAGAACGAATATTATATAAATCTATGCGATTAAATTTTTTTAGTTTTTTTAAAACAACTTTAGTTAAACTTTTAGTTTTTTTAAAACAACTTTAGTTAAACTTTGATCATGTTTTAGTTTAATTTATTAACTTTTAGTCTTAAAAAAATTACCGTTTTTATTTTTTGTTCTTATTTTTTTGAATATTTTAAATGATTTTTTTTTCGGTTTGTTGATCCCCCACTTGAATTTAAAAAAGAGGTTTCAGAAATAGCGTCAAACGCTTCTATAAGATTGTGCATAAACAAAGGTGTCTCTTGACTTGAACCTTTGCATAGTAAGTAAGATTCAGATTCAACAAGAGTGACTCGTAGTCTTGAACTCTATCTCTGACATCAAACCCACACACAACCTTTTCACAGGGTGTATTCTCAAAAGTCCGTGCATTTAAGGCCATGCACGTATATCTCAGTATAGTGAACGCTCTAGGAATTCTGCCTTGAAATTCCATAGGAAGCGGCCCCCACTTCCACATTCACATAGGTGAGTCTATCAAGAGTACTCCTGTAGCTAGGTACTCCACTCCACATAGAGTATAGATCTCATTAAGAGTTCCAATTATCTCATCCTTATATCGCTTCAGGAATCATGCTTCTCTCATATATAAAATAGCATGTTCATCTCATATCATTATGACTTGTTATTACCCATTGAACCTAATTCTTGGGATCTCCAGTCTTTTAGGTCGGGTTACCATCATAAGTGACTCATTGATCAGAATGTATTAAGTCTAAAGGTTCAGATTCTCTAACTACCGATTTATGTGAACTTTTAGTTATTTTAGCTTGACTGCAAAAATCACATTTTTCAAAATCTTTTAAGGATAACTTTGGAATTAAGCCTAAGTTACTTAAATTCGAAATTACACGTTTATTCATATGACAGAGTCTAGCATGCCAGATATTAAAATCACACAACATGTAAGCAAAAGGATTCATTTTATTGATTTCAACATTCAATTTAAACATGCCATCAGTGGCGTACCCTTTCCCAACAAAAATACTATTTTTAGAAATAGTGTACAAATCTGCCCCTATAGTCTGAGTAAACCCTGCCTTATTGAGAAGAAACCCAGAAACCAGATTCTTCCTTATTTCTGGAGTATGCATGACATCCTTCAGAATTAAGGTCTTTCCATATGTGAATGTTAGTTCCACATCTCCAATACCTGCAACATTAGTGGTGTGGGAATCTCCCAACAACACTTTCTTATCTTCAGCAGCAGTGTATGTTTTAAACATAGCACGATCATAACAGACATGGCGGGAGGCACCAGTGTCTATCCACCATCCTTCCGATCCACCAACAAGGTTGATCTCAGTTATCATAGCAACGAATTGCTCTTCTGTCAAGTTAGCCTGATTAGCAGGGCCTGGCTTGTTCCTGCACTTGCGTGCTACATGACCCTCTTTTCCACAGCGAAAACAGAGAAAAGGGGAAGGGCCATTTCTAGGAGGTGGTTGCTGCTTTGCAATAGGGGCCTTTGGAGGGTTCCCATTCTTGTTGCTGTTCTTTGAAGAGCGATTCTGAATCTTTAATGGTTTGCTATTTGGCTTCAGAACTGCTCCGATGAATTTCTTTTTCTTGTTATTTGCCACAAGAAGAACTTCATCTTTCTGGTCTTGCTTACGGGATTCTTCCTCAATTCTGAGGCGAGTTATCAGACTTTCTAGAGAGAATTCTTTTGTTTTATGCCTAAGAGAATTTTTAAAATCTTTCCAAGCAGGGGGCAGTTTGTCAATAATAACAACAATTTGAAACTGTTCATCGAGGGACATACCTTCAGTGATGATTTCGTGAGCAATTTTCTGGATTTCATGAGACTGAGCTTCCACGGATCTGTCATCTGTCATATGATATTTGAGGTAGCGGCTGACAGCATACTTTTTGGCTCCAGCTTCCTCAGTATCATATTTCTTCTTCAGAGCATCCCAAACCTGTCTAGCAGTATTGCTGTCGGAACTGTAGTAATCATACAGATCATCAGCAAGTCCATTAAGAATATAATTCTAACATAAGTAATCATTATGTTCCCATTGGGTTAATTCAGCAGCTTTCTTATCCTTTTCTGTTTGTTCAGCATTTTCTGGAATAACAGGGATGTCATCCTTCAGAACGTTGGCAAGCTTTTTCGTGGTTAGAAAAAACAGCATCTTTTGTTGCCATCGTTTGAAGTGACTTCCTTCAAACCGAAACGATTTGTTGTATTCAGAAGCAGAAGAACCTGTCCCAGTAATTTCGTCGGTAGACATGGCAGTTCGAAAACGTCTTAAAATTGTTATTTTTGAATTTTGAAAAAGTTTGAAAAAACAATTTATGCCACCGAAAATATTACTGGGTTGAGTCGCGGACTAGGTCGCTCTCTTTAAGACGTTTCGAGGCACTGCCCAAAAGGTGCAAGGCAGACTATCAACCACGAAATCCCCAAGATAAAATAGCCCAGATCACTGTTACGGAGTTCTACTGCACCGTAGAAAACCGTTCGAATTACACCCTCAATATGGCATGAAGGCCACTCAAGAAAAAAGAAGAAGTAGAAGAAGTAAGAACGGGGGGAGAAGAGAGAAAAGCCTCAGAAGAGGAGTGCTTTTGGTGTGATTTTTCAACTGAGGGGAGCTCTCTATTTATAGAGGAATTCCGTAACTGGATCAGAGAAATTAGTGGATCCATCAGAGCGCTCCTGTTGACCGTTCCAAACCTTGACCTCAGGAAACGTGTGCTCCAAAACCGCTGCCCACCCAAAACGTGCGCCTTTGACTACCTGAAAGTGCGCTAGGGTTTTTGACTTTGAATAAAGACCGGGCAACAGCAGTTACGTGGCACCTAGGTTTAGGGTTTTGACCGGGCAAAAAGGAGAAGACTGGATCAAATCATTAGGTAGATTCGGTGGAGGGCAGTTACGTAATTAACGCAATAATCAAAGGTAAAACGCAACCAAGCATTTAATTTAAAAATTAATTAAATAATTTTTTTATTTTTCATTTATATAAAAAATAATACACCACAAGACCAAAGCCAAGGCCCGAGCAGGGTCGAGCCGAGCCGGACGGACGGCGGCGCGCGCGTGTGTGGTGGCCAACTTTGCTTGTGTTCTCCCTCCTTCACAAAATTGGGGTACCCCTTGGGGCACACCCCAAGGTACATACCTCCACCTTATATACACTTCCAAAGTGTGGTATCCCTCCTATGTGGGACTTCTCATTTTTTCAATTCACAACCACACTAGCTCATTAATGTCACCATTAATACCAACAATTCTTCCATTAATTTTTCATCATTTCCAACAGTTTTGTATCATTCCAATATTTTAATGATTTTTTATATTTATATTTAAGATATTATAAATATTTTTTTAAAAATATATATATTTAATTTATCTTTTGTTAAAAAATTAATTTTTATGAATTTTTTAATAATACTCTAAATATATAAAAAAATCATTTAAAAAGTATTAAAGTACAAATAAGAAATGAAAATATTTCAAGACGGAATAGATTAAAAATAAAATGTTCAAAATCTATAGAAACTAAAATTTATTATTATTCTATTTTATTCTACTTGATTTGTTTCAAAAATGAGTAATGTTATTGTAATACAGATTTGACACAAAGTAGAATACAAATACAATATTTTATATTTGATGAAAAATAGAATATGACTTTTATTATATTTTTTATACAATATTATATTTGTATAAAAATAACATTACGCTTCAAAAAATAATTGTTCCTCCATATTTTTGTTTTTATTTTTACATTTGGAACTGAAAACGAGGTGATTGAAGACAAAAGTAAGAGACTTTAAGTGCATGGGGAAAATTTAGTCAATAATAGACAAACATGATAAGATTCAACAAAATTCTCATTGTTTAACTAATGTGACTTTTGCTTCCTGCCCATTTCATATTTACTATTAAATGATTATAAATAAAAGAAAAATATATATTTTATTAAAATAACTTTATTAATAATTAATATATTTTTTACTATTATAATATAAATAATTTAAAAATTATGTAAATAATATTAATTGAAGAATATAATTAAAAACAATAATGAGTTTTATAGTAAAAAAAACAAAACAAAATTTATTTTAAAATAATAGTTTTTTTAGTAAAGTGACACTAAAAACATTAAATATATATTATCCGTTCATAAATAAGCCACGTATAACGTGTTTATTCTTATTATTTGGTTGCAGTCGATCTAAAGGTGTGGCCCATTTTTTTAGATGTCGGTGTGTGCTTTATGTTGACTTATTTTTAGCATCGCCTTCTTATAATTTTATAAAAGAATTTAATTTTGATAAACTATTTTTACACTGTCACAATTCTTAAATCATATATAATATTTAATTTTTTTCATAATTACTTATATAATTAATTATAATTTTTGTCAATTGTATAAAATCTTTTACACTGACAACATTACATTATAATTAAACTCTTTATAAATATTAAAAGCAAATATAAAATTTGGGTAAATCAATATTTTCTCTCTTATAACCAATGATGTGTTTGGTTAGAAGGGTGCAGAAGAGTGGGAAGATCTTAAATTTTTGTGTTTAGTTTAAATTTTTAAGAGGAAAAGAAACAAAAATAATTTTAAAATCATTTAAAATTTTCTCCTCTCATTGAATCGAATAAAGAATCATTAAAACTCATTCACCTCCTCTCCCTTCCCTCATTTGAAATAATTATATATCTATTATCTTTTGTTCTCCTTCCTCCCTCTCCTTCATTCAATCAAAGAGACTTTAATTTTATTTTTTTACAATAGTGAATATTAATAATTAATATTGTTAATATTATTAGAATTTTGTTGATAGTGGAGATCGAATTCGCAACTCATTACCATTCCTCCCCTAATTTATTTACGTCAATCATCAAATTAATTTTATATCTTCTTATACAAACTCTAACTTTTAACGATGGATTGTTGATTTTATAACTTAAAAAGAGAAAAAGAAGTGCCGACAAACTGTTCTCTGATACAATATACTTTGTTTTTATTGCCAAAATTTAAATAAGTTGAACTAATTCATGTAAGAAAAATAGTGTGTTCATAACATAATTTAAAGATAAAATAATAGTCTAGTTACTTTTTTGTCAAAATTAAATTTGTTATAAAACCATTATTTATTTCGGTTTATTTGTTTTGTAGTTTATACAATGGATTTTATTAAAATTAAATGTTAGTCGTTAATATGTTATATTAGTTGTGAATATGTTATATTAGTAATAAGAGTATGAACTTTAGAAGACCGTTTAATTTATAAAAATATTTTTTTGTATCATTTCTTAAAATTAATGTTAATATTATTTGTTAATAATAATAGAAGACACTTTTGAAATAAATAGTTGTTTACATTTCTATAAATAATAAAAATATCAAAAAAAATTGTTTTCATTATTTTCGAAAATACATCTTTATTAATTAGTATTTTATCTTATCTTTATAACAATAATTTACTTCAATATTCTTTTATCAATATAAAATGAAATACTTTTTAAAAAATAAAAACATTTCATAAGTTCACAGAGTAAACTAATCATAAAAAAATTTCTCAAAATTTTCAAAGTGTCTTATCTCTGCCGCATGAACTAAATCTTAAAGATTTTTCATTTAGGGATTTAAAACTATATCTTAATAATATGAGGGAAATACCAAAAGATAGAGAAAAATCTTCATCGTTATCTTAAACTACAAGAGATAAGGAAATGAGGGAGTATTATCTTCATGGTTATTTATTATTTTTTAAAACTTTACAGTTTATTGAGAGTACACCTGCAGCTGAATGGTTGGACACTGAATTCTCTCCGAGTGGAAACAAAACATCAATGTTCTTTGGTCCCAAATTCGTGTCCAAGCTCTATCAACGCTCCTCCACTGAGGTAACTACACGTTCCAAATTAAAACTAACTCTTTGTCTCATATATAATTATGCTGAAACATGACGTGTTCGGCCTTCACTTATTGAAGTCTGGTATAAAAAATAATGATGATACTAATTAAAAAATGATTGAATTTCACAGGATCTTGAATTGGCCAAGACTTTAATGAGGCCAGGGTCCCTCTTTCTAGAAGACTTGTCTCAGCAAAAGAACTTCTCTAAAGAGGGTTATGGGTCAGTTTCACGTATTTATATTGTTTGCCATGAAGACCTTGCAATTCCGTTGAAATTTCAACAATGGACGATCAAAAATGCTGGGATTAATGATGTTATTGAGATCAAAGGGGCAGATCATATGGTTATGATTTGCAAGCCACAAGAGCTATGTGATTTTCTAAATCAAATAGCTATTAAATACGTGTGAATTCATGAAGTATAGACTTTAGCTTTATTTGTTTGGTTTGAATTTGCCTTGTGTTCGCATTGCAGTATATCATCATGTTTGAAACTGTGAGACACTACATTGGAGAAATGGCATGCAACTTCTGTGTTTTTCCATGCATGTATACATCCTTAAACATTTTTAAAAAAAAAACATGTTATTTAATAGCATGTAGATCTTTATTGAAAATGTACAACAATTGTGAAGTGATAAGCTAATGGTAGTGCTCAGTCTCTAACACGAGCATCTATCTTTTATGCTCATCGTACTGCTTTTGATTATATTCCTAATTCTATTTTCTCCATTATTATAAATGAAATACTCAGAGCTTGTTTGAGTGGAAAAAAATATAGTTTGGATGATGTGTAATTTGGTTTCTACTATTTTAAATAAGTAGGGATTATTTAAGTTTATTGCCAATGAGAATTGTCACAAGGGGTTAAAGGATTAGGAATAATACATTACGGGTCTCATATAGCTGCTACTTTTTTGCACAATGGAGGTGGAGTAAGATCTCACAAGGTAGAAAAAAGGGATAAATAAAATTAGGTTTTGAATGCAGTCCCTCTCTTATTGGTATTAATTTTATTTTTATTATTTAAATATGAGGCTATGACTAATCAATAAAATTAGGTTTTGAATGCAGTCCCTCTCTTATTAGTATTAATTTTATTTTTATTATTTAAATATGAGGCTATAACTAATCAGTGCCACATCATTTGAAAATGTCACTTCGTATATGCAAATTGGAATGCTGTTTGTTGCGCCAGCATTTTTGTAACGGTTGGTGACGTCAGAGACAAAAACAACAGCTTCTCAATTTGCAGGAATGAATCATGAGAACGTTTTGTAACGGTTGGGATCGGTCTTTGGGTTAATCTCCGACGATTTAGAGCATTGCTCACCCTGAAACATGAGAACTTTTTGGATTACTAATAGGATATGTCACAAAAGGTTCCCAACGGGAATATCATGCTGCTGACTAATAGTTTTAAGTGAATGGATTGGTACCTTCAGAGAAGGCATATAAGTATTGATCCATAGAAAACTCAATACATATGTAGACACTAATTTATATGGACACTACTAGCATCCATTTCTCTCCTTTCTGTCCATCAATGCTACCATTACCTGTTATCAACAACGGTTCCATTCAATCAGTTAACTAATAATTAACATTTGAGCATGACAACAAAATAATTTCTGGTATAACATTTTGAAATCACTCAAGGAGAAAGGCCTGCTCACCAAATATGTAGTTTTATAGCGCCATTAATAATTACAAGATAGCCAAGATTTCAGGGTGACATAAGATTCGAGCAGTTTAGGTAATTACTCAATTTTCTGTCCTTCGAATCCCTTTTCCTGGCAGCATAACTCTTGAAATCTTCTTAGACTACAACAAATAAGTTCATAACTATTTGTTGAAGGTATACAAGAAATAAATCATTGTTAAGCAATGTACCGTCTCAGAAGCACTTCAGGATTATATGGAAACAGGCTCTTTTGATGAAGATTTCCAATTGAATTGTTCAAAGATAGTAAACATTCTGCAGCTTTCTTGAATTGTTCAATGTTACGTTGCTTGGAGTCATATTCATTGTCTTCCTTAGAATTCTTGATATCCAATATGATACTTCCATTTTTGTCAACTGAAGAAGGTGTTCCATCTGCGACAAACTGTAGACCATCCCCAAAAAGTTTTCTTCTCTTGCAAGATGATTGATTTAAAAGTTCATCAAATTTTGGAAATTCCACAAATATTTTCCATGAGTTGCATATTAAATGCATGCATCTACCAACAAACGTGAAAAAGAGAATAGTAAATACCAATTTTCAAATAGCAATAAGTGTCAGTCTAGGTGCCACAACCAAAATAGTAATTCTCTTTCTCGAATTGTTTCACTCTTGACATTAAACTAACCATGCCCACAGAGGGTTTTAAACCCTGAACTTGTTCTACACAATCAAGTAAGGAAAAGGAAATTTGTTTTTGCAACATATTATAAATTGTGAGGCTGATTAGATTTGTCTTCTACATGAATCATAGATGCAACAAAACCACAACATCGAAAAACATCATAAGCGAAAATAAGACGTACTCCAAATATATCGCATAAAATTAATCACTAAAACATATCTGACTATGACCTTCCCTGCTTATTTATAATCATAGAAACTCAGAAAGGAAAATTTTGTGGTCCAAAATAGTTAGTATGACATACCTTAGAAGATATTTAGCACAGCTTATTCCAGTATCTTTTGAAATGAGATAGTCAAGAAGCACTTGATGATCGTAACGTATCTGCAGCTCAGCAAGTAAAGGATAAGATAATAAGTTTTTTTTTTCAAATAAAAATAATTAAATGAATTTTCCTATCTGCATTTACTAAGCATGTATAATACTAGCCTCTGAAAGAAACAGATGGAAAAGATACACGGGATTAAAAATGTCTGATAGATCAAATGGAAAATCTCTCTTTATATCCTGATATGCAACATCTTTTCTTCCAGACCTACATCATTGAAATCTCATTCTCATGACAGTGAATCTTTCGATTAAGTGGTTACTAACAAAAGTCAAAGATTAAATAAACGTGCTTACAGTTGCTGGAGACAAGATGATATGCTAAGCAATTGCAAAAGTACTTCAAACAATAGATCATCCTGCCATTCAAGTGTTAAATAGCATTAATGAAATTACAAGATGTTGTCAAGAGAATTAAGACTATTTTGCTAAAGGAAAACAAATCAGACTCTGGACTCTCATTAATGCCTCAGTTTTGCAAATATATTTTCAATCTAGAAAGCAAAATTTGAAGTATTCCGACAAGAACACAGTAGCTTCTTTGTTAAAAGTTTTCATGCCTCACAGTTTGCAGTACATGACCACCCAACCGGACAAGTCAGAGTCATCATTCTAATCAAAGATTCATATGATCCGAGTTTAAAAAATGCTAAATTTTCAGAGCCAAAAACTGTTTTGAAAACAATGGCCATGTCAGACATGTTTCACACTCATAAACTACTTTGCACAAACAGCATGAAAAAGGTGATAAGACAAACCTCACAAAGATATAGCTGGAGAAAAGATGACATGAAGTTCATACATATATCAGAGTACTTTTCATGATTGATAGAGACCTCAGTCAGAAGATGTTTTTGAATCCACTTGTAAAGCTCTAGTAATCCTTTTTTTCTGCTAAAGTGATCAAACTCTGGATCTGGGTTATTGGTGAAATATGAGCTTGAAGTTGAACAAGCATTGTGGTTTTCCTTTGATCCTCTTTGACTGATCAAACTGACAGAACAATCCAGTAAAAGAAAAATAGCTTGTCTTTGAAGGTGGCTGGAAGACATCCCATATGCTTCACCATCAGACAAACTCAATAAAAATGGAGAGCCTTCAAGACAATCACCTTGATCAGATTGAAATTTAGTTAAAGGTTGTAGCAGAAGCTCTTGAAAGTAGTTATGAAGGATTTCAAGCCAAGAAAAATAGTCTGAACAGTCCATATTCATGAGTGAACCAAGCCGGATCATCAGATTCTGCAAGGAACAAGGTAATTAGTTTGAACAGTTCAGTTCTTGCAGGAGCAAGGTTGTTAAACTTGAGAATCTATTTAAACTCATTGAATCTCCATAGACTCGACTCGTAAAGTCATAGGAGCTTACTTATACAAAAATAATACATAAAATAGCTGTTGTAGTATCTAAACACAATTTAATACTATATGCACGTAGTAAATATTCAACATTCAAACTTATAAATTAAATTAAGATGGGTTAACAGTCTAAACCAGATCAAACAAAAAAAAACACAAAAATAAGCATTGCAATCAAAATTGACATTCAAATTCATAAATTGTGTGACAGGTTTACAAGTTACAACTCAGAAGACAAAAAGAGTATAACAAGTTCAAAATAAAGTGTCAAATTGACAAATCACAATGTTCAAAATTACTAAAGAGTGAAGGATGGTAGGACTAGGTTCGTTGGAGTTGGAACAACTCAGTGGAGCTATGACACAGCCCATGAAAGTTGGGTTCATACTTCATTCACCTCTTTGGTCTGTTGGGGTCAATGAAAATTTGCAACGATGGGTGTGTTCATGTTTTCTTCTTTAGTAACTTCATTAAGTAGGATTGAGACTTGATACAACTCCCTCACCTCACCTCCTTTGTAGGTGGGTTTTATAGGGATGTTAGATGCATTTGTGGAGTCAAATGATATAGCTACGAGTTTAATGTTTTGTGCACTAAAGAACCTTATCATTTAGCTGTTTCATTTTGGGTTTTAATAAACACTGAGCCACCATCATTTTAAGCATGTGGGAACATAACCATTATGTTGTACATTCATTCAATAATCCTAAGACTCACGAGCCTATGTGAATCTATCCGAGTTTACACAAACAATCTTGTAAGCAAGTTAACTCAATTTGATAACTAAAGTCATAAATTTGTATGATTCTGATTTAACTCGAGAATTTCACAAGCATTTACACAAGGCGTGCATACTATATAATAACAACGAGCAGTAATCCATACATGTGTAATGGCAAAGGCTACTGTGCACCACCATCATAGGTGGTGCACTATACACCATAATCTTTGATATTTTTAAAAATTATATCTTAATCCTATAACTTACTAAACTTTTAATAAACCACCCCACATATTTTCCCATTAACACACGGTCTGCAGTTTGCACCAACCACCATGGAAGAACGCACGTCGTCATCGACACAAAGAATTCTTGAGTAGCAACACCAGCAGACAAATTTTGCAGAGGCCTCCTTAACCGACTTTACTGAGATGCAGGTAGTCTCATTGCAAATAATTTTCCATTCCACTCTCTTCTCCTATTTAAGCTGAACCTTCTTGACTAACTAAGTAATTGTTCTAACTAACTATTAACACCCAAATGTAACCAATATGTAACTAATTGCTGATATTTAAGACTCTAACACTAACAGTCAGCATTAAAATTTTACTTCTTGTTCTTTGTATACCACAAAATGACAAAAGGCATTTTTATACTGATCATAACCTTTTTCCATAAAACTTAATGTGGAAATTTGCATTCAATCCTACAAGTGATGAAAAATACAGTTCTCAAGTTCTTGAACAAGTGAAAGAACCATACCAGCAATTTATGTTTCATGTAATGGATGATGCAAGTCTCAGCACTATCTTCTTGCTTGGGAAGACACCACTTTACAAGTCTAGGTATAAGATTAATTACTGTGACAAAAAGTGGATGCTTGTTGGCCGTATCACAACCAGTTTCCACGAAATTATTCCGATCAACCAAAGTGCATAGTAGCTGGAGAAAAGTCCCAAGAAATCTGATTCCAGGATCCATAACCCCGAAACTATTGAGATGCAATTCATTCACTGACAAACTTCTACTCATGCTACCAATGTCACAACTCCAACACTCATCAAACAAATTCCAAGGCATTTTCAAAAGACAAGAATTAACAGAATCATAGTACACTTTAACAAGTCCGTCATCATAGTCCTCCTTCAAATGTTTACATATAACACGCAGCGCTCCAACGATACCAGCCACAGTAGACCGATCACAACTCCTAAGCCCATTTTGCAGCACCAAATCAACATCAGGGGAATCAAATTTATTATTTTGAGACGAACACGAAAGCATTCTACCAAAAGCCATTTCCAAGGAACAGCATAACAAATGAATGAATTCATCCCAATTGTTCCCCTGCAAATAATCACAAGGAACCATATAGTACACATAACATAAACTCAGCAAAACCACTAGTGTATGTTTGGTTTTGCGCTGACAAAAATTGATTTTGTAAAATTGATTTTTCTTAAAAGTGAGATGAATATAAAAGATTTATGTTTAGATACATTTCGTAAAAGTGAGTTGAACAATAAATTTCAATGTAAAAATCACTTTAGACTCAAAAGTTTCAAATTCTAACTTCAAGTTAGAATCAATTACGTAGGTAAAATTAATTCTACTTGAAAACAAAACATGTCAAAATCAATTTGACACTTTCAAAATCAATTTTTGGTGCTCCAAATGTGGAACTAGTCATTTTCATACCGTAGTAGACACGAACTCTGAAGTTAAGACAAGAGCATTAACAGCAACGTGTTGAACAAATTCACTCTTGAAAGTTAACAAAATCACCTGCCATAAAAAACAATACGGAATAATATTCGAAAGAACATTACACAGAAATCATGCAAATGAATTACGGATCCTAACACTCACCATTTTAGTCACAATGTTCGGAAGACATTGATGGACGGAACAATGCTGCTCCGAACTGCACAATTCCTCATTGTTCGTATTAGAATCAAATTCGTGAATACGCAGCTGAATTTTTCTCAGGACCTAAAATCAAAATTCGGCAAATAAACGATTAAATAAAATAGTGGAGCAATTATAAAAAAATTGAACAGAGTTTTAAGATGAGGACCTGAGAATAAGCGATTAGAATTTCTTTCTCGTTCTCTTTGCTCGTCGAAACGAACGCGTGTGGTTCCTGAGGCACATGAAAAAGAAGTTTTGGTTTAACGGAACAGTTGAGAAAGGAAATAGTATAGTTGCTCTCGGAAATAGTATGTGAGAACAGTGAAACAGACTGTGTATGGGCTGATAGATTCGTCGACCAAGCGGCAGAGCCACCACAGTTCACCGGCCGAAGACATTTCCAGGCTCACTAGTCGTCTTCTTTTATTTTTTAAATGGCGGAACCTCCGGTATATTTTTCATTTATATCTCTTGATTTAAAATTCTTCGTTCTGTTTTATATTAAAATTTATATATTAGATTTTTTATTATTTTTTATGAAATTGCAAAAGCGGAGATGGCACTACATTATTTTTTCTCAAATAGAAAGTTGTATAATTTTTTGCGGTTGGAGAGAGTCCCAAAATAAACAACGTCGTATATTATTTTAATAATTTATTTTTATTTTATTAATAAATTAATAATTTTATTCTATTTAAAGTTGTTAATTTATGGACAAAATAGGGGAATTGTTAAAATATTACAGTGTTTTATCGTATTTATTTAACCGCGTTACCGTATTTTTTTTATTAAATGTATTTTATTTGATTTTATTAATATAATTTAGTTTTTTTAATTATTTTTACTATTTTTTATTTATTAAATTAATAATTAATCATTGTTGTAAAAAATAAAGAAATAACGATAAATGGTCGCATCTCCAAAATGCGATCTTCTATTAAAGGAAAAACAACATTCTTATTTTACAGCTTCTCGAAGGTTAGAATGTTTTAATATATAAATTTTAATTTATTATATAAATGAGAATTTTCATAGAAATGAAAAACATTCGAAGCTCGGGAGGTGTTTGGATTCACGTTTGAAATATATTTATTTTGAAATCATACTTTTAGTTAAAATTGAATTTTTCCTAACATAGTTTATCTTTGAAGATTTTTTCTACAAACATTGTTTTATATAATAGATTTTGTTTATAATATATAATTAAAATTACTTTTAAATGTATATTTACTATAAATTAAGGGAGAGAGAAAAAGAAAAGATAGCAAAAATGTGAACGATAAAATGAGAACAATAAATTTTTATAATTCTAAATAGAAATGATGAATGCAAAAGTACCATTTGTGTTGTTTACGTGTAAATGTGGATTTAGAGCAAAATTAAGTTTGTGGGCATTTTTAAGAAAATCTAAACACGGAGTCATATATTTAATACACATCTCATCGTGATATGATATAATATATATTATATTTAAATAACAAAATTACTATTATTCATATTAATTTTTTTTAAAATTAACTTATTATATTTTAAATATTATAAATAACAAAAAAAATTAAAAAAGTAATAAAATAATTTATATTAAAACTATCCATTGATACTACTAAATAAACAATTTAAATTTTAAAAACAAAATTATGAGTAACCAAATAATTATATTTTATTTGTTATAATGTAAATAAAGATATGATATATACTATATGTAAATGTCAAGAATACTTTGTAAACAAATTTTATTTATTTTAAAATTTCAATTAACTTTCAGATTTTTATAATTGTGAATACTAATTTATTAAATTATATAAAAAGACAAAACTACCCTTGTGTAAAATCACAAATATATTTTAAATTAATTATTAATATTTCATTTTTAAGTTTAATATCAAATTCTATTAATTATTTTTCTATTTGATTAGATTTACATTTTTTATATTTTAGATTATATTTTATAAAATTTTTTTGTATTTATATTTTATTATATTTCAATTTATATTTTATAAGGGTAATTGAGTAAACTACTGTTCTTATCCTGTCATGTTAGTTTCTAACCCAGCTCATATTTATGATAGAAATTTAAACTAGAGAGATAAGATATGATAGAATTCTAGATTAACTTATCATATCTTGTTGGTTTATCAAACACTAAATTCAGAAATGGTATGATAACTTATTCATATTATGTCTCTTATCATATCCATCAAACGGGCCATAAAAGAATAGAACTCAATAAAACATTACCAAATCAATAACTTAATCCAAGCTATCAAGTAAATTTCGTCCACACATGATAAGTGGGATGATGAACCACCGTCTTTAAACCTATTCAATTATAATTATTTCTTTGACTTTTAAACGCACAAATCGACTATACGGGTTTTAGAAATTGATTAAACTCACCACTTGTGAAGAAATCATTTGTTGAATGAAGAAGAGAGATAGGTTTGCAACAACCACTATTAGATCGTCATTCAAAACGCTTTTTACTACAACCAACTATCTTTGGGACTTTCTATCAAACACCTTGAGAGAAAAACACATAAAGACATGACACTAGTAGAATTTTACCTTTTTAAGTCAGTTAAAATGTACATTTTAAGTCGGTTCCGTGTCCGAGTTAACAGCAAACGACTTAAAAAATATGTTGTTTTTTTAACTCGTTTCATGAACCGACTTAACAGAACTTTGTCTTGTTAAGTCGATTCAGCTTAACCGACTTAAACATCATAAATTCAGTTCAACAAATCATCTTTTTAAGTCGGATCTTTTGATCATCTGACTTAATAGATAGAGTTAAAATAATTATTTTTTTATAATAAATTTCTCATTTTGTTTTTATGCTCCTGATCCATACATATAAAATATTTCGTATTAAATTTCAAATCAGAGTTTTGTACGTGCAACCACAATTTTATATAACCATCTAATAATTAAAATATACAATATCAGATGTTTGTACAAAAGATATAGAGTACAAAAAAGATGTATATCATTTCTGAATATTCAATAGACGTATATTAGCCTTGTCATTTCCTTCAATTGATTCCAAAATAAAATCCACACAACGTTTTCGAACTTTTTTAATTTGATCCGGATGAAATGATCTAGAGTCATCAAATATTTGAACAAAAAAAAAAATACAATCAATATCGGTTGAATCCTATTTTTTTTATCATACGAACATTAAAAAATACAATCAATAACAAATTATAATCTTTTATCATACGAACATAAAAAAACACAATCAATAACATGTTATTAAAAAAAATGAGTTTGGCATGTCATTTTTTTTACATAGCTCCCTCAAAGTAAGATGTCAAAATTATTATTATATATCAACAATTATGATAGTAGAAAATTATTAAAAAAAATTATTCACAATAATATATATACGTAAATAAAATTTATTATTCAATAAACAAAAACTTGAGAACCAAACCTGAAATGGTGGCAATAAAACTGTGAAGTAGTTGTGAAATGGACGTTAGAGTAAATCAGGAAGTGCAGTTACAAATGTTCACTAAATTAGAGAATAGGGAAGGTTTATTATTCAATAAACACCTGAAATGGTGGCAATAAAACGGCAGGTTGTGAAGTAGTTGTGAAGTGGAGGTTAGAGTAAGTTTAGAGTGCAGTGGTTAGTATAGTGGAAATAAAAAGCTAAGTGTACGATGTGGAAGATAAAACGCTAACTGCACGAGTTAGTGCAGTGGAAGATAAAACGATGAGTGCAGGGATTTTTTATATTTGGCTTAAATCAGTTATCAATATAACCGCGTTAAACAAGTTTTAAATATTTACAAAATTGACACCGTCTCATTTTATTAATTCATTTATTTAAGTAACCGAGTTAAACATAGAGGAAGAGAGATATATTAATTTTTTATTTTTATTTTTATTTTTACCGTCTTTCCTGAATCGGTTGCTAATATAAAAATTGACATCGCCTTATTTTGTTAACTCGTTTGGGTAGGCAACCGACTTAAACATACCTCCGCCTTATTTTGTTAACTCGTTTGGGTAGGCAACCGATTTAAACATATCTCCGCCTCACTTATTAAGTCTGGTGGCACGTAAACGACTTAACTCACCGTATTAAAAACTCAATTTTCTACCAGTGTGACAACACAACAATAATAACAAAACACAAAATTGATAAAGACAACACAACAGAACAACAGAAAGAAAACCATAAACACATGAACTCATAATCCAATGGTGGTGGCGGTGGCTCCGGCAGGGGGTTGTTTTCCTTGACCACAAAAGCTCCGAATAGTTGGTTGGTGGGGAGATCGCACCGAAAAACTTGATTCGTGCAAGGAGGGCATATCGGTTGTTAAAGGAAGGATGAGGGACCATGATGGATGTTGGTGATTATTCAAAGAGAGAAAATGGTAGAGATGAAGGTTTAATATAAGTGAAAAAGAAGGAAGAAAAACTCACATAGACTAGAGAGGAACCTCCACAGGAGAGGGGACAACCTCCATTAGAGAAAGGGGGTAGTGCTCTGCCAAAGTGATAGCCATACAATCCTAATTTCTAAGGGGAAGGGAGAGCTTATCTCTCTAGAATGTAACACATTTCGCTCTCTTTCTTCCCATTGACTTCTTGCACTCCAAGTTTGGCATCTCAAAGTGTCTTTGGTTGGAGGTAAAAGGAAGAAAAAAGAAGAAAGTATATTTTAAGTTTTTGTGTTTAATTCAATTTTTAAGCGAGTAAACAGTCAAATTAGTTCTTCAAATTATAAAAGTTAGTAATTACATCTCTGAAATTATAAAATAACAATCAAAATAGATCATATTTAAACTTTTATCATTATAGATTATGATATGACGTATTAATTGAATATTTGATCTCTTTACGTTGATCTCATATTAATATCATCACAATATCGACTAATTTCCCGATTAAATTTAAATATTTCATGGACTAATTTATCCATAATTAGTCTATGCACAATTACAATCATTCACAATTTCATAGATCAATCTACATATTCACTTACGATAGGGGCCAAAATTCCTTCTATAGCTCATTTTGCACTCATTCTATTTAAGGGGAGTTGAAGAGGATGAGAGAGGAGGAAACTCAAACAACCTAAAAACCATTTTAAATCATTTTTCTTCCCTTACATCAAAAGCAAAACCATTAAAAATCACACTTTCCTCTCCCCTCCACACTTTTGAGTCGTCTTCACTTCCCCTCCCTCTCATCCTCTCCACTAATATCCCTCTTCTCCCCTCTCGATGAATAAATCAGACCCCAAGACATTTGTTAGAAATAAAATCTTAAAAATTGTACATATATAATTGTAAAATTGAATAAAAAAATTAAAACTTTTTTCTTGTTTTTTTCCTTAAAGCACTTGTTAGTATGAATTTTTTAGATTTTAACCAATAATTTTTTTTTATTTTGAGGAGGGATATTTAATTTAATGTTATTAACTTTTAAAAAAATCAAAAAATTAAAATAAATATTGTTTAGTTAATTTAATTTTATTCTTTAATAAATATCCTTTATTTTGCTAGAAATATGATGTGTTTGCTATTGTTATTATGAAATTTTATATATCAAGGAGATTAAAATTTATAATATATATATAATTAAATAAAATGAATATATATATATATATATATATATAATTTTTAAAATACTACAAATTTTATCATGTGGGTTCGGGACATGTATCAACACCCAAATCCAGTCATTGTCCCTTTTGAATTTTGGGGAAAACTTGAATTTGCACTTGCTCTCAATTAAATCGATTTTTCTCTGTTAAAGTCGAGATGGATTTGGGTGCGTATATGCAGATATAGGTTGTGTTGTCATTCTTAGCTTTATCCTCCACATACTCCATACTAATTTTACAACAAAATATTTGTGGGCAATTATTCTCATTTGATATGCTCTCTCTCTATATATATATATAGATGTACATATCTTGAGAGAAACGGGGATAAAAGAGAGTGATCTTTAATTTAATTTTTTAATAAATATCCTTTATTTTGCTAGAAATATGATGTCTTTGCTATTGTTATTATGAAATTTTATATATCGAGGAGATTAAAATTTATAATATATATATATATATGTATATATATATATATATTATTAAAATTAATACAAAATTTATCAGGTGAATTCGAGATAGATATTAACACCTCAAATTTATCACTATTTCTGACTTTAAATTTCGAGGGAAATTTGAATCTACACTCACTCTCAATCAAACTAAATTTTTTCGTTCAAGATCAAAAATAAATTTGGGTGGATATATGCGGATACACTTTGTGTTGTCATTCTTAGGTTTATCCCTAAAAAATGAGGTGTAGATTAAGTAATGGATAATATAATGGCATATGAGATTCTCTCAACTAAATTGTCTACATCACTCCCTCATCCATACATATAAACCACTAGATATATATAACTGAATATTTCTGCCTTCTTTGACACACTTTAATTCTTTACATTTCCTAAAACCAACGAATATAAAATATAAGAGTTAAATAAGTTTTTGATCTCTATAAATATATTGTATTTCGATTTAAATTCCTCTAAATTTTTTTTAATCAATAGTCCCTCAAATATTTTTTTGTCAATAATTTTGATCTCTGTTTTTATATCAATTCTTGTGTATTTTTTGAATTTTTGAATAATTTTTTGCATTAATATTTAGAAAATTATATAAGAATCCCGCCCATCAAAATTTAGAATTTTTTAAGAAGGGATGTATTTAATACATATTTGCAAAAAATCATTCAAAAATAAAAAAAATGCACATGAGTTGAATTAAAAATAGAGATCAAAATTGTTAATTGAAAATATTTGATGGATCATTGTTGAAAGAAAATTCGTAGAGAAACTAAAAACGAAATATGATATATTTATAAGGACAAAAAACTTATTTAATCCTAAAAGTAATAATAAAATAACAATCACAAAACAAAATAACAAATAAAAAAAAATAGTACAATAGACATACAATGTCAATCTAAAACTTTTATACACTAACAATTAATAAAAATTAGGCTTAAATGCAGTTTTAGTCCCCCTATTTTAACTGATTCGCAATTTTGGTCCCCCTATTTATAATTTCGCAATTTTGGTCCCCTTATTTTAACTGATGCGTAATTTTAGTCCCTCTATTTCTAATTTGGCAATTTTGGTCCCCCTATTTTAATTGATTCTTAATTTTGATCCCTCTATTTTTGATTTCTCAATTTTGGTTTCTCTATTTTTTTAAATTGAGACATTTTGTAAATCTAATGGATCACAATTTTTTTTTAATAAAATTTAATGGATTACATTAAAAAAATATATAACATTAAAAAAAACATTAGATATTTATTTAAAAAATATTTTTTATTATAAAAAAATACTTAAAAATAGTTTTTAATTATTTTAAAACTAACTAAATCTAAAAATGGTTTATTCATTATTTTTTAAAAACTGATTTCAAAATTTATTATTTTAAAAACTGTTTTAAAAAGAATTTTTAATTATTATTGTTATTAATTCAAATATGTTTTAAAAATAATGATTAATAATTAATAAATTATGATTTTTTTTAAAATAATGAAAAAAATTTAAGTTCTATTTTTTATTT
>JBBPBQ010000002.1:14169061-14223900 GCA_037974755.1 Cicer yamashitae
TTAAAAGAAAACAGAATTTAAATAAAAATTTATTTTTATCATAAAACAAAATTTTACTAAAAAATAAGATATTTTCTAAAGAAAGAAACATATTTTTAAAATAAAAAATAGAACTTAAGTTTTTTTCATTATTTTAAAAAAATCATAATTTATTAATTATTAATCATTATTTTAAAAACATATTTGAATTAATAACAATAATAATTAAAAATTCTTTTAAATACAGTTTTTAAAATAATAAATTTTGAAATCAGTTTTTAAAAAATAATAAATAAACCATTTTTAGATTTAATTAGTTTTAAAATAATTAAAAACTATTTTTTAAGTATTTTTTTATGATAAAAAATATTTTTTAAATAAATATCTAATGTTTTTTTAATGTTATATATTTTTTTAAATGTAATCCATTAAATTTTATTAAAAAAAAAGTTTGCGATCCATTAGATTTACAAAATGTCTCAATTTTAAGAAATAGAGAGACCAAAATTGAGAAATTAAAAATAGAGGGACCAAAATTAAGAAAATTACGCATCAGTTAAAATAGAGGGACTAAAATTACGAAATTTAAAGTAGGGGGACCAAAATTGCCAATTAGTTAAAATAGGGGGACGAAAACTGCAGCCTAAATATTATTTATTTGAACTGTGATATCATTCAAGAAAGAGCAAATTCAGGGTTAGACAACTAGAGAATCTCACCATATAAATCAAAATTTATCTAACAATATATCAGAGAATATTCATATTTAAAAGTTCTACTAGACATTAATTTTACCGGTGATGACAATACATATATGTACAAAACAAATCACTTGTGCTCTATAATCTCAACCAATAAAATTTTGTTAGTAAATATATCACTATTTTTATAATAAATAAAAAAGAAACAAATCATTCTGCAAATTAAAAAACGAAACAAATCATTCTGCAAATTAAAAAACGAAACAATTGTTAAAAACTATTCTATCTATCTAAATCTACAATATTTTTCTATTACATATAGTTTTTATTTGTTTTAACTTCCACTTGCTTTTTTCCCCGAGAAAAGTTCCACTAACTTGGCACATCACTGAATCTTTCTGCACTTCTCATCTCTCCTAAGCGGTTGTGTAAGAGGAAATTATGGCAACAAAGGTAAAACAACATATAATATAATACATATATTAAAAATCACTAAAATATAGATTAGGAGAAAAAAATGTTAGAAAAAAGTCACTAGTGGCTGAAAATTATTTTACACCGTCAATTCATATTCTTTCTCTCTAAAAAAGACCAAACAAAATCATATCGCACCAATTGGAGCAAAGAGGAATGCAGGGATTAGATTGAGTGAGCATTCCATTAATGGTTGTCCATGGCGGTTCCTTCTCTTCTTCAATTTTTCATGGGATTTAATCAACCAATGCCAATTCAATTTTCCAAGGAGCGGTTCCTTATCTTGCTTGTTTGTGAAATTGTTCCAACCCCTCTCTTCGGAATTAGGGTTGAAAGGGATATTTTAATGTGTTGGAAATTAGCAATTTAGGGATACCAAATTGTAAGATACGCTCGTGATGCTACAGCGAATCATTGATTTCATTTAAAGGAAGACAATTGTATAAGATATTCTCCGGTACGTGGTGGTAGTACGGATAGATATAGATGTGCAATATCAATACTATATCCGTATTACAATAAATCTTACTTCAAAATTTTTTTAAAAAAATTGTTAAAAATTAATAATATTTACAATTTTCAATGTAACTTTAATAAATTTTTTTCTATATACAACTTCCAAAATATTTTTATACTTTGCATTAATAATGATGAAGAATATATTAATAATTAAGATGCATAATTTGATAAAATTACTTATCTTTTTTTTCTTTCAACTATTACATCTCTTAATACGTGTTCTAAAACCTTAAATGACACTCATTGTAAGATTGAAGGAGTAAAAGAAAAATGTGTTTCCTACCACTAATGGTATTAAGAGTGTTTATGGTGCAAAAACTGAATTGAAATAGACCACATTAATAGTTTGATTCAGTTTTTAAAAACTACTATCGATACAAGTTCAGTACAGTTCTGAACCGATTTGAAATTGATTTATAAATATATACCACTTTAATATTTTGAATAAAATTTTAGTTAAAATCGATTTCGAACTAATTATTCGAAAAAAATAATTAAAATTCTTTTGACAAAAAAATATCAATTTTTTTCGAGATTTCAGTAAAAAGAAAAGAAAATTGCAATATTCAATTTTATAGGATTAAAGAATGAATCACTAACAACAATCAAAGGAAAACTAACGAGGATTATAAGACATCACATTCAGATCCACTAATTAGCAATTCAATCGCATAATATATTCATATTTTTTCAGATTTTAATAAAAAAGAACATAAAATGGCAATATTAAATTTTATAGGGTTCAAGGATCGAAGTAGCTGACCTAATGTTGCAAGAGTTGTACGAGGACTTCCAGTAAAAGAATGGGATAAGGAGTTATGACTCTGAGCAGAGGTCAACCATCATATTTGAACAACAATGTAAGAATAATGATTTCTAAAATATGGGGTTTAGGATTTTATATTATAATCAAAACAAAGATCAAGTTAACTAGTTCCAATAACCAAGATATTGACAAGATCAAAGCCAATTTCAAATTTGAGAGGAAATGGAAGATTAGGGTTTCATAAAAATTGGTCTTATGAAACTCAAACTCATAAATTAAGAAAAGAAAAACTCACCCTTGAAGAAGATGAAGACAACATTGGAAGAAGGAAGGTCTGGCATATTAAGACAAACTCTCAAATTAAGTTTTGATGAAAATAAACAAATGTTAATTAAGAATGTTAATTATGATTCTAAATGTTATGTTAATTTAATCTATGTTCTTGAATGTTTTTATTAAAGATAGGAACCAAGCAAAGCAAAGAAATCAGATGAAAAACTAAATAGAACATTCTTGATCATAAGTTATACAAAACAGAGAATGTTCTGCATAATCAAGATTGATTGTCGCAGCCACTTCACCAATCCTTCTCCATCACTTTATATCAATTTCATCAGTACATGGCAAGGAACAAATAGGAATCATTATTACTTAAAACGGTTCTCGAATCACTAAAATAAATCATCATGAATCAAGGTATGTGAAAACGGATTGTAACTTTCTCCAGTCTGGAATTGTCAAGAAAGTTGAAACAAGACTGAACTTCAAGATTAATTATAAGTTCCCAGATTGTCCAGAAGACTATCAGACCAGATTGATCATCAATCTCCACTTCTAATCATCGTTCTCCGATTCTGAAAAGAACAATCTCCGTTTTCTGCAGAAACAGACCTCTCAATTCTGCAGAAGTGATTCACTCCTTTCCAAACAGTTTTGGATCAAATCAAGCGTCCAGATCAAAGCCCAATTATCATCAAATATTTTCGAAGCTTAATGGGTCATTAAGAGCGCAGGAAATATGTTTGAAATTGAGCAAAACAGCCCAGTCAAGCAAGGCCCAAAATTGTCACGTGAATGGATTATTTTTCAACAGATAGGTTGCTTTAGTCAGAAGAAAACAGAGCACTACCAACAGCTCTTTCTGACCAGAATTAAATGCTCAAATCTTCTATAAAAGGAAGGCAAATTTGCAAGCATCATTCAGAACTTCAAGTTCCAAGTACTCTCATTAAATCATATTCACTTGCATTCTTGAAGCTATCTCATTCACAAAAGAAATCAGACAAAAACAATCATATACTTTCAGCTTACCTTACTGAGTTCTTTTTATTCTGAATATATTCTCAAACAAGAGTTGAGCATAATCAGATTCAACCAAACCTTTTAAATCATTATTGTGTAAACTCATTACTATAAGGATTGTGTATAGTTTGAGTGTGATTAAAAGAGTTAACTGTAAAATCCTAGCAGATTAGTTAGGTGACTTGATTGAATCCTTTCTGGGTGGAAAGGAAGTGTAGTTACAGATCAAGGTTGATCTTTAATTGTGTAACCAAAAGATTATTCTCCGTTCTTTGAACACTTAGTGAAAATCTCATAGTTGTGAGGATTAGACGTAGCCCGAGTTGGGTGAACCAAGATATATCTTTGTGCGGTATCTCTTCCTTATCTCTATTTACATTCAGTTATTTTTATTATCAAGTTAAATAGAGAAATTAAAAACTGTGATTTTAACTAATCAAGAAAGTTCTCCGTTTTCTGTTTCAGAACCAAGAACGTTCTCCGTTTTCTGTTTTCATAACCAAGATCATTCTTGAGTTGTTTTTCTTAATTTTTTAACAAGAAATTTTAAATAGGCAAGATTACAATTCAAACCCCCTTCCTTGTAACTTGACATTGCTACTTCATGGCATGGCAATGGTAAACCAAAAGTTTCTGCATCGAAAAAATGGAAGAAATAAAAGGAAATTAGAATACATGAAGTGTAAAACATGAAAAACGAAGAAGAAACTATGAGAATTCATTGGAGATTCTCTTACTGCAGTATATGAAATGAGGAGGCGACGATGATAAATTTGTTCAATGAGAAGCATAGGCGACGATGAGGTTGAAACAAATCTTTGTCGTTTTAGTTTGGTACTTGTAGTAGTCGGAGATGGAGGAGAAATGAAGGAGCGAGTGATGGAATTGGTGAAGGAGAAGAAGAGGTTGTCAGATTTAATTTTTTGGTGAAGAAGTGATGGGTTTAGTAAAGGAGAAGAAGAGGTGATTTAGTTCTGAGGGAGAAAAAAAAAAATTAAAAGAGATGGAGAGGTTGTGTCACCAAAGAGAAAGGGAAATTTTTGTGTTGATATAGAGATTTAGAAAAATCATAGTTTTAAAAGAAGAAAAAAGAATTCGATTGGTCTCTAAATCAGTCGCTAAAATATATTTGTGACCACTTTAGAGATACGTTTAATTGTAGTTAATTATTATAAATATTTGGTATTTAAATCAGTCTTTACGGCGACTAATTTTTTTCGGTCTCTAATTCGATCACTAAAAACTAAATTTCTAGTAGTGTTTTGAATTAAATTTGGTTAACTAGTTTATTTTAAATATGTGGTTCAATTCATGAATTATTTAATTAATTTGATTTTATGTGTGCAGTACAATCTAAATGATATAAACGTGGTTAAATTAAGCTTATATTTTGTACACCCCTAAATGCCATAAGTGTGGCATTCAAAATGAAGTAGAGTGATGATGGAGATTTTGTGTGTGTAATTTTGGAACAAGACTTGTAATTATTTGGAGTTATATTTTCGTTATCAAACACAAAGAGACCTTTGAATGTTTTTAAGGGATATGTGCTTATATTGAAGGGAAGTTAAATCTACTTTTTTGCATAATCTTGCTTTTATCTTTGTCTCAATTGTTTTGTCTTTGTTATTTTATGACTTTAATTTTTATATTATATTAATTCATTACAATTAATTATGTTTATAATTTTAAAAGTAATAAAAATAAAATCAAATATTTTTACTAATTAATTATTATGATTAATCGAGATATAAAATATATTTATATTTTCGATACATATAAATTAAATCTTTATATCATTACTATTTTATAATAACTTAATAATTTAAGTTAGAGAATTGAAATATGGGAAGGAAGTAAAAAACATGGTGCTACTTTCTCTCTCAACAATAATAAATATTAACAAATATTTTTCATAAAATATTTAAATATGAAAATAATATATTTAATTTTTGAAAATTCAAAAAAAAAACTTAAAATTTCTATCTTTATATCATTTCTTTTAAATATTTGTTAGCACGACACATAGTTTATAAATATTGTTGAGAGAGTGGTATAGACAATTTGATTGAGAGGTTCTGGAAGGATGTTGATATAAAGTGTACATGTTTCATATTGTTAAATCTTTTACACTTTGAAATTCAATTTACCCGGTTTCCTAGCTTCAATTTTTTGCTTTTGTCTTTTAGTGACATGTTCTTCTTAGTTCCATATATAGCCCCCACTCAATCTATTATTTTTATCAGTTAATTAATAAATAAAGTTAGGTTTGGAATTATCGGGTAGTACAGCGACTAATGTTTACTAACAATGACATTTCATATGATTTTTTTTGTTTTTATTTGATAGTGTATAAAAAATGATGTTTGCCTAATTAGAGGAAAAAATACGGCAAGGTGAAAAAGAGTGGTAGAATATGTGACATTATCCAAAGATCGAAATTCGATGTATGGAGAATCCCATTACCAAACAGCCTACGGTCTACATGCTCTCTGTCAAAGCAAGCAGATTCTAGGAAGAAAAGACAGGCCAGAGAAACGAATATCTCAGTCAATTTATTTTACTTGTTTGTCGGGAAGTTATACACTTCATAGTTATCTCAAAGCTGGCAAATGCATGCTTCTAAGTGGCTATGCAATCACTAGTACTAGCCGAACAAACGAGATTACACCTCGACTAATTAATTAATTTTAGGAGGAGGAGTAATTTTTTTGGGTTCACATAGTAACTAGTTAAATTATGCATCCTATTTGTAGTGTCCTAAAAGCCAATCCTTGATGGGAAAAATAAAAAGAAAAATGTAAAATGAAAATTGATTGAAAGAGAGAATTGAGGTTGTGTGCAGGAGGCGCAGCGGCAGCCCTATTAGCCGACTGAAAATGTCGTGCTTAACAGAACAAGACTGTAAAGCTGAACCAATTCTGTATTGTGTCTCACACTGTAAGCCTCACAACAGAATATGTTTCTGTTTTCAACACCAACATATTCTCTCTCTCTCTCTCTCCCTCTCTCCCTCTCTATCACTTCTTTCTTTCCCATAAATAAAACTCCATTCCATTACAGTCTTCTTATTCTTCTTCTTCACAACACAAGCCCCACTTCCATTTTACTTTTTCAAACTAAAACTTCTTTACTCACTCTCTCAACATCTTTCGTAACTACACAATGCCTTCCTCTGACTCCGCTGACAGCCGCCGATTAACTAAACCTCAGAATCGCCCCGGAGCACCGGCGCCGGAGCAAGAGAATCTTCCATGTCCTCGTTGCGATTCAACAAACACCAAATTCTGCTACTACAACAACTATAACTACTCTCAGCCACGTCACTTCTGCAAGGCTTGCCGCCGATACTGGACTCACGGCGGAACTCTCCGTGACATTCCCGTCGGAGGAGGTACCCGGAAAAACGCCAAACGCTCTCGCACTCATCACGTTCCTGTCACCTCCTCGTCTTCTACCGTGACTTCGGCGCCGGAGCATCACTTTCATTCAATGGCGCCGATCTCCGCCGTACAAGGAGGTTCCCTACCGTTCGGTGGTGGAATTGACGGTGACGGTAAACAGAATATGATTGTTTGTGGGAGTTTCACTTCGTTGCTGAACAACAACGTTCAAAACTCTGGATTTCTGGCTTTAGGTGGATTTGGGCTCGGACTTGAAGAAATGGGATTTGGAATTGGGCGAGCGGGTTGGGCTTTTCCGGGAATGGTGGACGGGTCGAACATGGGTGTGTCTTCTGGTGTTGGAAACACGTGGCAGTTAGAAGGCGGTGAAGGTGGATTTGTTGGCGGTGGTGACTGTTTCTCTTGGCCTGGACTTGCAATTTCAACACAAGGAAATGGTTTCAAATGAAACTCATTATAATCTTTATTTTATTTTTGGTTGTGTTTTTGTTTCAATGGAGGGTGCTCTGTTGTCCTAGTTTAGTGTTTTTCTTTTTTGGAATAGGGTGTTAAATTAAGTAAATCTGGGTATAATCATCACCATAGTAGTACACTAACGACTTTTTTTCGTTTTGTTTTGTTTATGTTTCTCTTGAGATCAGATTGTCTTGTGTATGTTTATCGGATTAATTAGTAGTGTTTTATGACTAATTAGCAGTGTGGTTCTGTTTGGTTCCTCTCACTCGCATGCATTTCCATGCTATTAATCTTTTCTATTCAATTTGTACACATCAAGAATGTAAAATTATTTTGGTTTAAATACAATTTTAGTTCTCTGTTTAAGTTAAATTTAACTTTTGATCTTTTATTTCATATTTTATGAATTTTTAGGTTAAATTACTCTTTTTGATCATTTAAATTTTCAATTAAATTAAAAATAATAATTAGGTTAAATTTTCAATTAAATGTTTTTATTTATTATATTAAAAATAATAATTTATTAAAATTTTCCCTTGAATTGAATAGAACTCTAATATGAGAATGAGTTCAATCGCTCACAACTTCTTCTTCTTTCATTATCACAACAAATAATTTGATGAATTTGTGTTGAGTTTTGAGTCATAATGCCACTAAGCTCTTTAAGGCTTTGAATATGAAAGTACGTATTCATAGTTTCTTTTACATGTGCTGTTTGGTATTGAGTCGCGTCACGCCGGAGAAATTCTCTTAGAGATGTTCATTGTACTTCTAGTTTTTCTTGAACATTATCGACAATAATAGTAGTAGTTGCTGCTTCAGTGATTGTTCGGCGAGTAGTGAGGTGCTCAACCATAATTGCTCGAACTATGAATCTTAGTGGCATTATGTGGTTTTGAACACATTCCACTAGCATACGAGGTTAAAGCTTAGTACAAGTATTGAATTGAATTGCATATTTCTGCACAATCTATTATGTGTTGGGATAGCGAAAGGAGAAAAACAAGCTGGGAGCGATTGAACTCGTTCTCAGATTAGGATTCTATTCAATTTAAAGAATTTTTTCAATAAATTAACATTTTTAATATATAAATAATATTAATTAATTAAAAACTTATTTATAAATTAATAAAAATAATAAATACGCTGGACTCTTTTTTCTCAAGTAATTATTGACACTTCAATGCCACATCATAAATGAGAAAGTCATGCCATCAAAATTGAAGGGTGATATAAAAATTCATATAATGTGAAATAGAGGGACTATTAACTTGAATTTTGAAATGAGGGGACCAAAATATATATTTAGCTTAAATAGGGAGACTACAATTATTTAAGCCAATTATTTTATACATACTTTCAATTAAATAATTTAATGTAAGTTTTTGTTGAAGTAATTTGATTAAATGCATATACAGATTTTTTACGCCATTAATATATAGAAATTAATCTTTAACTTTTTTCTATTTGAAAATTGATATGAACTAAACCGAGTTGAATTGTTGGCTTTAATTCTCGATGAGTGCTTTGAGCATAGAGATATGGTAGTGTTTGAAAACACTATGACGTTTAAGTACATAGTTTGCTTGAGAAAAATGAAAGGTAATATTGGATGATTAGTGTGTACCTTTCCCAGTGTTGAATGCATTAGTTATATAAAGAGAAGCTCTGGTCTCTTGGAAGACAAGAGAATCTCTTGGGAGACAAAAGTCTTGAATGACTTTCAATATAAGAGATTTCTTATTGAATTTGGTGAAGTCACTTGAATGCGACCACTGAGATAGGTCTAGCTACAATATTGAAGAACCTTAAAACGTTTGTAATGAAGTCAATTTTGTTAATCTAGAACATACGGTTAAGTTGGATTGGACTTTGGGCTAGTCCAAAATAAATAAATAAAGCTTGAAACTGGATGGATAAAGATCTCAGCAAAGTGATGTTAAAAGTTAAAATATCATAATGTAGGTCACTCTAAATTTTTTTTTGTTTATTACAAATTTGTCCATAAAAATAAGAAATTTAATTGTTGGTTAACCAATATTGCCCATATGAAACACTACAACAATTTAACGATATAACTTCCAACATAGTATAAACTTCTTTTTTGTAATAGTATAAAACCATTTCCAGACACACACAAAACCATTAAATAGATAGGCCTTTACAATGTATAAAGTAATTATATTATTGATTTGATCTTATAATTACTTTGTTTAAGGTATTTATTTACATATTAAAAAATATAATAATTAAGAAAGAGATAAGTTATTTTATCAAATTATTCATCTTAAATATTAATAAATTTTTTATTGTTATCAATACAATAATACAATAATATTTTAAAAATTATGTATATAATAATTATTACATAGTAATATAGAAAAAGAATTATTAATATATTATATTAAAAATTATAAAATAATATACATTTTAAAATTATTTTTTCTTTTAAGGTTACATTCATTGTGACACTGAGAGCCAAGTATACAAAGCTTTGAGATGGGTAATATTAATAAAGCATACGCATAAAGACAAAAATTCATAAAAATGGCCAATAGTTGCCTATAGGACAAACAAACAATGCTGTCCGATCAGAGCCATGCGCATACTTTTGCAGCGTTACTAGCAGCAGCGCGCCAATATATTACTCCCTCCCCTTCTATTGTAACAAATAAAAAACAAATAAAAACAAAATATTACTTCATCCATCTCACAAAATTGTCCACTAAATTTTTTACGTACACACATTCACAAATATAATAAATAATAGATAATATTTCCTATTTTTAAAAATAACTATCGTATTTGATTATTTTATATTAATTAAAAAAAGATGATAAATAAAAAAGAAAAATTAAGATAATTTTTTTTACAAATACAACAATTATTATGGAATGAAATGAGTGGTAATTTTATATAATTATCTTTAATTATTGACGTGTTTCTTACTATCATGAACACATGAAAATCAATTATTTAAAAATAACGTACATAGTAATAATTGAATGGTACAATTGAAAAAAAAATTAAAATTACATTGAAAGTTGAGAATGATTTTTATTTTGAAACAAAAAGATTATTAAATGACACTCATTGTCATTAAAGTGAGGCAAATATAAATTCTTTTGTAATGTTAAATGAGCTATAAAGTCTTCTTGACTGAGAGATCATATATTCACCTTAAATTTTATTAAGAAAAAAGTTACACTCATTGTGAGACGATAAAAGTATTGATTTTAATCCTATGTGTACATATATTATAAAAATATTTGGTGCACACCGATTTATGTGTGTGTATATATATATATTGCTAAATAAATTTTAGGGTAAAGAGATGATGCATCAATCCAAGATAGGAAAAACCGTAAAGTTTACTGAACATTTACAAAAAAAATTACATTAGTCCCTCTCCAATAACACTAGCACAAATCAAACATACAACCGATTGATCATATTATGATTTGATTGAAAAAGAGATATAGAGATAAGATTATGATGTGATAGGAAGACAAAGATAAAGATAAAATGAGATGATGATTGTGTATTGGATAATATAAGGTGTACATATTTTTTACATATATCATTGTTGAATATGTTATTGGTTTTAATCATAACAAGTTTGATTATTCTACTAGATGTCTACCCATGTGAATGTCTACCCATGTGATAATTAAAAATTGACGACAATTTAATAGTTTGAATTTTATGGAAAAATAATAATATGTGTTTTCCACATAAAAAAAAAATGAAAAAACTTATAAAATAAACATTGCTTTTGTAAAATATCAATTTTAAATTTTCAAATACTTCTTTATGAGGTACATTTGAAGTTGTGTGTGTTTCTTTGTCTTCATCATCAACAATCAAAATTTTTAAAAGTTGTCTATCAAAATATACAAGTTTGTTTTGGCTTTAAAAAATTAGTGAAATATTTGGCTGAGTCATTGTAGAAAAATCACGTAAACTCTTGTTATTGTTTTGTAACAATTATTCAATGAATGAAAAGCCTATTGGTTTCTACTCAGTTTGAACATAAGTTCTTGTAATGCAAACACAAAGAGGTAGAAAGTGCACATTTTATGTATAAATTACAAGTGTGACTCTGAACAAATCAATGTAATAAACTTACTAAATTTTTTAGAGATGATGTATGTGAATTTAGGAGTGAAAGTATAAAATTAATGAGTAAAAAATAATATTCAATGTCCTCTAAAATTTGAAACATGACAGGTAACTTGAGGGTTAACTTAGATCCAATACTTACTTTAGCTTGATCTTGTCTTGTTCTCTATTGACGTTTCTATTTTTTTTACATAATAGGATCAAACTCAACCTAAAATTTACGAATCGAAACAAATAAATTGACGAGTCAGGTCTTGCACATCCCTAGACTTATATCCAACAAAACTCTAAGTTAAGAGAATCTCAATCACTTTATTTTAGTCTGTGAAAATATAGAACTTGACACTATGTATTTAACTCAATCAAAAATTCAAATTAGTTATTGAATCATCAAAACTTCAGTTAGTTTAATCCTAGACGTTTTATTGATCAAAAATTATTTTAGTAATAACTATATCTTACAAGAACTTTTATGATAGTAAATTGTATCTCTTAAAAACTATTTTAATAATTCAAAGATTAAGTTTTTTATATTACAAAAAAAAAATTAAGTTTTTGATCGAATCATAAATTTCGGTGTCAAAATCATATATTTTTTAAAGATTAAAATAATAATTTATTTTAATTTAATTATTATTATTATTTAATTATTCAAAGTTAGGTTTGGAATTCTACGCGGGTACAGTGTTTAATGTCTACTAACAATGACATTTCATATGATTTATTTTGTTTTTATTAAGAGTGGTGGTGTTTTACATGTGGAAAAAATTATGTTTGTCTAATTAGAGGAAAAAATATTGGAAGGTGAAAAAGACTTGTAGATTGTGACATTATCCAATTATCGAACTTCGATGCATGAATAATCCCATGACCAAACACCCTACGGCCTATATGCTCCCTGTCAAAGCAGATTGTATGAGGAAAAGACAGGAGAAACGAATATATGCATAATCTCAGTTAACTTATTTTACTTGTCGAGTAGTTAAGCCGTTCGCAATGGAGGATATTTTATCTATTTAAGACCAAGTTAAATAGATATTTTAATTGTAATTTCTTTTTTATTTATAGAAGAATGGTTATATAAGTATTTTTTATTTTATTTTTTATGGATTTTACACAATAAATATATTAAAATTAATGAATGTTATTGAAATATAGTGATATAAAGTTATTATTAGAATTCTTTTAATTATTTTTTTAATTATTGAGTTGGATATATTGGATGCTTATGAAAGATTGTCATTAAAAATTAAAGAATGAGTGATGTGTACATGTGAGATATGTTTAAGCACTCATATATGAATGTTGTATTATGGATAATACTTTCCTTTGCAATTGTGTTTATGTAAGACTTTGCTCTTTCATAGGAGAAATACTTATATGGATACAATATGTAGATACAAATTGTTAGGTGCACACACATAAATAAAATTAATTAAAAGAAAAAAACATTAAATGTTGTAACTAAATTGTTTCTCTTTAAATTACTAATTCATTCATCTCATAATGAGTGTCGTTTAAGGTTTTTGTTCATATATTAAGAAATACAAGAATTAGAAGAAAGAAATATGTCATTTTACCAAACTATTTATCTTAATTATTTGTGAGTTTTTTACTATTATCAATGCAAAGTATAATAATATTTTAAAAGTTGTATATATAATAATCATTGAAGGATAATATAAAAAAAAAATAATTAAATTTACATTAAAAATTGTGAATTACATTTTTTTTTCTCTAAAATAACCGTCATTGTGATATGGAAGGAGTATACTTATGTGTGTACGTCTAAATACTTTCTTTTATAATTGTGTCTATCTAGACTTGCTCCACTTCATAGCTATCTTAAAGCCCACAAATGCATGTTTCTAAGAGCATCCACAATTCACAATGGGTGAATTATTTATTTAAATATATTTAAGTAGATATTATTATGATTCAATAAAAATCTTAATTGAGAGAAAAATAAGTAAATTGAGATTATATTGAATAATAAAATAATTGTTCTGCATTAAATAATACATAAGACTTATATAATCAATGAAAACTAGTTAGTATAACTAACTATTGTACTTATATAAACTAACTAACTAATATGTCTAATAGAAATCACAGT
Organism: Cicer yamashitae; assembly: GCA_037974755.1. Lineage (NCBI taxonomy): Eukaryota > Viridiplantae > Streptophyta > Magnoliopsida > Fabales > Fabaceae > Cicer > Cicer yamashitae. The sequence goes on from JBBPBQ010000002.1 coordinate 14,182,901, forward strand.
TACTCACTATTTATTTATAATTTTTTAATATTATTTTACCTCTTTTTTAATTTGTTATTTTTTAGTTTTTTATACATACTAAAATAACTGATCAAGTTTTCTACTTTTGATCATATTATTTTTTTTTCTATAATGTTTTCATTATTTATAATCTCATTTTGTATATTTTTCTCTATAATAAATAGTTAGATCTTATTGACAAATCAATAATTAATGTTGAATTGAACATTGAAATTACACTTAAATAGGAACAAAAGTTTCTCAAAATATGACAATTGAAAAAAAAAAAAATAGGATTTATACTTAGCAGACGTTTGGTTTAGCATTGAAGTATTGATTTCTTCTATTCTGAAGTGAATTAAACGTGTAAGTTCTCTAAGTTCTCTCTTAGAGCTTTGGTTTCATGGCACATTTAGCGAATTCTACCGCTAAAACAAACATGTTATTAATAAGCATTCAATTCCTCCAATCTAACACTTCAAAATAATTTACTAAATAGATCTCATTAATAATTCTATATCATATTTCAATAAGACTCATTTATTTTAATACAACTTAATAAGTGAAATCCAAAAACAAAATGAGGAGAGAGTACTTCCAAATGAACTCCACTTAATAGCTATCTATTTTTAAATATTTGTAATAGGAGTAGCTAATAAATAGTTCTTCTAATTATTGGGTGAAAAGTCTATCATTGGAGATGCTCTAAGTGGTTGTGCAATCACTATACTATTAACTGACAAATTCTAGAGTGGATCAAGTCAATCATAGATCAATGCTTAAAAGTCACTTGAAAGACTAACGATAGTTGACAACACTACTTGTCAGAAGAATAAGTTATTGATGTCGGTTCGCCGAGTTAAGTTGACAACACTACTTCCCATCTTTACATTTGATACAATGACTTATTGATGTCGGTTCACCGAGTTAAGTTTTGAGAAACATGTTTGTTTTTATTTATTCTTACAATAGTCAAGTTATTTTCTCATTCTTAAGTTACAAGAGTATTGTTCCAAAAAGCATCGTTGATCTTTATTAGATTGTCGAGTGACTTTAAACACTATTAAAAATAACAACTAGTTAAATTATACATCATATCCTATACGTAGTGTCCTAAAGTCAATCCACGATGAAAAGAATAAAAATAAAAAAATAAAACTAATTGGAAGAGAGAATTGAGGGTGTGTGTAGTGTAAATAATCAAATTCAACAAGAACAATACAGTTGAGAAACATGCAAAGGAAATAACCAATTATTGAATAACCTCTCATCTTTTATTAAAACCAATTTGAAAAACTCAAGATGAACAATGTGTCTCATCTTTATGTGTTTACAAAGACTCAAAAGCCGAAAATAAGAAGAAGAGTAAACTAGGCCCAATATAACCATAATCACTATAAAACAAAAATATAGTAAGGAATAAAAATGGCCCATAATCCATTCTTAACACACCCGCAAGTCAGAATGTAAATTCATCATGCAAAGCTTTGAGAGAAGTTGAAGAAAAGGTATTGGCTAAAGTGGTTTTGCGAAAAAAAATGGTTACCTTCTCTTTTAAAGGTATAGGGAAAAGGCGAAACATTCAAGATTAAATTGAACATTTATTTTTATGTGTTTGGTGCGTCTGTGAAATATCAAATTGGTCACAATGTGAGTGACAGACTGAATATCACAATATAAAGTTACTCTCGAGGAAATGTGTCATAGATGGATCCTTGAGAATGTACATCAACCATTGTGTTTCACAAGTGGTAGTGGCAAAAGCACGATTCTCCACTTCATAAGAAGAACGCAAGACTGTAACATATTTCTTGCTCTTCTAAGACACCAAAGATTGACCAAGAAAAAAACATAAACCCCAATCGGAGTCCCAATAACCGAACAATGTAGGTGAAGACGACACATAAAAATATGTCATGAAAAGGATTGCCTCTGATGTAGTGAAAAACTTGTAGTGTAATTGTACATTGAACATCAGCAGGGGTTTCCATGTACTAGCTTAACTTGTAAGCCACATAACATATATCAGGATGAGTGATGTCGAGAAATAACAATTTACCTATCAGTCTACGGTAAGCAGGCGAATTTGCAACGAGTTTCTTAAAATTAGAGTGTAATTTAATGTTGGGATCCATTGAAGTAGATTAAGATTTAACATCTAACAAACCAACATTTTCAACCAAACTCTAAAGTGACATGTGTTTGAGTTGGAAAAGCGATATGGGTTAAAATAACCTAGCAACCTCAAATCCTAAAATGTATTTGAGTTTGCCTAAGTCTTTATGATGAACTTGTTATGAAGCATATGACCTTAACATGTTAAATTTCAGTTAAATCAGTTCCAACAAGTAACAATTCATAAACATAGCTTAAATGACAATAAAACTCAAAGAATTTGATTTGTTAGCAAGATTTATTTGCATGTGACAAATGTCATATCGTAAGAATTGAGAAATAGGTAAAGGAGTACCTAGTTCATGAAGTGTCAAATTGATAGTAGTAGATTTACCTTTCAAAAGCTCATAATGATCACGTAGATAAGAACATAGTTTGGTGACTATGTTGGATTCTCTAGAAGGTAAATGTGTTGGTTCATTAAGAGTGGTAAGATTAAAGTGTTCTTTAGCAGAAGGTACAACGGGGGTCAACTTAGATGTCAGAGGACGATACTAATTTGGAATCCTCTTCATTGACTCAATATTTGCTGCACGAGTATTTACTGTTTGATGATAAAAAAATTTATATAAGAGGGCCCATGTTTTCTAAAACACACATCAACGGTATGTCTCATTATGTAGCAATAAGAACACATCATTATATTAAGGTCTTTAGTCTTAAGGGAACCTATACCATAATTGGTAACATTAGCAACAAGTTTGGCCTCATCAGGAAACTGTTTAATTGTCTTTTTTGTTGTATTAACATGGAGAAAACTTTGTTAATTTATAGTGTTAAAGGGTTCATAAGCATAATTTGTGATGTAATTGAATAATGTTGATCCTTAAGACTTTTGAAGAAATGTATGACATAGTCCTCTCACGATATTGTTTCATGGTTGGTAAAAGATTACCACAACATTTAACAATATATGTACAAACATGTATATGCCTAAAATTATCTAACTTTTGCCAAAGTTTCTTAAGACGAGTTTAATAGGAAGTGATAGTAGAATCACCTTATTTGAAAGCATACAAATCTTCTTCAATACACGAGATATAGAAGATTTACCTTATTGGTAGCAAACCTTCAACTTCTTTCAAATATCGTATGAAGAGTCCATCCATTTGACACTTTGGGGGATTTTTTGGTTCAAGGAAATGACTAATCCACGAAATCGTCATCATGTTGCAATTGTCCCAAGTAATAATCTTTCGATCATCGGAGAACCCTAACTCATTCTTCGATTTGAGGGTTATCAACAACAATGTGAACCTAGTGCGATAGTTTTCACTTGAAAGAGGTGGAGAAACAAGAACCAATCTCATATTGTAACTCATATGCATAAATCATAGGCCGATCATATCATTTTGGTATCTATGACTTTTAGAGTGACTCATTGTGATGTGGAGCTATGTGGGGAATCTTGGTTAGATTCACTCGACACCAAAGAAGAAGGTGAAAAGAAACATGAAGGAAAAACGAAGAAGGAACAAGAAAAACAACAAGATTACATGATTCAATATCTACCATGTAAAGTCAAATGCAACAAAAACAATTACAATTGAGAAACATGCAAGAATAACCTTTTATCTTTTATTAAACCAATATGAAAAAACTCAAGATGAACAATGTATTTAACAAAGACTCAAAACTGAAAAGAAGAAGAGTAAATTGTCGTAACTACTTGATATGACTTTTAGACACAGCAGAAGAAAAATCACCTTAGAATAACCTAGGATTTAAGTCTCTAATCTCAACTAATAGGCCAATAATCATTATTAAACTAAAAATAAAGTAAATATTAATAATAAAAATGGAGTAAAATTGATTATTGATCGCGCTTCCTTACGGTAGTCGTCATACACATATTTTCTTGTAATAATTGATCTCAACTATTGATTTTAAACAACATCACATAGTTTACTTACATAAAACGATCTTAGCCGTCGATGTAAATTAAATGGGGTGAGAGTAGTATTCCAGTAAGACAGTCAGAGTAGGGAATCCGATTCCATTAATTATTGGGTCTAACATACAGGAGGCGCAGTTAGCCGACGGAAAATGTCGTGCTTAACAGAAGACTGTAAAGCTGAACCCACTCTGTATTGTGTCTCAAATCAAACTATAAGCCTCAGAACAGAACAAAACAGAAGATGTCTCTGTTTTCAACACCAACAATATTCTCTCTGACTCTCGTTGCTCTCTCGTCCCATTCATTCATTCATTCATATCTCTCTCCTCTCTCTACCACTTCTTTCTTTCCCATAAATAAATCCATTCCATTCGCCCCACTACACTCATAACCAAAACCCCACACACATCACACTCTTTTTATACTATTATTACATAACAATTCATCAACACAAACCCCACTTTTCATTTTACACTTTTCAAACTAAAACTTCTTTACTCACTCTCTCAACATCTTTCATAAATACAATGCCTTCGTCTGACTCCGGTGACAGCCGCCGATCAACTAAACCTCAGAATCGCCCCGGAGCACCGGTGCCGGAGCAAGAGAATCTCCCATGTCCTCGTTGCGATTCAACTAACACAAAGTTCTGCTACTACAACAACTACAATTACTCTCAGCCACGCCACTTTTGCAAGGCTTGCCGCCGATACTGGACTCAAGGCGGCACTCTCCGGGACATCCCCGTCGGCGGAGGTAACCGGAAAAACGCCAAACGTTCCCGCACACACCACGTTGCTGTTACCTCCTCGTCTTCCGTGACTTCGGCGCCGGAGCATCATTTTCAAACGATGGCACCGGTCTCTGCCGTACAAGGAGGTTCCCTACCGTTCGGTGGTGGAATTGACGGTGACGGGAAGCAGAATGTGAGTGCTTGTGGGAGTTTCACTTCGTTGCTGAACAACAACGTTCAAAACTCTGGATTTCTGGCTTTAGGTGGATTTGGGCTTGGACTTGGAGAAATGGGGTTTGGAATTGGGCGAGCGAGTTGGGCTTTTCCGGGAATGGTGGATGGGTCGAACATGGGCGTGTCTTCTGGGATTGGAAACACGTGGCAGTTAGAAGGCGGTGAAGGTGGATTTGTTGGTAGTGGTGACTGTTTCTCTTGGCCTGGACTTGCAATTTCAACACCGGGAAATGTTCTTAAATGAAACTCATTCTAATTTTTATTTTATTTTATTTTTGGTTTCAATGGAGGGTGCTCTGTTGTTTCTAGTTTTTTTTTTGTTGGTATGGCGTGTTTAAGTGAATCTTCGGTATAATCATCACTACCATCGTAGTACACCTATGACTTTTTTTGTTTTGTTTATGTTTTTCTTGAAATCCTCTCGTGTCTTGTGTATGTTTACCGGATTAATTAATGGTGTTTTATGACTAAGCATTGTGATTCTATTTGGTTGGGTACCGAAGCTCTCCACTTCTCAAAATCAAAAGAAATGGATAGCTAAATTATTAATATATGTTGAGTGGATAAAAGTTCAATTATATAATATAATTGTTTAAGTAGAGATGATCACTATTTCTCAAAAGAAATTAAAAATTCAATTAGTAATGTTTTAAGTGTATAAAAATCTAATTATACATATCATTGTTGCAATTATAATGTGTTTGCGTTAAATTCAAACATATCTAAATTTGTTTGAAAAATATGCTTGAAACCGGATAGATTAAGATCCCAATAAAGATATTAATGCAGTTATGGTATCAACAATAATAAATATACAATTTTAATTTTTATTTATTTATTTTATATTTTTATTTTTATATATCTATTCAACATTTAATTTTATCTTTATTTTCCTTTTTATTATATCATTAATTCATCTCATCTATTAATATTCTCTTTTATCTCTCAAAATATATACACTTAATATTTTTCTTATGGAATAGACCTATTAGAAGTGTAATAGATTATTATATTAATATAATTTATTATAGTAAAGAAAAAGGGATAGGAGTTTTGGACTTGGGCGGTTGGACCTAATGTTTGTTTTTTTATGTCGTTAGTAAACTTTTTGCATGCGGAATTTAGAGAACAAATAAATGATGATGTTTATTTAGATAAAAATAAATTCAAATTAAAGTTTTGTCAGTGATGCTCTACAAAATTTCTATTTCAATTTCTCGTGGCGCTTTCCGTGAAACAGTAATGAAAATGTGACCTTGCAAATAACTTTCCTTTGTTAGACCAAAGTTTTCTTTTGACTAGCCTTTGTAAAAGTTAAGTAACCAAAGTTTGGCTGTGGGCCTCGAAGAACGTTGATAACTTAGAAACTATAATAACACCCACTTTTTTGGTGTATTATTTTCCAAACATATAATTTCTATGTTAGTAATAATTTTTTTATATGGACTCAATCAAATCACATTATAATATAATTTTTTAAATTAATTTCTGAGATATCTCAAATAAATCTATATAAATTAAATCTTAATTTATTAGAACTATAGCAAAGTGTGCGACCGAGCATTTGCGTGTGGGTCACTTTTATTTTTACATATATCTAAAATGATTTTTTTTAATAACGTTCGATTCACCACCCAAATACCCATAATTTGACACTAAAAAAAAAAAAAAGAAATAGAGATAATTATGTGATAGATATCATTTGTTGATGATGTGATAAGAAAAAAAATAAAGAGAAAATAAAATATCAAATAATTATATGAAAATTAAGAGTGTTTAAATAAATGAATTTTTTTAGCACATCTAAATACACTTCTATTGAAATAGATTTATACTTTTTTTATTTGTAGATTTATACTTTTTATATTTAGTGAAAGTCAACTGGGTGTTTATTAGTAAATAGAATTTATCAGTTTTTTTATAGAACAAATTTATGGTAAGAGATGATGTTGAAGTTTAAAGTAGAAAAAACTTTAAAAAGCTCAATAAAATACTATACATTTACTCAATCTCTAATAAGTTTTACTGATACATTTTCAACAAGTTTATATAAGAGGAATGATGAATAATTTATTTTCTTCAACTTGATGGATATCTTTGAGTTGTTAACTGGTAAGAGGTAATGCTAATACTAGTGTCTGTCCAATGTGCACTTTGGATGATGAATTCATGTTACATGCGTTTAGAGATTGAACAAAATTGGATGGTTTATGGGGCCAGCAATTAAGTATTAACATGCATGTTTGTAGCACGATGATGAACTTATCTACTGGCAGCAAACTGGCACATCGTCTTTGGTAGTATTACTTTATTGAGTATTTGGATGGTGACGATTAATCATTCATTTTGGTTTGAACACAACAGTCATCACTGCTAATTAAGTAGTGTTCGTGCGCGTGATTCATTCACAGATTCTTCGAATTAAATGACAAATTTCAAAATTCAAAATAATTACATAATGCCCACCAAAACAATCTTCATATTGGTAATAGGTGTAGGTCAAATTTTTTAACAATTGAACCAAGACACTAAACTATGTATACTAAAAACATAGAAAAAACAATCTTAACATTTATTTTTTGAAAATTATTCTTTATTTTTTGTCTTAATTTTATTCTTTAATAAAGAATTAAAAGATTTTTGAAGCAAACAATTATTTATATTTTAAAAAAAATATATTTTTTAATTAACATTTCATTTTTTTCTATCACAATAAAAACATCACGTAAGTTCAAAGATTTTTTTCTGTTTTATTTCACTCACCAAGTCTACACTCATACAAGCCAAGTATAACAAAAAATGGCCTATGCAAAACAAACACTAAAGAAGCCAAGCAAAACAGAATGCAGCTTTTTGCAAAAATGAAAGATGGTGATCAGGAAAACCGACAATAGCTTCTAGATTCTCTTATGCTTAGTGGTTTGGACAAGGGTTCATAATCTTTAAGATATTAGGGTATATTTTATATGACTCTCCTCTCCCCTCTATGTCTCAAAAACCCCAATTATGTTAAATTACATGAGCATTTTAATTTAGATTGATCGATTTGGATTTTTATTTTTGTTAAAATGTACATTATGATTCGTGAATTCAGTATTTTAGTAAATTTTAGATTTACACAAAGAATAATAATTGAATTTCTAATCTCTTTATCATTCATTCACTTTTGTAGTCAAGTCAACCTTATATCTTCGTCAATCCAAACATATTAATTTCCATAATTATAGACTTTTGAGAATCTAAGAGAGAAGAAATTCTCTTAAAATATTTTGTTTGAGCTTTGAGTTGTGAAATGGGTCATTTTGCATTGTTCTCTAGTGTGTTGGTAATTGGTTCATCTTGGTCATAACAACTTGTCTTTCTAGTATTAAAGAAGAAGAAAGACCCTTTGAGAAAAAAAGATGCCAATTAGTAATTAAACCATCTTGGACAATCAAAATGTCTTTTGTAATTATTGCTAAGCATTGATGAAGATAGAGAAATTTCATTTGAGTCTCCTAAGTTGAAGGCTAAGTAAACTCAAGTAATACAAGTACTTCTTTATTCAAAATATCTTAATTAGAACTTCTCTGAGTAAGATTTTGAAAGAGCTTAATTCTCTTAGATGAATTACATAAAGAATATATTAAAAATGATGATAGATGAACACACACTTTAAATGAGTAATCTTATACGTGAACAAATTTTTAAATGAATATTGAAGTAGTCGACTAAAATATCTTGATTTATTTTTGTGACACATTAAAAATTGATTATTAATTTTTAGTAACAAATTGAAATACATCTGACATAAAGTTTGCAAAAAGAAAAGGGAAAAGTAACATATGTATATAAGTGAATTGAAGTAAATAAAAGGAGATAACCTCAAAGAAGAAAAGGTGTTGAAGACATATAGTAGAAGAAAATGAAAGATTAAATTAAAGATCCCGAAGTTGCCTAAGATTGAGAGGAGATATGTATCTGTTGTCTCCATCAAGTAGCTGCTTGGCGATGATTAGGTTGGCAGCCTCACTAGGATGGTATGGATCCCAAAACACATGCTTGTACCTATCTCTGCATATACTTGATGTAGGCCCACATGGAACTATCCCTGAAAATTGCCCCCCATTTCCGCAGCATGCTTTACTTGATGTTGTGAATCCTGCAAATTTCAAATTATATTACTATGTCACACTATAATCTTATCACAGAACTTTTATTCTCTTTTGTAGTTTTTTTTCCACTTCACATACATACATTTCGAAAGTATATTATCCCACAAAAATATAGTTGGAGATTCTATGTAGTTATGAATTCAAGACATTGTGGTCGTTCGATCGAAATTAAATGATTTAGATTATTCTAAAGACACATGATAGATTTTCTCTCTGCTTTTATATTCTCAAAAGCCTTCAATTAACATGTTTGAATTGGTCAATTCAAAAGTATATTTTAACAAAGAAATTATATATAAATTGATCAATCTTAAAAGCATTGAGGGTGGGAGAATAAGCTAACAAGATATGTTTGATTGGATCGAAGTGCAAAAGATTTGAGTCATAATTTAAATAAAAAAATTATAGTCATAAGAGAAAAAAAATAGTTATTTGGTATTTACCATATTTATCATAATTTTTAATGAGTTCCATTACTAAATCATACACATTTGCATGGACAAAGGTGGCTCCAGGGAGATTGTCGTTTAGCTCAACAAGCATATCTTTCAATCTAGCATTGTATTGAAGTGCAAGTTTGTTAGCCAAATCCACACATTCATCTTCATTCAGTTGATTGATAGTCTTTTGGTAAGGTATACATCCTATTGGCCCAACATTGCCTATCACAAACTTTCTAGCATCCATTTTGTAAAGTCTCTGTCATTCAAAAACACAAATTAAAGTTACCATTGTTTTGGTGTTTAAATTCAAATTAAGAGTCAGTTTGTTAAGTCTTATTTCATAAAATATCATTTTTCAAAAAAAGATAATTACTTTTGAAAGTTTTATGTATTTATTATATTGTTTTTGAAAAAAATGATAATCTTAAAAAAAAATTATTCATTACTTTAAATGAGAAACTATTTTTAATAATTTTTCATAATTGATTTTTTAAAATATAATTCATTTTTATTACAGTAAACAAACACAAACTAAATTTTGTTTTTATTTAAAATTTCTATAAAATAATATCTAAATTGTTGAATATGAAAATTATTTTTTTATAATATATAACAAATGGATCTAAGAATAAGATAAGATTAAGATGTGTACGGTTAATTGAGCCCTGAAATGATTAATCATGTCGTCTACGAAAGCATCTGGGCTTTGAGAAATTCTGGCCCCAATAGAGAGAACTGGGAGAAGATAATTGTTGAGAAAATCATTGGACCCAACAGTGATTGAGAAAATTGATTTCTTCATTATGTATTCTCTTGCTTTAGATGCACCCATAAGTTTGTCAATTTGTTTTCTTGTTATGCTGAAGTAATCTAACTGAACATCCATTCCTATCCTATTCACCTGAAAAATATAATATATAAAAGTACATGACATGAAACAATTATATTTCTCATAAATTAATCATAATGTATGATTAAGATATAACATGATAGTATGAAATGCTTACAAATATTTTTCCAGTTGCATTCAGAATTCCTCCTCCTCCTGAAGCATAATTAACTCCATATAGTATGGATTTTCCAGTTGCATTTGGTGCTAAAAATGGAACTGCATAATTTGGTTGTCCCAATTCCTCTCCTAAAAAGGTTAAAAAACAATACATTTAGAAAAGAGAAAAACAAAAGGTTTTGGCACATTGTTTTTTTACATTATGCCTTAATTTGTAGGAATAATAACTAGACTTATTGCACGACTATGTAAGATTCAACTTCGCATAAAATTAACTAAAATTCTCTACCGTTGGTTCAACTAAGACTCAATTGTTAGATAAGTAATCAGATGTAACTATTGGGATTTACGGTATAGCTATTGAGAATCTAGATTAATATAAAATCAATGTAAGCATGTTTGTTACATATTATAAAAAAATTTATTTTGGTATTTTATAATTTATAGATTATTTGTTAGAAATTTTTTTAAAAAATTCAGAAGATATTTTATGTTTGTCCACTATAATGAAAATCCCTTTTTATAAAAAAAATCATAAAAACCATTTTACGAGAAAATATTAAAAAAAAATCCCATTTAAAACAGTTTTTAAATTATTTTTTCTGATTCAAATGTTTTTCAAAAATGATAATAACAAATAAATCAAAACCGTTAAAAGTGATTAGTTAAAAAAATAATCTATAGCAAAAGTATTCTTCTGTATGAATAATTTAATATGCAAGCAATATTATTGAATATAAAACACAAACAATTAGTACTTTCATATATGACAAATTAAGAAGACAAAATTAATTACCTACAAGATCACCAATGGTTCTTCCATTGGTGTAACGGCCAGTAGGATTTCCTCCAGAAGCTTTGAAATCGATTCCATTAGGAGGAATGTTTGCCTTAGAAAGTGTTGAAAGATAGTTATTATTTCCTGCATCCACCAAAGAGTCCCCAAAGATGAAAGAAGCTCCTAAGCCATTTTTCTGAGCTCTAACATTTCCATAAAAGCTCAAATTGACAAGCAAAAATAAAAGGACCAACATGTTATAACATTTCAATGTCATGGCTTTCATGTTCCAATAGACTTCACCTAATGAAGCACTAATGTAACATTTGCAATACGTTTATAAAGAGCTTTTTTTTTTTTTTAAAAAAAAAAAATTATTTTAATTTGAAATCATGTTTTAATGAAGTAATATTTGGTTTGACCGATTTTATAATAAAATAATGATGATGAAAGAGTGCACAAGTTGAATATAAATTTTCATATGGTAGGTGATCAACATTGTTCATATTTCTCAATGTGTTGTGGCATTGGTCTATAATCTTGTTATTGGAGACATTGCTTTTACAATAAGCTAGTTATGCAATTCAAAGTCACATGTGTCTTAGTTTTATTCATGGTAACCTACTAAAACTATGCAAAATAAATAAAGTTTTGGGAGATTTCAATTTGGGGTTGTTTGTAGTCATAATTAAATGCAGCGCCTATTTTCTATTTCCAATTCAACCATATGATAATGTTATGGAATACATGTGCATAATTAGATCAAGTGATAGCACAGTTCATCTGCATTCAACAACCCGGGAAAAAATGCTTCTACATTTTCTGTACCCTTTTTGTCAAAAAAGGCTCCAAATTATTTTTTATTTTATTCTTTGAATTTTGTAAGCAACTTTTTTTTCGTTTGCTTTTGTTTTCTTGTTAACAAGTTGGTAAACAAAGGAGTTTCATGGGGGAAAGTTTACCCCCTACCCTACAATTATACCTCCTATCTCTATAAATCTCCTAAATTTCATATTTATCCCTTATGTTTTTTTAAAATAAAAGTTTTTAATAGTTTTTTGAAAAAAAAAGTTTTTAATAATTGAACACTCTCCTACGAAATTTTAAATTTGTTTTGGAAAATTCAATTGAACACATAATTCTCTCACCTCTACGAGATGAGGTTCTAGATGTATTTTAAAAAATTCAATTTAAATTTTTTGGACATACAAAATTCTCTAACTCACAAGATTTCAAAAATATCTTGAGAATTTAATTTAAATTCTAAAACATGTTTATAAAAATTCATTTTAAGTTTAGTAAAACATAAAACTCTCCGATCCCTGAGATTTCAGAAGCTTTCTGAAAAACCCAATTTGAGTTTTTCCAAATACAAAATTTTCAAAACAACTTTTTTAAAATTTTTTTATTTTATTTATTATGATGAAAGGTAATTTGAGTAATTTTTATTTTTCTCCATAAGGTTGTGTTGGTGGGTTGTGCAGCCCATTCAAGACAGCAATGTAGAGTTTAACTAAGCCCACACCCTTACTAATTAGTCCAAACGATAGTAGCAACTTGTAACTGCACAAAAAAAAAAGGGAGAGGCATAGATATTTGTGGAGGAAAGTTGAATGTATTAACATGTAAAAAAAAGGCAGAACCAGGTTAAGATCATGGACCAAAAGTCTTGTTTTTTTTTTTTCAAATCATAGACATATAGAATTAACTTTTTATCAATATTATTAAAAGAATTTAATTAATTTGTATGCATAGTTTTTCACACATACATTTAATTTCGTGTAGTATATATTTAGATCAACCCAAAAAAAAGTTAAAGCTTTAAAATAAGATTTAAATTAAGACTCTTTAAGGTCATAAACCTTAAAGTGGCGGCGTCACTTGTCTCTCCTTAGATCATCCTGTAGATATATATAAGATGTTTCATGAATAAATAACAGTTATCATGAATTTTTTTATTCACTATATCATGATAAAAATGAAGCAAATGAAACTTCAACTCCACCATGTCTTTAGTAAAAATGGTCGGGAAGAATTTCTAAGGCTTCTTCTCCCAAGTTTTATTATTGACGTATGCGAAATAAAGATTAACTATGGGATTCATATATTAGTTTTTTCTTTGAAACCAATGAAAAAAAAAATTCATTTTCTCTCATTATATCTTCTCCTAAATAAATAAAAAATGCTTCCTAAGACAAGTCATAAGTGGTGATTGGAACCAAAGAAGAGGTAGAAATGATAACTATTGATGAAGACGGGAGATACACGAAAAAAGTGACTCCCAACATGCGCATTAGGAGAAAGCTTTACCAACTTTATATCCTTTTCCTTTTCTTACAAAGCATTTTAAATTTATTTCGAAAATTATTGAGCTTTGAGATTGTAATTTATCAAAAACGCGTTATTAATTATCGATTGAGGTTTTAGCATCTTAAACATTACAACTTTAGAAGAGAATATATGTATTTTTGTCATATTTATAGATTTTATTACATTTATAGGTATTTTAGTGCTTTATACTATTAAATTGTACTGTGAGTATTTTTAAAGATTCATCATTTCTCATTTTTAACAATTTTGAATTGTATTATTTCAGATTAATATAATTTCTATTAATTTAAATAAATAAAATAATTTCATTTTAGTAAAAAAAATTATCAGTTGAAGCTCACACAGATCATTGGACCTTTTAATCACATTCGTTGGAATTTAGGTTTGCAAACAAAATTCTTAAAATATACAATTTCTCTTTGTATATAGTGTATATCTCTTATTCTAAATATCTAATTTATATATATATATATATATATTTATATATATATATATATATATATATATATATATATATATATATATATATATATATATATATATATATATATATATATAAAAGAGTTATGTATATCCCTGTGTAGCACTTCCTCAAGAAAGCACTATCTTTATTGACTTAAGAAAGCGCTATCTTAAAGATCCACCTTTTTAATATAGCATTTTCTAGAGAAACTAGTATATAAGTTATGTTATAACAAATTAAATTTGGTATAATGTAACCACATTATATTGGTCTGATTGAGTCTGGATATCAAATCTTGAGGCAAAATTTCGGAATAGAGTTTTGAGAGTGGAAAAAATATGTTTGAGATGGTAGATTTTACTAAAATTGAATAGTCAAGTTTTTTATAAAATACAGTCATTGGAAAAACCAATAAATAATTCACACCGATAGTATAGTTAACAAAAAAAAAATAGTGTAGTTCCTATAAAATAAAAATATTGTAGTGTAAGTAAAGAGAAATAAAAGATGCAAAGAGGTGTACAAAATTTATATATATATTTATAAAAGGGTACTTCATATTAAAGTGTATATATATATATATACTAAATTGGTTTTTAAAATTTTGAATGTCAATAAACAAATGTATCTTCAAATCGAAATATGTCAAGTTAGTTTGTTCGTCAAATTGAATTTTTTCTTTAATTTAGATTACATTAATAACATAGTTTTTGAACAAAGAATTTACTGTCGCATACCTTTTCAAATTTTAACTTATAAATCAAACATATAATATTGCAAATATACCTCTTTTTATTTTTCAGTCTTTCTTGTTTTGTTGTCGTGTAAAAATTATTCCTATTGTGATTAATCCTATAATGTCTATAATATCCATTTTCGTCCTTACATAATTTTAATCGGAGGAATTAAAATCAAATGCTATCCTTATAACATCGATAAATTATAACATAAAAATGTTTTAGGGACTGAAAATAAACAATAAGAATCAAAAGTAAAATATTATATATTTACAAGGATTAAAAACAAAACAGGAAATGGTATATTTTTAGAGTAAAAAATATATTGTATATCATAAATTTAAGTTGCAAATTTGCAATGTAAACACAACAAACTTACAAAGAAAATTGCAAATGCAATGGCATAAGAGCTGAGAACTGAACTAGTGTGATTTTTCCCTACATGATTGTTTTTTATTTATTATTGGGATGGTCAGAGTCACCTTATGTCAATGAGAAGCTCCATCACTTATTCCACTCTGAGACTTCTCTCTCTCGCTCGAATATCTTGTCTAGGTCAATCCAATGTGCGAAATCATCAAAGTCATTGCCACAGTCACATGGGAGTGGTGGTGAAGAATCCTGCTAAACAATATCAAACTTGACAACCACTTCATTAGTTTTATTCCTAATAGAAGCCACTGATTATTGCAACCGCCCACAACTACGACTTTCTAACAAGAAGTTATTAAAAGTTGAGGTGAGTCAAACCTATGTGATAGTGGAGGGAAGATAAAAGTGAGAATGGTAAAGTAAAAATGATTAAAGAATGAGTAATGTTATTGAAACATGAAATTTGAGACAAAATGGGATCAACTTAAAAAATTTTATAAACTTAATTCATATAATATAGTTAAAAGGAAAAACTAGATTGACATATTTTAGTTTGATGAATTGGAGCAAATCACTAAATTGCCCTATAAGATTGTACGGGTCGGTCATTTACCCATTTGAATTTTAGAAATAGACAAATAACACCCTGAAATTTAAAGACGTTGGACAATATAGTCCCTCCGTCCGTTTGCTCTGTTAATGAGGTTGACATAGACTTTAATTGCTTATGTGGCAAACTCAATTGTTAGTTAACTCAATTTTTAAAAAAATTGAAACTTGTCAGCATTGCAACGATAACATCAATGCAACAAAAATCATTGATTTATTCTTTAAATGTTCACTCATATGTTTATTGGCTTGAATTTAGAGGTTGCACCTTAGGTTCATTTGTTCTTGATCCAAACTTAGGAAATTTCATTGTATTTGTTCTTGATTCAGACTTAGGAAATGTCACTCTACTGGTTGGTAGTCCAGGAGCTAGTATTGTCATGGTGATGGTGCTCTCGTGTGTTGAGGTGGTGGTGCATTCATGAGTGGTAGGGTAGATCTCCTAATGGATGATGGTGCATTAATGATTGGTGTGTAAATCCTCTGATGGATAGTGGCTAATAGCGTTTCAGCAAGTGTACAGAATCGTTGCAAGTAATAAATAAAACGGTAGTACCGAGTGTCGAACTCAAGGATTGCGTTTTACTATCGAATTATATTTAATTACTAAAATTGAACAAAAAATTCCCAAATTGATTGAAGTAATATTTAAAATTAACAACAGTAATAAAATTGATCCTTTATAATGAGAAAAATGTCAAGGATGAGTTTCACTTCGAATCCAACCTTTGTGTCTAATTTGATCCTAGTTACTGAATTCCTTTATTGAATTATTACCGAATTCTCTTTATTATTCTTGCCCTAATGTCTTAGTGACAGAACCTTTAATTCCAAAGTAACCCCTAATTCCTTAGTGGATTTAAGATTAGAATTAAGCCTTACCGTACAAGAATTCTCTTGTTAAACTATTGCCTTTGCAACTAATTTAATTGGTTTCATGACCTGCATCTATCCCTAGACTACAAATTCATGAATTTCTCATCTCAAGCATTCGTAAAGTCCACTTCCGTTTCAAAATACGAATCGTAAAACATTTTAATGTTGATCAAACAATAAAAAGCATTAAGCACAGAGATGAGAAAAATAATTCAATAAACTCATTCATATAACTAGAAATCAAATCAGAAAAATAAGGATTTCATCTTGTTACACTCATCCCTAACAAATAGGGTTTAGTTACTAATGACAGAGATAGAAAAGATAGAGATTAGAGAAGAGTTACAAGAAATATTCATGAATGATTCTTGATAAAATTCCTCCAATGATGTTGAAAACGGTCGTCTTTGAGTTTCTCTGTTAGGGCACAAGTCTCCCAACTTCCCAATAGTAAAAAAGATAGGTCAAAAGTGAGAAAAACCGAGTTTTAAATGTCCTCTGCGCGTCACGCGCTTCAGGCGCGCTTCAAGCATGACAAGTCAGTGGCCTCAGCGCGCTTGGGGCGCGCTTCAAGCGCATAATATCTTCTGCCTGGCGTTTAGTGCATTTTTCTCCTATTTTGAGTTCGAATTTGGTTTTGATGTCTTCATGAAAGTTGTAGCTATGGATCTTAGCTTTCATTTGCACTTGGTTTGACACCAATTGGACATTTACAACTCCATATATGGCTGAAATACCCCACATAGGTCATGTTGATTTCTCACCAAAATTCAGCACTACACTAAAACAAAGTAACAACATAAAACTACGAAAAATCTCTACTTAATCAAGGAAATAAGAACATAAATATTTCATTAAAGCAAATAACTAAAATTAACAAAATATATTGAATAACTATTTAAATTACTCATGAATAAAAGATAACTAAGACTAAAAACAATGAAAAAATATGCATATGATGAAGAATTATCAGTGGCCTTATACCAAACTCATCAGAGCAACTCAATTTTTTTAAAAAACTGAAACTTGTCAGCATTGCAACGATAACATCATTGCAACAGAAATCATTGATTCATTCTTTAAATGTTCACTCATATGTTTATTGGCTTGGATTTAGAGGTTGCACTTCAGGTTCATTTGTTCTTGATCCAAACTTAGGAAATGTCACTCTATTGGTTGGTAGTCCAGGAGCTAGTATTGTCATGGTGATGGTGCTCTCATGTGTTGAGGTGGTGGTGCATTCTTGAGTGGTAGGGTAGATCTCCTAATGGATGATGATGCATTAATGATTGGTGTGTAGATCCTATGATGGATAGTGGTCTTATACCAAACTCATCAGAGTATATAGCTGGTCCTCTAAGTCCATATGTTTTAGTGTGCAAAAATTAGAATCTATATACACAAATCAATTCCTGAAATTGCTCACTTCCAAAGTTCTTCTTAGATGCAGCAACTTTAACAACAACTTTTCTTCCACAATGACATTTGAAAATTATTGAGTTCAAGCTTTCACCCATGGAAAAAGAATAATAGGTGGTTATTGATTCTTTCATTTTCTACAATTAGAACACCATGGAAGAAGAAGAAGAAGAAGAAGAAGAATTGATTATATAAATGAAGGTTCTTGGAAGGAGATTATATATATGAAATCATAGAAGAAGAACAAAACAATTTCATATTTAAAAAAAAAAAATGAATTTCAATAAATTTTCAAAATCAAGGAAATTAGTCCCTCATGTTTCCAAAATAAGATAAATTAACCTCTTTCATACATGGCATTGAGTTGGCTAACAACTAAGCTTAATAGCAGATAACGTCTACCTCAATCTCATTAACAGAAGAACTATGTTGTCTGACGTCTTTTATTTTCAAGGTGATATTTGCTTATTTCCAAAATTTAAGAAGATACATGTCCGACCCAACAATTTCGGAAGACAAATTGATAATTTACTCATGAATTGCTTTATCAATTTGTAAAATTTAAGAACTAAAATTCTTGACCTTGACAATTATAAGGACCAATTTTGTCATTCACACCAATACTATTCGTGGATAATATCTGTCATTGGTACAAGAGAGTGATAAAATATTACAGATCCAATATGAAACTATGAAAGGCCCATAATGATGGTGGTCTATAAGGACTAGTAAATAGCTTCCGAAACTTCAAATGAAGACAAACAAAAACGACAAAAAAAAAGGTAGTAGTAAAGAGGCTCGAATCCTCTTGATCTTGGACCTGGTTCTATTATTTTCAGACTTCCTTATCCCATCAATTTATCATGCTTCCACTATTATAAGGGGGACATTGTAACAACAAACTATTTTTAGTAATTTACCAAAAATCTTCGTAATGGTGAAGGAGGGCCTCTATAATGACTAATTAGCTAAGTAAAACAATCAATGGTGATATTTTAACCATTCATATATTTTATGCATGTAAATATAATATTAATATATTAATCATTAATTTGTTTAATAATGGTTTATGTTACTCATTATTCTCTAATGTGTGTGAATGTATCTATCGGTCAGAAATATGATTTGTAGCTAGAATTGGAGATCATTGAATGTTGAACATAAGTCAAAAAATGAAAAAGTGTGTGGGGATAAGAAAACATAGACATAAAATTAAAAAAAGTCTAAATCATAACAAGATAAAGAACACCCTCTCAACTCATTATTTTCAATTGTCAATGATAATTGAGTTCCTCTAAAGAGTCTAATCCCACATTTGAATAAAAATAAAGTTTGGATCCTAGTCTAAAGCACTTGATTATTCCTTGGTATATAAGTGGAGACCACACTATAATGCAAGATCGTGGTAAAGTGAGGCCCCATCACAACCATTCAACCAAAGTCCATTTCTAGACATCTATTCATTTGAAGCCTCGAAGACATGCAAAATGTTTCTATTTTCTTTTTCATTTTTCAGAGGTGGGGTTGGTTGTCGGATGGAGTGGTTGTGTTGTTGTATATACTTGTATGCTTCAAATTAAAGGCGAGGGTAGTATTTTAGTCTTTTTGCTTTAAATTGGTTCTATCTATTCTAACCATATTTCATAAAAGAAGTGATTCTCGTTTCCATCAAAGACTGATCATGAGGGATCCAGATTCCTTGCGGTTCATGACTGATCGCATTCATTCAATTAATGATTGTGCGAATGTGTGATTAAGATTAAATAATTCAAAATTTAAATTCAGTAATTTTTGTTTTGAAATAAATCAAAATCTACTTGAGATTTGGACAATCTGACCTCAGTCAAATAATCACGTTGTTCCTGACAGATCCAAATTCGATAATGATGCATTACAATTTTTTTTGTATCTATAGATTAGATAATATAACTATCTCCAGAAACTCACACGCAACTGTGAGATTCTGAGTTCGAACTCGAGATATGATGGTCAACCTAACAGTATCAACATTTTTCAGTTGAGATAAAACTTAAGGACAACAAACTCTTTAAATTTGATATTTGTATACAATGATGTTTTTTTCTTCCTATATTTCCTTATTTTTAAAAAGAAAATCCAAAATACCTCACTTTGAAACTAATATACGAAAATACTATACTACTTTTTGGACCTTCAGAAGATCGCAAAATGTGGATGTAACCATGTGAAAGATGAATATTTTCTTCCTTCAAGAAGTCAGATCTGAGAGATGCGACCATCTAGACATTCAATCCTATATCAAATAAAAGATATTGGCCTATTATATGAAAATGTGAAGTTATACGTTTGAATGTCTAGATAGTCGCATCCCCAGTATGCGACTTCCCGAATGAGGAAAAAGTTCATATTTCACATGGTCACATTTCCGCCTTGCGACCTCTTGACGGTAAAAAAATATGACATTTTCGTATATTAATTTTAAAGTGGAGTATTTTGGAATTTTTTTAAAAAGAGGATATTATGGGAAAAAATCCTCGACAATGCACCCAAAAACTCGTTGACTGGTTTTTAGAAATCATGTCATAGAGTTCTATCTCATTGATTTTAAGTTATTTGATGAAACATCCATAATTTTTTTTTTTTTTTATATCTAGAATCATCTCTCAATCTCGTTTTTTCTTCTCTTTGCCTTACTCTCTAAACAAGTGATTTTCATATAGATTTGATTTTTTCTCTTGTGTTGTTTTTAGATTTGATTGTCTAAGTATGACGTTGTTTTGTTTACCGTCTTGATGCAATCATTTTAGTTTTTCATGTTGTTGTGGTCAAAGACGGATCTAAAAACATACTATACGGGGTGTCAAAATAATAAATTATCTTATTAGAAAGACTTGATATAAGGATACAAATTAGAGACAAGGTCACCGATTTTTGTGTTCCTGACACTTAGCAACAAAATTATATATAAGAGAATTTTTCATTTTGCGTCTCTAATTTTTGTCACTATATCAACTATTTTTAGTTGGTGTAAATTAATCAGTTATAACTACAAATTCGTTAAATACTTTTTAAGATGTACTTTATTAATTTATCCAAACTAAAAAATTTGTGAGTTAACAATAGCAAATTCTATAAGGACTTGTTAACTTACACCAACTCATTTTTTAGTTGTAGATTATAATAACAAATTTGTTAAATACACCTTAAAATATACTAAACAATAAGTACTAATAAATACATTACATAATAATTAATATACTAGTAATATATTATATAGTTATATATGTAATGTAAGAGGACAGGGCCAAGGAAACTTCTTGTCCACCCTTCTGAATATGGTTGCCGTGGTTGTTTGGTATATATTGACATATTGGTTTAAATCCGTTATATATTTAGATAATAATTTTAGTTGTCATCTAGTGAATTAATATATATATATATATATATATATATATATATATTCAATTACTTTAATTTTATTATATTTATAGAGATTTTATTATTTTATATTATTAATTTAAGTGTTGTTAATTTATTTTTAAATTCAACTTTTTTTAATTTTAGTAGCGTGAAATTTGTATTGTTTTAAGCGTATTATATTAATTTGAATCATTGAATTAAAAAAAAAAAAAAACTTCACTGAAACTTCATAAACAAGTTACCTATATTACTGATTGATTTGTAAACTGAGCACATGCGGATGCAGGAAGCATATCCTTGAAATTTTATATTGTTTTCCTTCTGTTTTGATCGATCCCCCGCTTGCAAGGGTTGACCAAAATGTCAGTTACTAAAGCAATACATGGAAAGAAAAAAAAAATCTAGTTAATAATGAAATAAAGAAAATTATAATGGAGCAAGATTACAATCCACTTGATAATTTTCTTTTTTAGTTGTTTGGGTTACATTTCGTTTGTCACATTCAAAATATGAGTAAATAAATAAATTTATTGATATGTCTCAATAAACAAATCCCTTGAATACAAGATGCTGACACAATGAGATTTGCTAATTTCATAATATAACAACATAAATTGATCAATGTTGCTCCCTTAAAATACAAGATACTTTGAAGAACTCGGTACTTGATCATTTTTTATTTGGAGTGGTTGAAAGTAATTTTTTATAATCTATAATTTGAAAGTAATAATTGAAGAAATTATGGAGATGATAAAAAATGAGAAGATCATAATCTAGACTAAAATATATGTTCTTTTTTATTTTTATTTATTCGAGTTGGATTTAATATTGAATATAAAAAAATATTATTAATAACCAATACAAGCAATTTGATAATCTAATTAATTAGGGATTTCACAGGTATCTGGAGTTTTGGACTTTGGAAGTTGGACTTTGTGGTTGGCCAAGTTGGGTATCGATAACAGCTTTTACAAGCCAGCTTATTATTATTTGACTTTTACTCATGACTTCACCTTGTGGGTCCCACTCAAAACATAGACAACCAAACCAAAATTCTTAATTTAATAAACAAATTAAAATCCATTTTAATAACAAATTTGGTTTTTGTGAGAGTCAATGTTAAGCTAATGTCGTTTTTCTAAAGATGAGAGAGAGTGTGTGTAGGATAGGTTTATTCTGAATTAAATATTTTCTTCTTTTTCTTTTTCTATATCTTTTTTTTTTTCCTTTTTCTTTTGAATTTTAAATTCAAGATGAAGATCGTACAGTGAAGATAGTATCATACATGTGTGTCTTGATGTGGGTCGCTTTGCTTTAATTATGCTGCAACGAACTTGAGAGAGAGAGAGAAAGAGCAAGAGAGAGAGAGAGGTGTTTCTTCCCTTTGATTGCTATTCAGGTTCTATGTAGATTGTGTTTCTGGCTTGTTACTGATTAAGGTCATTTGATTCTCCTTCAAATCCATTTCTCCAAATTTCTCTGTTGTTTTTACATTTCTTGGTCAGTTTATTGTAGTTGGGAGTTGAAAATTTTGGGATCTGGGGTCTAGGGTTTCAAGGGTTTGAGCTTTTGACTTTCTCACTTATTGTGTTTCTTTTCATTTTCTCAGAAATCGAGTATTGATAACCTATTCTTGGTTCTGGAGGAGGAAAAAGACATGTTTTTTGTCCTTGTTGGTTTCTTATGAAATGGTGATGAGGTGAGTCTTTTTTTTCTCTCTCAAAATTTTCTCATTTCATGAATTCGGTTGTTGAGGAAATTAAGAGATACAGGTTTTAAGATTCTCTATATTCTTGCTTCTTTGGCTTTTAGGTGAAGGAATTGAAGCTCAATTTGTTGCAGATTGATGGGACAAACCCTCTTGGTTATGTTGTATGAAGTGTCTCAATAAAGCTTGCTTCTTGATTATTATCCCAGATTGCTTTGTGTGAGAGTGTATAGAAGAAAGCTATAATGCATCTTTCACTGTGGAAGCCCATTTCTCATTGTGCTTCTCTAATCATGGACAAGAAAGGCAGGAGGAAAGCTGAATCCACTGCCGATATAAAAAGAAACCCGTCAATGCTGCGGAAGTTGCAAGAAAACAAGCTGAGGGAAGCTCTTGAAGAAGCTTCCGAAGATGGATCACTCTCCAAATCGCAGGACATGGAACCTGAAACTGTTGGGAACCAGGATGAGAGCCTCGGGAGATCTAGATCACTGGCCAGGCTGCACGCACAGCGCGAGTTCCTTCGCGCCACTGCCCTTGCAGCCGAACGCACGTTCGAGTCTGAGGAGGAAATTCCGAGCCTCCAAGAAGCGTTTTCCAAGTTCCTCACTATGTATCCCAAATATTTGTCCTCGGAGAAAGTTGATCAGTTAAGGACTGATGAATATTCCCATTTGCCACCAAAGGTATGTCTTGATTATTGTGGATTTGGTCTCTTCTCTTTTGTTCAGACCATTCACTATTGGGAGTCTTGTACATTTAGCTTGTCTGAGATAACTGCAAATTTGAGTAACCATGCACTTTACGGTGGTGCTGAGAAAGGAACTGTTGAGCATGATATAAAGGCTAGAATTATGGACTACTTGAATATCCCGGAGAGCGAATATGGCCTTGTTTTTACTGTTAGTAGAGGATCGGCTTTTAAATTGTTGGCTGAATCATACCCTTTTCAAACGAACAAAAAACTGTTGACAATGTTCGATCATGATAGCCAGTCTGTTAATTGGATGGCCCAATGCGCCAGAAACAAAGGAGCGAAAGTGTATAGTGCATGGTTTAAATGGCCAACTCTCAAACTCTGCTCTACTGATTTAAGAAAACAGATTTCCAATAAGAAGAAGAGGAAGAAGGATTCAGCTACCGGTCTTTTTGTGTTCCCAGTTCAGTCTAGAGTAACTGGGGCTAAGTATTCGTACCAGTGGATGGCCTTGGCACAGCAGAACAACTGGCATGTCTTGCTTGATGCCGGGTCGTTAGGCCCCAAGGACATGGATTCGCTTGGCTTGTCCCTTTTTCGGCCAGATTTTATAATTACATCATTTTACAGGGTATTTGGTTATGATCCCACAGGTTTTGGTTGTCTTCTGATCAAGAAATCTGTGATGGCAAGCCTTCAAAATCAATCTGGGAGCACCGGGTCAGGTATGGTGAAGATTACCCCCGAGTTTCCTGTGTATTTGAGTGATTCTGTAGATGGTTTGGATAGATTGGCTGGGATTGTAGACGATGAAGTCAATGGAGCTGGTGATAAGACATTTGAACCTCGCCAGGGATCACAATTGCCTGCTTTCTCCGGTGCATACACGTCTGCACAAGTTAGAGATGTATTTGAGACTGAAATGGATCATGACAGTTCTGAAAGAGATGGAACCAGCACCATATTTGAAGAGACAGAGAGTATATCTGTTGGAGAAGTGATAAAGAGCCCCGTCTTTAGCGAAGACGAATCGTCCGACAACTCATTTTGGATTGATTTGGGGCAGAGTCCATTGGGATCAGACAGTTTAGGTCAATCAAATAAACAGAAGATAGCTTCTCCCCTGCCACCATTCTGGTTTAGTGGGAGGAAAAACCAGAAGCAACATTCTCCAAAATCATCTTCCAAGATGTATGGCAGTCCTATTTATGATGACAGAGAGGTAAACCTTGGTTCTCATGACGAACAGCGTGTGCTGTCATTTGATGCTGCTGTCCTTATGTCACAAGAACTAGACCGCGTCAAAGAGGTCCCTGAAGAAGAGCAGATTGAGGAAGTTAATCATTATCCAATAAACGGAAATGGTCAAGATCGTCCGCATGTCAGTGAGATAATGGAAGAACCTGGAACTAGTGAAGCAGTTCATAATGGATCTGTTGCTCTGAGAGACTCTTGGCTCAATAATTCTACTTCCCTTGCTCGGCATCAAAGCTTGGAAAATGGCTCTTCCTCTGACATTAAAGAGAGTGCCATAAGGAGAGAAACTGAAGGTGAATTTAGGTTGTTTGGTCGGAGAGAAGGCAATCGTTATGGTGGTGGTAGGTTGTTTGGTTTGGAAGATGATGAACACAATAGCAGAGGAAGAAGAGTGTCGTTTAGCATGGAAGACAATCATAAAGAGCACCTAAGAGAGACCATGGAGACAGGGGACATATCTGCGACTAGCTTAGATGAAGAAGAGGTCTCAAGTGACGGAGAATATGGTGACGGACAGGATTGGGGCCGGAGGGAACCTGAGATTGTCTGTCGAAATATTGATCATGTTGATATGCTTGGTCTTAATAAAACTACGCTTAGACTTCGGTTTTTGATAAATTG
This sequence comes from Cicer yamashitae, assembly GCA_037974755.1. NCBI lineage: Eukaryota > Viridiplantae > Streptophyta > Magnoliopsida > Fabales > Fabaceae > Cicer > Cicer yamashitae. The sequence goes on from JBBPBQ010000002.1 coordinate 14,208,813, forward strand.
GCTTGTTACTTCACTACTGCAACTGAAGTTACCAGTTTCTGATGGGGATGAAAAAGTAAACCTTGTTCACATCTATGGTCCAAAAATAAAATATGAAAGAGGTGCAGCTGTGGCTTTCAACCTCAGGGACAGAAGTAGGGGGCTAATCAATCCTGAGATTGTTCAAAAGCTTGCTGAAAAAGAAGGAATCTCTCTTGGCATTGGTATTCTTAGTCATATACAAATTCTTGATAGCTCAAGACAGCCGCGTGGAGCTTTGAATCTTGAAGACACAACACTTTGCAGGCCTATGGAGAATGGTCGCCGTGATGGAAAAGGTAGCTTTGTGAGGCTTGAAGTTGTCACAGCTTCACTGGGATTTCTGACTAATTTTGAGGATGTATATAAATTGTGGGCATTTGTGGCAAAGTTTCTTAACCCGTCATTTATCAGAGAAGGTGGTCTTCCTACTGTTCAAGAAGGCTCTGAGACATGAGATGGCAAAGTCACCGCACGTGACTTTATTCAATTTTGGAAACTGAAGATGAAAATTATTTATCAAATGTCGCCAAAAGGGAGCTCCAGCAGAACCTGCAGAGCCAATGATAATTTGTATGCTGCTAGATAATCAGATAGACTTATCTCTGCATCAAATCCGGATAAACAAGACTAGCTGGTGGATTTGTTAATTTATGTTTCTTGTTGCTTACAATTATTATTTTCGTCTTTATTTTTATTTTTTTGAGCTGGTTGTAGAGTTGGCTTTACAGAGTTGTTACATATTGGGTAGCCATGATGTACTTTGAAGCAAGATTGAATGGGTATAACTTCTACTGCTAAATACTTTTCCTTTGTTGCATACAAAAGGATTACCATCTTTTGTAAAAAGGTAGTGTTCATTTTCATGCTATAGTTTATGGTACCATTCAATGGGAGCTTTCTTTGTCGACTTAAATTGTGTTCCTTAATATTAGTGAAAAAATTCCTTAAATTGGGAGCTTTCTTATAATAATTCCCTTGGGGATTTTCCGGACACCTCAATCCTGGATATTTTTTTAATGTGTTCTCTGATAAACATTCCTTAATACCAGATATAGGAAATGGAAATTCCTTAACTATGACCTCCCGTGGGATTCTATCCTAAGATTGAGAGTCTGAAATAAAATATAAATAAAAAAAATATTAAAAAGTTGTATCTAATCTTAATTTAAGATAAAATATATCAATTTTTTAATAATCAATTTTGTTTATGTTTCATTTAAAAGGTAACATTTAAGTTACTAACAGTTAAATAAATATTATTATCAATATAGAATTAAATTATTAACTCAGTTTAATAGTTAAGGAATAATATGTTAACCTACTATTACAGGCTAGTAGATTCCTCATCCGATGCTAAGCATTTTATTTTGTACGAATTATATATATTTTTTAAAAGGGTAACAATCATTGTTTGGCCTCAGCCACTAAGTTTTGTTTCACAAAAGGAACTGCCGTTTGGGATTTTATAATGATATTTTTCCATCCAGCAGTTGACAAATCACCAACCTCTGCTTTGCCATTGGAAAAAAACAAAATGTTGGATTGGAGTGTATTGGCCATGTACTCAAACGCCAATTCGTGGGACGTGATGAAAAGGAAGGAAACGAATGTATTATGATTTGTGTGGCAAAAATGAATTAATGAAAACAATGCTTTTTTTTACCAACTTTTTGCTGTCACCAGAGTTGGGAGGGACCCCTCCCCATTATAGGCATTGTCATCTCTGTTCCGACTTTTGGTGATATAGTAAAAGATAAATCATATTTTGATAGGTAAATTTTGCAATAATTTTGATAGTTTTTTATTATAGAGAGAAATAATTTTGATGGTTAATGCAATTTAGTACTAGTATTTAATTAATTACATTTACTAAACTTTATTAGATGTTCAAATATACATTAAATATTTAAATTTAATAATAATGATTTATATATTCAAAGACACAGTACTTAAAGACGTTCAATAATGTAATTAATTGTGTTTAGTGAATGATTAATAAATTGTGATGTATTGTTATATTCATAAATAAATGTAATTAATCATGTATTTAAACTTAGCTATTTAAATTGTAGTCAAAGGTTGTTGTCAAAATAATACAACGCTATAATAAATTGTATTTGCTATGTGTGGCAAATTGTCAATTGATGATTTATTTATGAGATAATTCGAGTGCATTTGTGAGGTCACTTGAAAAGTGGTTTATCTTTTTGAAGATAATAATGTTTATGCAATTATAATTTGGGATGTAAGATTTTATTATGAAATCAAATCTATGATTTGGAGATCATGTATGTGGCCTTACCTTCGTCCAACGTGGGGAAAAAACAACCATCATGCCAAAGGATCTGTAATCTGCAAAAACAATCATAAGCTACACATAGACACCATTATGACCAAAATTGCATTGTGTCCTTTATTAATCCACAAGGCGGTGACATTTACATATTATGAACCTCAAATTCTTATACAACAAAGCGACCAATTTGTACCAATTCTGTTGGGTGTTTTAGTATTAAATGACGTAAGTAGGAGGGAACAGCCAGTTGGAAAAGAACATTGGAGAGCAAGAATTTTCCATGAGCACTTGATTGGGTCTTGGTTCATCTAGAAGTACAATCTCAATTTTAGCACCAGATTTGCCATAGGGAGGTCTATCACAAGTGCCAACTACGTGCAGATTTATCATCAGTTGGCATATCTAGGATTCCATCATCTTAATGAGAAAAGCAGCCTCTAATGCTGATTCCTTGGATTGCAAATAACGGTTTTCCTCCACTATATCTGTGGTCAAATTCAGCAATATTGGCCGTTTCGGGTCATAAATTGAAAGGTCACGAACTCGTGCTACCCATTTAGCTGCTTCCCACACTCCAAATCTGAGTCGCATAAAGCAAAAAGTCAAAAACATGTTGGTCTAATTTTTGCATAAACACATAAAGCCAACTAATGTACAGATAACAATTTTCAGACGACAATAGGCAGCAGCTTCATATATTCTTAGATGGGGGATATGATAACAAAGGAGTGAAAAATGTGATTTTTCACTTAATCCACACATATTCAACCCCTGTCTCTTCCACTTTCTATCCTTTCTTTTTCCTTTGATTTATCCCCCCCCCCCTTTCCTTCACAACTGCAAAAAAATGCCTCAATTTTTCTTTATGGTGCATTTGTTAGCATGTCAAGAAGCTTAAGAGTCTGTATTGGTTAGTCAGTTAGTTAGGCCAAGTTAGTTAATAGATATAATAAGGCATGATGCCTGTAAATAGAGAATATAGATTAGAGAGGGTATCTTGTCATTTGAGAGAAATGAGGCCAATTGGCATTGTTCTGTAATCAAAGGGGATTATTCCCTATTTTTCAGTAATAATATCGGTTGGTTCAATCAGAAACCATGTAAAACATGACAGGAAGATGTGCAAAACATCAAGACCGTACCGTGTATTGAAAGATGAGCTTACTAATACCGCTGGATAAAGAGCATCCCTTTGAACATTGTCATATGGAGAATATTCTCGAATCGCAAGAAAATCATCGAGGTCCCTAGGGTAGCCAAACTCTTCATAATCATCGGCTACAAGTGGTAAGATGGGATGCAAGAGAGTGTTGGTTGCATCTAAAAAGGGAACCTGCAGTAATAACCATACAAAAAAAGGAAATCTGAGTAAACATATTTAAACAGAGCCTGAGAAATGCAATCTCAAAAGTAAACAGACAGTCTCCGAAACCTTTAAGACTGCAGCACTAAATAAATCTGGAAAACGGTTAATAGCAGCAGCAACCAAAAGTCCTCCAGCACTATATCCCCAAGCAGCCAGTTTATTTTCATGCACAATATTTTTTTCTATGAGGAACTTAGCACAGGAGATATAGTCATTGATTGAATTATGTTTCTTAGCTCGTCTCCCATCATGATGCCATTTCTTACCATAACCACCTCCACCTCTGAAACAGGACACCCGAACTATCGTAAATAAGAAATCAGACTTTAGAAAAATATAAATTCATTTGAGAAGTTTGCAGTAACTTAGAAACAAATAAGAAATCGTATACATAAATTACAAAGAAAAAATATCCATAGGAATATGCATCAGAGTACATGAACACCAAATACTGTGAAGCCTACCTAACATCAGCATAGGCTATGACCCAACCACGGTCCAGAAGGCTTTTATATTCACTACGCCACCGTTTGTCGAGTAACTCACCATAAGCTCCATGACCATGCAATATCCCAGGTTTTTCATCTTTTGGCTTATTGTCACGTGCAGAAACAATAGTCAATGGAATCAGAACCCCATCAAATGAAGGTACAGCATATTGTTCACAGGCATAAAACTCAGACAGGTCATTCCATGAGTGGTCATCTTCCAAGTTGGCATTCACAGGACTGGAGTATTTTGCATTTGGGGATTCCAAGCTTACACTTGCAGAATTTGTACCATATAATATTCGTGTTCTGTCATGAAGCATATTTTGTTGTTGAATGATATTCCACTTACTGGTTGCTAGGTCATAATCAACCACAGCATCGGGCATCTGCAATAAACTTATCATGATCATACTGGAATTTGATGATGGAAATTTCGTCCACATTGAGACTGTATAAAAAGTAAATCTCAAGACCAAATTTATGAAAGTAAGCATCTCATAATAATGTCTATGCATATACGTACGTAAAAATGAGTACACACAGATTGTCATAAAGCAACAAATACCTAAAAAGGAGGAAACTAACAGGCAGAGGAAACTTTGATAACCATAACAATAATGTCAGGCACACTGGCAAAATTCAACATTTAGTACTTTTTGGAGACTCAAACTAATCTGGAACTAATGGTATAGAAATTTGTCTATATATCTAAATATTCATCTAAGTTCTATCTTAAAATCCATCTAGTAAAATCATTCTTGATAAGATCAATCGAACAATCAAAAACAAAATTATTTCCAAAGCATTATTTCCTTTTCATATTCTCGAAAGGACAATAACAAGAAGCAATCATTCACATACCACAGGAGATGATATTATAAAGCGCATGGATGGTGAGAAAAAGTCATAATTTGGTCCAGGTGAAATTTGACAAACATGTTTTGGAAGAGACAAGTACTGCAGGTTGAGCTTCCTCAGTTTAACTGCCCCCTGTCACAAGAATAAGGTGGACTAAGCAAGATTCAATAAAATGATCATGAACTTGTCTGTAAGAGCATGTTATAGCAAATTCTCTTTGATTACCTTCCCGAAGAGCAATGGCAGTCCAATTGAACAAAGTTTAAAGTTTTGATTTTCCCTGACAATGAGTGCTAAGTATTTATCACTAAAATCAACATCCTCAATAACCAAATCCGGGTCATCGATAAATACCTCCTGCAGATTATGAGGCGTAATATAACATTATGTAAGGTAAAGCTGACTGTCACAGGGAAATAAACCAAATAAACACAAAAACACGTAACAGTAATAATAGCATATATCTCACTATCTCGAGTAAATGTTACTTTTGCATTCAATGCAAAAGAATAATAATAAAATGAAACAAGATAATAGTAGAAAAAGTTATGTTCCAAACTACCTCCCATTTTCTTGGATTTGAATCAGTGTCCTCTGGGCTACAAAGAAGATAATGATAATCAACAGATTTCCCACCTTTGGGAGCATCGGTAAATAAATAGAGATAACCTCGGTGATGTTCAATTATGCAGTGAGCTATAGCATCACACTCCCAGACAAGTTTCAAGCCAGACAATGGATCAGCTGCATTTATTAGAAAGACCTAAAAAATGGTTACAATTCTTCTACAATATATGAAGGACCTTAACTTGATGGAGTTTGCACAGTATACATCTTTTACCTTTGATGATGTGGTGGAGAATGTATTCACAGTCACAAATTTAAAGTCTTTTGTGTGCCTTATACCAATGTGAACATTTTCATCTGATTCTTCCAAAAGTAAAACATCTTCATCAGTTGATCCTATAAGACTGTAATAAATCCTGCAGCAACATGTGGTAGGATGATATCAAGGAAAATTACCTGGATTCAAAAGTTAATAATCATATAAATAAATAAACAAACAGACCAAAAAGAACTTTGAGGAAAATGAAATGGAATGAAATGATATTAAATTCCATTGTTTGAATTATTCAAAACACAATGAAATGGAATGGAGCATGATGATTTCATTTGAATCCATTTCATTCAATACCCCACTTTAATCCCCTTTCAATTTGAGAGTATCGGATGGAGCGAGTCTCTTTTCCAAACAATAGAAGAGTAACTCTATTTCCTTCGTCTCACCGGTATGGCCTCATTTTCTGATCTGTTACAACATAAAGCAGTGCCTGGCCATCTTTAGCCCATGCCAAATTTGAAACTCGATCTGCCTGAGGCTTGCTGCATAATGAACCCGAATTCAGATTTCTCACAGATAATTTGAAGTAGTCATTGTCTTTATCATACATAGTATAGGCAAGAAACTGATGGTTTGGCGAAACCTCAGAAAGTTCCTCATAAGCATAACCTACAAAATTTTCAAATAAAACAATTTTCAGCACTCCCCCAAGTCCAAACAACTCTAAACAAATTCAACTGAGAATTGCATTACATTGAAAGGCATTACCTCCAAATCTCTCTGCCTCTTGATTATAGTCAACCAACTTCTGTTCAATTGTCTTCCCTGTCGTAAAATCAAAGCCAGCAGGAGGATACTTATGCGAAATGAAATCGTCGTTCAAGCTTGCCAATCTTCTGCAAAGCACAGGGTAAGGTTTCCCTTCTTCAACACGACGATAATACAACCTAACACCACAAAAATGACAATCACAAAAGGGAGCAAAGGGTTTATCACATAAATGTTTAAGTATAAACTATTTATATAACAAAAGACAAAATAAAGTCAAAGTGTTTTCATAAATAAACTATAATTGAAAGCTTATGAAAATAAGTTGAAAACAGATAATAGACATATCATAAGCTGTTTCTTTAAACTCTTCCAAACAGATACTACCCCAGTCCTTAAATATAAGACACTCTTTGAATTTTCAACTGCATTAATAATTTCTTTAGCAATATACCCCTAATTAATTTACATCTTTTTCCGCAACCAATAATAAATAATATAATGAAAATAATAACTATGTATCTCTTCTGAAGGATTAAGTTGTAAAAATAATATCAATTGTCAACAAATTTAGTATTACTGTCAATTTGATCCATGGAGTTTTATATGTAGTGACCAAGGTAATAATACTTATGCATATGCTCAAATTAAGTAAATCCAAAGAGGCTCAAAAGCTAACAAGTTTTTATCGAATAACAAAAACAACGAGAACAAACCAAGGCCCCCAGCGAAGAGGAGGAGTGGAAAGATCGAAGGGAATTCGGGATGCCATTTCGAAGTGAAGCTTGTTGAGGAGACGTTCAGAATCAGACATTACGGCCTCAGTGTACTTCTCCTCTTGCTCCATGTACACGTCCATGTGACGCATCGCTACTTTGTCGCTCAGGTTCGACATCCAACTGTAAGGATCCTCCCATGTCACTCCATGGAAGCTGAACTTCTGAGGCTTCTTTGGAGCTTTTGGAGGGGTTGCTGCTGGTAACGGTGCTTTCTTCGCCGCCCTGTACTGCCGGAATAGCAGGTAGTTGCGGCGGGTGACGGCAGGGAAACGAAATAGAATGTGCATAACGGTTGTGGTTTCCTGGTTGAGTTGAGGAAAGGGTTTTAGCGCAGAACTAAACCCAGGTGGCGTTTGTTTATTATTATTATTATTTATGGAAAAATAAAAATTGGCCAAATTATTTCTGAAAATGTGATCAATTATGGAGTGGAGCATTATTATAATTTACTAGCGGAAAAGCAAGCAATTTGAAAATGTTTTGTTTGTTAAAATTATCTATAAGTATGATGTTACTTTAAATTTAAAAAATAAATTGAATTGTTTAAATTAAATTTATTTATCTAACAAAATGTCTAACCATTGGTCATTAATTTGAGAGGCAGAATGGCTTCAATCCAATGTCACATGACTGGTATTAATGTTAAATACCGAAATCTAATAGAAATGATTAATATGATTAACGAAAGTACATTTAAGGAATCAAATTAAAACAAAAAAAAAAAGAATTAAGGGACTAAAATTATATTAGAAAATAAATTAAGGGATCAAATGAGTAATTTAACCTATTAAATTTTGTAGGGAAATTTTGAGCACTTTCTACTATTGTTCATTTGTTGTTTATAGATGATAGTTTCATGTTTCTTTGTGTTGACGTGGGAGAACCATGTGTTATTTGTAGTTTATTTGATATTTATCCAAAGACTTTCGGTCAATATATTAACCACAACAAATAAAAATAAAATGTTCAGCATGAATGCAAAGTGACCGTTGAAACCAACCATTGTAGATATTCTTGAAGCTACAGAGAACATGAAGACCGATGAGTATCTCAACCTCCCTTCTATGATTGGAAGGAGCAAGAGATCAATTTTTCTTTGGACTAGAAAAATCTATAGTTAGAGTAGCAAAATGTTATCGTAAGTATGGTTTGAATTCAAGTAGTATCTCTTTATTACATGAATGTCCTCCTAATTCTTGAGTCTCTACAAGAAGAAATTGAAAGAATAGTTTATTCCTTTTGGTGGGGTTCGCATAATGGCACAAGTAGAGGTATTGGATGGATGACATATGAAAAGTTTACTATGTGAAAATGATTTGGAGGTATGAGTTTTTGTGACTTGCGTGACTTTAATCTTGCAATATTGGAGAAACATGGTTGAAAATTCGTGACCATCTCGAATGCTATGGTTACAAGATTATTCGATGTCAAATATTTCCCAAAAGAGAATTTCTTATGGGCAACTATTGGGCAAAACCTATTATGTATGACGCAACATATGGTCTTCTTGAATTTTGTTGGAAAAGGGCTACAAGAGGCGGAGAATTGGAATTTTACAAAATTCATGGTTCTGTTGTATTGATGAGTCTTTCAAAAAAAACTACACCACACGGTCACCTAACATGATTGGTTGGCTAGCCATCTAAGTGATCATTATGTTAGAATATGGTGTGACAACATCATAAGAACTATGTTTGAGCATAGAGATGTGGAGGAGATCCTAAAAGTCTTGTTAGTTAATGTGAAGCAATCAAATTGAAGAATTTGAAGGTTTTACAAGCATGGCAAATACACGGTGACAAGTGCATACCGTATTTGTACGAAGACGTTGATAAATTGTGACAGGCATAAAACCACAAGGGACTAGTCGTGCATTTGGTCTCTTGGAGTGCCTCGTAAGGCTTGTACTTTCTTGTGCATTTTGTCCATAATTTTTTGCCTAATCGTATATGCTTCCAAAGGAGAGGTGTAAATAATCCACCTTTGTGTGTGGTGTGTGATGATTATTTGATAAATAATTGGCATGTATTTTTTTATGTGCCCTGGTAGTGTAGAATGGTGGACTAAATTGGGTTTGTGAAATGGTTTGCAAGCGATTATTTCTTCTAAATATAGCTATGTAATTGACTAGACAAAAACACGTAAATGTTTTGTATGGTGTTGTGGAACTTATAGAAGATGAATTATATCAAGCTTTAGGAGGGTCCGACTAAGGATAACTCTCAGGTGTTGTCACGAGAAACACAAATGTTGCAGTCGTGGTGCATTTTTCGGAGAGGTTGTCGCGCTTTAGCATCTTGTTGGTCGGATATGTTGCGTTTGGAGTCTTCTCCTCACGGCTACATTAAGTTGCAACATTGATATTCTTTTGGAATAAGATTGTCAATAATTTCTATTAATCCAACACTCTTTAATGTGATGGCCAACACATGTATCCAACTTGATGGCATAATTGTCATCCTTTTGTTTAGACTACTAACATAATTGGTGTACATCATAAGAGGACATCAAAGAGTGTTGTATCTGAAGTAGCAATATCAATCACAAAAAAGATTTTTACAAACTACTCAAACTATCTTTAAGAATATAGTCTTGAGTTTCAAATGAAATTCTGAAAGAATGTTGATGGATCAGAATCTACTCGACACTTGCTTGAGATTGATTTTTAGCTGAAATTTAAGTAAAAAGATCCTTGAATCTAGTGAAAGAGAACTGGAGCTTTTGCTTTATTGAAGAACTTTGATTTCTCAAGGATGATTGTTTTAGTGATTAATTGATTGCACTTGAAACTCTTATTGTTATCTTCACCTTGAGGTTCTTCTTGTAGGCGTGATGAAGGTTAATGACAACTCATATAGCTGTTATTAATCCAGTTGCTAAGAGTGATGTTTTAATAGACATGTGTTTTATTTTATCCATAACGTTCCTGCTTTATAACTAGAACGTTCTTCTTTTCTGCTTTAGTGAATACTGTGATTGAGATCATTTAACAACTGTTTGGTGTCAGTATTTTTGTTTTGTACGCAAGTTGAACTTTCTGCAAAAGGTGCAACGTCAGTGTCTTTTTCATTCTTGTTGTCCTAGTTGTACTTGTTTATAGGCCATCAATCTAGAGATTGAGCTTGTTATTGTTCTTGATGTTGTTTTGCTTCTTTAACCTTTTTTGATCATGGTTCTGAGTTGCCTTGATATTTGTTTTACTTAAGATATGTATTTTGGAAAATGATTCATTTCATTTTTATCTTTAAAACGAATTATCCATAATGATCTTGTTTGATAAATCTGCTACTGTCAAAAATCAGAATGATCTTGGTTTGTCCAGACTGCTGCTCTTATGAACCAGAATATTCTTTTATATACCAAAATAATCTTGTTTTATTGTATAGTCGTATATGATTACCTATCATCGAATAATACACTCAAAAGTACAAGTTAAATAACAATACGATTAGAATCATGATTAGAAATTAATTAACTTGTTTGATTATCTTCAAAATATTAATTTGGAATTTTGCCTCAACAGTATCGATCGTTCAATGGATATGATATTTCGTCACATTTGTTACGGATATCTTTTGCACACGTGATTTTATGAATTAGGTGAAGCTCTACATATGACTACATTCCCAATGTAGCTGCCCATCAATGGGTTTCTACCAATCCATCCTAAAACCTTCCTCTTCCAACCTTATTTGTGTTGTCTATATAAGTGTTTTTCTACATATTGAATGGTGGAGTTACATCATACCAATACTCTCCATAAAAGGGAATTTGTCTTTTCATTTATTTGGCCACATTAGAGGCACAAAATTCTAAGGCTCTTTCCATTTTGATTGAGACTCATCTTTAAACATCTTCCATTCTATTAGCTCTTGCTATAAGGGTAGTGTTCATTCGCCGCTAGTTTCTTGTGTTGTTGTTTCCTCTTTATGTTGTTTGCTTCTTTTATCTGTTTGTGTGACCAATAAAACTAAAATACATGGTATATTGAAGATTACATATATTGGTCATTGTTTATTTGGTTGAGTGTACTTATTCCTCTATTTTTAAAGAGAAATATGATGTAGTGATGTCCAACAACATATTTTCTGTACGATTTGAGATATAATGTTGTTTTTTATTTTATTTTTCTTTTCCAATCACATTAGCAGTTAAATGATGTATTTTCATATAGTGTTGAATATGGTATCAAATTTTTTATGTTCAAATAATACAACTCTCATTTTAAAGACCTTTACTAATTGTTGTACCGTTTTGTATTAAGAACGAAATAGAATACTGAATCTAACAATAAATAAATTTACTAGTAACTTTCAAACTGTGTTTGATCAAATTTTTTTTTTTTTTTAATTTTCTAGCTTTTAGCATTAGGGGTTGCATGAATATTTTGTTTTTTTTGTACAAGGGGATAGATTGTTTCTAATAGAATGGAAATAAACGGTGAGTAGTAATTACTGTAATTTAGAATGAAGTAGTTGATTGAATTTGAAACTTAAAGCAACCTCTTTAGCTTGGAGCCAAAAACAAAAGTAAAATCCACAGGAAAATGAGCTTTTTATATGTCAGATAAGAATTAAAATTTTAAAAATTAGTTATGAAACAAATGATATCAAATAATAGTAAAATTTCTTCAATTTCATAATGAGTATTACTTTAATAAAAAAATTATTTTTAAAATGAATGTCATTCTCAATTTTTAGTATTAGTCAACTTTTTTTTCAATTGTACTATTCAATTATTATTATGTATAACACTTCCAAAACATTGATTCTACTTTGTATTTATGATAGTGTGGAATACACAAATAATTAAAAAAGATAATTTAGTAAAATAATTATCATCTTTATTTTATTTATTATATTTCTTAATGTATGCAAAATTTTTAAACCACAAAAAGACTTGAAATAACAACTGCTCACTGGTATAAGATTAGATTAATAAGTCCTAATATCATAGTGTTAGTAGGTTGCTCTCAATTTCTATCGGGATTTTGGACTTTGGAAGTTCAACTTTGTGGTATGCCAAGGTGGACAGCCATAACAATTATGAGCTTTTTTACATGACAGCTTATTATATGACTTTTATTCGTGGCCTTAACATGTGGATCCCACATAAATTATGGCCAGAGAAACCTAAATTCTTAAAAAATTATGAGCAAAATCATAAATCCATTTTAATAACACTAACAAGTTTGGTTTTTGTGAGAGTCAATGTCCCTTTTCCAAACATGTGAGATTTTTAATGAATAGTTTTATTCTCAATTGAAGTTTCTCTCAGCTTTGACCTTTTTCTTTCCTCTTTTTTCTTTTACTTTAGGATTTTAAAATTAAAAAAAAAAAATCGAATAGCGAAGATATCAATATCACCCATACTGGTGTGTCTTGGTTTTACTTCTCTCATAGTAAAAGAGAATTTGATGTGGAGCACTTTGCTTTAATTATGCTGCAGCGAACTGGAGAGAATAGATAAAATATTGTCTTTCTACTACTTTGATGGCTTTTTTTGAGTTGTATTTAGCCACTGATTAAGGAGCTTTGGAGTTTCTATTAATGTTTATTCATTCTCCTTCAAACCCATTTTTCCAAAATGATTTTTTTTTTTTTTTCCTTCTTGGTTGAGTTTCACGTTGGTTTTGAAAATTTTGGATCTGTTCTCTAGGATTTGACTTTCCCTCTCTCCTAGAAATCAGATATTCAAAACCTATTCTAGGCGCTGGAGAAAAATAAAATACAAGCTTTTTGTCTTTGTTGGTTTTCACATAAAATGGTGTTGAGGTGAGTGAGTCACTTGTCTTTTATCTTTAGTTTTTTTTCTTTCTTATGTGTGTTAAGAGTCTTTTATCCTCTTAGTTGTTGTCTACAAGATTTTTGATTCATTATATTCCAACTTATGTCTGTTGCTTATCGATGGGGTGAACCATTTGGTTTGTGTGTTGTTTGAAGTGTTTCAATAAAGCTTTCTTTTTGGTTATTAACCCATACCAAGATTTAATTGTGTCGTTTGTATAAAAGGAAGCTATAATGCATCTCTAACTGTAGAAGCCCATTTCACATTGTGTTTCTCTGATCATAGACAAGAAGAGTCGGAGGAAAGCTGAATCCATGGATGACATAAAAAGAAACCCATCAATGCTCCGTAAAGCTACAGGAAAACAAGTTGAGGGAAGCTCTTGAAGAAGCTTCAGAAGAAGGATTGCTCTCAAAATCACAAGACATAGAGATTAGAATTATGGATTATTTAAATGGCCAACGGGGCTGGTGATAAAACTTTTCAACCTCGCTAGAGATCACAATTGTCTGCCTTATTTGGTGCATACACGTATGCACAAGCCAGAGACGTATTTGACACTGAAATGGATCACGACCGCTTTGAAACTCCTTTTTCAATACAAAATGCGATTTTGATGTTTTGCACATCTTTTATATTACGAAATCAATTGCTCATAAACAAAACATCTTTGAATTTTGTGTGTTTGTGTGCGTGTTTGATCGATCCCCCTCTTGCAAGGCTTGACCAAAATGTTATTTACTAAAGCAATGCATTGGAGAGAAAAAAAATCAAGCTAATAATGAAATAAAGAAAATTATAATGGAGCAAGATTACAATCCAGTTGATAATACTCTTTTTTAGTTTTTTGGATTGCTTTTCGTGTCACATTCAAAACATGAGTAAATAAATAAATGTTATTGATATGTCACAATAAACAAATCCCTCGAATACTTGACACATTGAGGTTTGCTAATTTCATAATACAACAACATAAATTGATCAATGTTGTTCCATTAAAATACAAGACAATTTTTTATTAAAAAAAAAAGAAGAAACAAGACAAGAATACGAATATACCGTAGTCAATAATATTTTATTTGGAGTGGTTGAAAGTAAATTTTTATCATCTCCGTTACGTTTTTTTTTATTTATATATTTTTTAAAATTCTGAATTATACTCCGTATTGAAATTTATATATTAAAATATTTTATTTTTTTGAACTTCAAAAATTACATCTCTGTCTTGCGATAATTGATTTTTTTTGTGCAATAGAAGGTAGCATCTTCTAGCGACCATCTATGACCTTTTAATCTTTTTATTTTTTATTTTAACAAAGAGTTAATTTAATAAATAAAAAATAATAAAAATATTTAAAAAAAACAAAATAATAATAATAATAAAATTAAACAAAATACATTTAATAAAAAAATAAATAACGTGCTATATTATTTTAACAAATTCCTTCCACTTTACAGAAAAATAAGCAATTTAATTATATTTTGTTAACAACTCCCTCTTATTTTTCCTCCTGATCTAATAAATAAAAAATAAGTTTTTTTTTACTTTATTATTATTATTATTATTTTTTATTTATTAGATCTGGAGGAAAATAGGAGGGAGTTGTTAACAAAATATAATTAAGTTGCTAATTTATCTACAAAATAAGAGAGAGTTGTTAAAGTAATATAACATTTTTGGTACATCTGCTTAATCGCATTAACTTTGATGTATTTTGTTTTTTGTTAAATTTATTTTGTTTGATTTTATTAATATAGTTTTGTTTTTTAAAATATTTTTATTATTTTTTATTTATTAAATTAACAATTATTTATTTGTTAAAATAAAAAATTAAAAGATGATAAAAAAAGTAAGACATTTTAATATATAAATTTCAATAT